>JAJTUV010001602.1:600000-980198 GCA_021653895.1 Mastomys natalensis | reverse complement strand
TGAACATCCTCCTCCATGTTCCCTCTCTCTCATTCCTCTCTCCTAGCTCCTCCTCTTTTTTTCTCCTCTTCAACTCCTTACTCCTCCTCTTCCTCTTCTTACTCCTCCCACCTTAGCTACTCCTATACATATCTATGTGTATGTATATTGAGTCTCAATGTTTATTTAATATATATGTGTGTATATATGTATAATATTGAGTACATATATATATATATATACACAATACACACACACACACACACACACACACACCACACACATATATATATATATATATATATATAATATATGTGTGTATATTATATATATAATAACAATTTATAATACTTGAGTTTATAATAAACCCTGAGTGCTATTGACTACCTAACAAAACATCAGTGAAAAATATGGGAAACCTCCATTTGAAGGTTTAATAAGGGAAACTGAAAAGACTCCCAAAATAATAGAAACTACTATCATAACTTTGGTTACCTCCCTGAATTTTAAAGAAAGACCTTATTGCTGAGGACTTTAGATCCACATTGAGCTGACAGAGGAGCCTCTTTCCCAAGATAAGGTTTCATTGAATCCAAAGGTACTATCAGAACTGACAAAGGAGAAAACCTGTCATAGTGCTACACAGTTGTAAAGCATATGAACTACAATAATGACCTGTTTGGCAAGATATTTCAAGAATGCAATAGTGAAATTTACTGGGTTTTGATTATTATTATTAGTTTGTTTTTTGCTTTGGTTTTGGCTTTTTTCTATGATAAGGATTTTCTTTGTAGTGCTGGCTGTCCTGGAACACTCTCTGTATAGCAGGCTTTCATCAAACTCTGAAATCTGCCTGTCTTTGCCTCCTGAGTGTCCCAGAATAAATCTGAAACACAACCTGTGTCCAGCAGCACTTGCTTCTTGAGGGCATCCAAGAGCTGTCTTGTTGAAATTAGCATCTATTAAGATGAAAGAAATTCTTCTAGTAAACTATCCAAGACCGGTCTGGTCATGGGTCTTAGAGATGAATTACTATTGCCACTTTTCTAAATCAGTAAACTTTCTAAATACATTCTCAGTACTTAACCTTGTACCTACAGATAACTTTAGCTCCCACCTCTCATCGAGGATGCTTCTTTTTACAGCAGGTGGAAGCTACTACAGAAAGCTGCTACTGGTTAAAATTCTGAGGACTGCTATTGTGGAGCACCCAAAATAGTTGATAAATATTCAACAGAATTCTTACAACTAAGCCTCAGGGATCATGAGAGAAAAGAATTCACATATATTAATAAAAGTCTAGAGACCATAGTATTTTCTCGAAATGACAGAGAAGCAGAATCCATGAAATTTCAAAAATATGGTTGCCTAAACAAATCTTGAACAGTGATAGAAGTTGACCTGCCAAGCCGGGCAGTGGTGGCGCACTCCTTTAATCCCAGCACTTGGGAGGCAGAGGCAGGCGGATTTCTGAGTACGAGGCCAGCCTGGTCTACAGAGTGAGTTCCAGGACAGCCAGGGCTGTACAGAGAAACCCTGTCTCGAATAAAACAACAAACAAACAAACAAAAAAAAAGAAATCTCTCAAGGTCCAGGTCCTAGGGAAATATCTATAAGCAATTAATGAGATTAAGTGTCAGTATCGTTCAGAGAGGAGCCACTTTGTAGCTTATCCAATCCCAAATGGTGAGTCCTAAAGATGTATACATACAAACAACACCAAAAAAAAAAATACTGCATGAGGGAGTGTACATACATATGTGTGTATAAAGATAATTATAGAAAATGTCCCAATTGGGGGGTATTGGAACATGGTTTGGAACTGGAGAAAAGGTGATATTATTCACATAAATAAAATACTTTTTCTGATATTATTTAATATTTAATTGGCAAAATAGTTGAATGTGATCAGGAAATTGCCTAACATCATCCTCTGGCCTTCATATTAATCTATAATTATACCCATACAGACAATAAACAAACATTTACAAACACAATTTCTCTCTTTCACTCTCTCTCTCTCTTTGTCTATCACTTCTCTCCCCTCCCTCCCTCTCTCTCTCTCTCTCCTCTCTCTCTCTCTCTCTCTCTCTCTCTCATACAAACTTATATACTGTACAATAACACTTATCAATTAGTTTCTTAGATAAACTAGTTTATAGTAAAAAGTCATTTCTTACTTATTTAATGGTTTTGCAATGAGACAATGAGGAAATAACATCTTAGATGTCCCATTGTAATCATCCCAGTTTTGTTTATGAGACTGAGAAATGACACTGAAAGGTACACAAACCTTAGTGTACCTTCAAAAACCAAGTCTAAGGAAGAATTGTTACTACTGTGAAATAGCAACAGGCTTCACATAGCCATTGTACTCATGAATTCACAACACCTATGCTCATCTCTGTGACATTTGCACACAATTGAGCCCGTCAATATTCCATCATGAAAGAAGGAGTGGTCCATGGTGTCCTGTCCTTTCCTGAAGATTTAGATGCAGTTAATAGTGTCTCCAATCAGTATTAGTCTTCTGGAATTGAAATATCGTAAGACCTGACACATTTACAGAGAATCCATTTATATGTCAAGTAATACTTTAAAAAATTTGCCTAATGAACTTTTTAGTCCTTGCAGTGATACACTAGTACACAGTGTACATAGTATTTGCACTCTGGATATTACAAATGAAGACAGGATGAAGGGGGAATGTGACTAACTTGTTTGAAGCTCTCCTCAGAGTACTAGATGGCGGAAGCTTGCCTAAACCCTATGCGTCAAGCCTCACAAATGATTTAAGCTAACACATCTAATGTGACTCTCACTATGGAGAAACACTACACCTGTTAGTCTCCATGGAAATGCTACTGTATGCCCAACTTTTCACTACAGTACTTATATTACTACTATGCTAGACAAATTCCCAAAACATTTCTTTGTATTTCAGTCCTACATAGCATTTGTCTTTCCCAACCCCAAACTAATTACATTCCTTGTCATGCCACTCTTCACTATATTGAGTTAAATAAGTAATTACACACTCTCACCAAGCCATCTTATTACAGTTCCAGCCAGGCTTAGATTCATCTCTTTTCTCACAAAGCCACCATCTCATTATATGCTTTTAGACTCAGACACAGACACCTATGACTATATACAATGATGTCATTAGATTTTTCTCTGTTTGAGGTCACATCCTTTCAATTCCTGACAAACATTAGTATACCATCAAGGCCCAAGTCTAGTTAAGTATGTTAGACCTGAAGTATCAAGATTGAAATACATTCATTTTATAAACTTTGAGAAAAAATCTCAATGATTAAATATTTTTAACATATATATGTGTAACTTTTAATTTACAGGATATATAAAATTAATTAATTAATATAGAAGGATGGAAAAATCTCAGCTCCAGAAGAGGGAGGGAAAGTGCTGTGAAAAACTCAATGTTTTCAGATACCATTACGATTATGAATCATGAATTCAAAACACCTATGGTCATCTGCAAGAGATTTGTACACAATTGAGAACATCAACATTCTATCATGGAAGAGGGAGTGGTCCTTTATGCCTTACCCTTCCTTGGAGATTTTTATGCAGTTATTAGTTGCTAGGGGAAAAGTGATATTCTCTTTGTAATATTATTTATAGATTAGACATGCATCTGTAAAACAGTTCTTACCGATATTCTTGTAAGTGATCTTATACAATCCGTTATACATACATACACACAGACACACACACACACACACACACACACACACACACACACACACACATATATATATATATTATATATCTTTCTCTTTCTCTCTCTTTCTCTTTCTCTCTTTCTCTTTCTCTTTCTCTCTCTCTCTCTCTCCTCTTCTCTCTCTCTCTCTCTCCTTTCTCTCTTTCTCTCTCTCTCTCTCTCTCTTTCTCTCTCTCTCTCTCTCTCTCTCCTCTCCTCTCTCTCTCACCACACACACACACACTCACACATGCACATTAGTATAAGAGGATAAGAGGTACTATTGGAGAAAGGGTACATGGTAGTATCAGTAGGTTGAGCTAAAATGGGATGAATATGATTGAAGTACATTATATACACTGGACAAAGGTCATAATTAAACATGCTAATATATATTAAAACATAATAAGCATTTGTTAATAAAAATTATTTTAAAAAAAAGAATTGATAGTAATATCTTTGTAATATGCTATGTTATATAGGAAATATTCCCCACAAGCCCATATGATTAAAAAATATTTTCCTTGATTTTTTACAATAATATGACAAAACACCACCATGTGATGCCTAACTGAGGTTGGGTCGCTAAAAGTGTGGCCATAGAATAATAAATGTACTCGGATCACTTACTCATGGCTCCAGGCTACTGTGATATCAGAGTCTTGGTGGAATACCTTCTTTTGGTTATCTACTGGCATGACACAACTCCAAATCAGTGGAATGAATTTGTCATGAAGTGAAATTTTCCTAAACTGTGAGCCAAAGTAAAGCTTAACCCTTACAGTGTGGTTATAATATATATTACATGTGTCACAGATAGAAGTCTGGCCATCAGGCTTAACATAGGCACCATTAACACAGAGCAATCTTTCAAAGTTAGCTTTCTCATGCTATGTTAATCACCAGGACCAAAAACAACTTGCCGAGGGAAGGGTTTCTAGCATCTTATCATTTACAGTACATTATTAGGGAAGCCAAAGAGGAACTACCTATAGGAGCTTGAAGCAAAAAAAATGAAGGAATGTACCTTAAAGAGTTGCTCTTTAATACTATTTAATTAACAGTTTGAAAACCAAGTGCCATAAATTAATGGTGCTCATCTGCTTTCTTCTTTTAGACCAGAACCCCTGACCTCAGAATGCTACCACACATCCTTATAGGAGGTTGTCTTACCTTAATCAACTCAATACAGATGACTAAATCATAGATTTCCCCAAAGGCCTGTTTTCTAGGTGATTCTGGTATCCCCCATGCTATTGTTGAGATAAATACTCACAAGAAGCTTAAATGATTTTACGAAGCAAGGATCCTGCTTCTGGACTTAGTGTTTATGATGTTTGTTCATTATGAATAAATTTTTAAAAATTTATTTCCTCTCAGAAGGTAATAAATTTTAAAATAATTAACAAATTTATTGCCTTCTGAGAGCCAAATACTCCACACAAAAATATCCTTCAGTAATGAAAGTTCATTTTCTTAAAATCAAGTAACTCAAGTACTTTCAATTTGAAGCAGGAGGAACATGAGTTTGAAGGCAGCCTGGGATACACAGTGAGAACCTTTCTTAAAGCACACAAACAAAAATTGATATTCTTAAAAAATGTTTCAAATAATTACATCAACAGTAATAATTAGATGTATTCACACAAAAAAAATAGAAGAACAAAATGGAATCCAATGAAAAATGATGCATTCCACATCATTTTTAGTAACTTTTCTGGAAGTCAGCATCTCTTATTATGAAAGAGAAGCCCCTTGTTTTGGTAGAATCATGCATTTTATGTAAATGGAGGAGTCATGCTATCTTGTATGAAGGATTTTCAGATATGTACATTAGGGTATCTAGCTTCCCTACACCCTGTCTTCAAATACATTTTAATGAGCAGCTGTCAAGGTCCTAAGAAATGTTGAAGTCAGAATTCGTACTTTAGTTGATGAAACAACATTTCAGTTTAATGATTGATACTTTGCACTATATTCTCTAATTTGATGGTTAGGTCATGAATGTTTGCAGTAGTGTTGTTGGTGGACAGTTATTGCCTCTCCCTTTAGGAAAATCAAAACATGAGAACTTTGGATTTCTTAATCAAATACATCAATATTAAAGAATCATCTCAGATCTTTAGGTATTTGGATTGGGGATGGAATAATTGGCCCAGAATCTGCAAGACTCTAGATTTTTTTTTTTTTTTTTTTTTTTTAACCCCCCTTTTTTTAAAAAATTTTTCTAGATATGGTCGTTGGTTCTCTCCCCTTTGTTGGGTATTTCAGCTAATGTCATCCCTGTTGGGTCTTGGGAACCTCTAGCTTTCCTGGTATCTGGGACATTCTGTTGGCTATCCCCAGTTGCCCATTCCCTATTGCTACACACCTCTCTTCTATTTCCTGTCTCCTTCCACCCCTGATCCTCTGATTCTGCCTCCTGTTTTTTTCTCTCATTCTCCTCTCCTCGCCCAAGTCCAGCCCACCCTCTACCTCCTGTGATTATTTTGTTCTCCCTTCTAAGTAGGACTGAGGCATCCACAATTTGGCCTTAATTCTTCTTGAGCTTCATATGATCTGTAAGTTGTATCATGGGTATTCTGAGATTTTTTTCTATATCCACTTATCAGTGAGTATATACCATGTGTGTTCTTTTGTGACTGGGTTACCACACTCAGGATGATATTTTCTAGTGCCATCAGTTTGCCTGCAAATTTTATGAAGTCATTGTTTTTAATAGCTGTATAAATGTACCACATTTTCTGTATCCATTCTTCTGTTGAGAGACATCTGTGCTGTTTCCAGCTTCTGGATATTATAAATAAGGCTGATATGAAGATAGTTGAACATGTGCCTTTGTTATAGTTGGAGCATCTTTTGAGTATATGCCCAGGAGTGGTATAGCTGGGTCCTCAGGTAGTACTATGTCCAATTTTCTGAGGAACCACCAGAGTGATTTCCAGAGTGGTTGTACTCAGTTACAGTCCTACCAGCAATGAAGGAGTGATCCTCTTTCTCCACATCCTTGCCAGCATCTGCTCTTCCTTGAGTTATTTATCTTAGCCAATCAGACTGGTATGAGGAGGAATCTCAAAGTTGTTTTGATTTGCAGTAAAAGAATTTCAACTGTTGTGAACATGGTTGTAAATCTACCTGGAAACAATTCATTTGGAAGCTTCACATCTAACTAACATGCAAAAAGAAAAGAAGGTTATAATATAGGGGGGCATATCCTTTCCAATAGACACACATTCACACACACACACACACACACACACACACACACACACACACCAATAAGCATAGGGTTAGAAAGGATGGCAAAACAGAATATTGTGATATTTGTCCAAGCACAGAACCCCTCAAATTAGAAAGAAAATTAGTAAGAAAGTTAAATTCTAAAGAGTTTAGAGTCTTACTTTTACAAAAGATTAATGGCCAAAAATGAATTAAAGAAAAAAGGAAAGTAAAGAAAGATATTTGAATCAGGACCTAGATTAGAATATTTGGAAGGTTGGTGAATTGATCAAGAAGTTAAAAGCAAAATTTTAAAACAAGAAGGGAAAATATAGAAATACAGAAAATACCTAATGGAAATTTCAGGAATAACTCAACCAATATAGTAGAAAATACAGTAGAAAATATCATCAACTGATAAGACAGACTTGAAGAAAGAAGATCAGAGATGGAAGCAACAGCACAGTCAGACATGTATGAAGAAAAAAGACTACAAACTCCCAAGAACTATAAGTACATTCAAGCAAACAAGCTAAACATCTACAGAATAAAAGGAAAGGCAATAAACACTAAAGGTGAAACGTTACATTTTTAGCAGGATATAACTCAGATTTATACAAATAAAGAGAAACACAAAAAACATTTAAATATTAAGCTTGACAGAAGGAAGAATCTCCGGGTGTCACATCATGTCATGCCATAATCATAGAGTAAAAGGTACAAAAATTATTTTAAAATGTAAAGGACATGTGGCAGTTACTGATAAAGCAAAAATTACAATCTCATCAGAAAGGTTAGTAGCCAGGAAATCATGGAATATTATATGTTAATCCCAGAATTATAATTTCAAACCAATATAATTATACAAAGAAATGATACATTTTCATTTATTTAGATAGAAAACTATTTGAATACAAACAGTTAAGGCGCTTGATATTGAAACCAACACTGGAGAAATTACTTGACAGGATTGCACAGCTAGAATACAGTCTAATTCATGAGAGTACAGTGAATAACATAATCCATCAGAAGGGATATACAAACAAAGGAGAGTGAACAATATATTGTGTTCAACACAGTAGCTACCAAATCTATAGTACTACCAATAATCTAAACATCAAGAGTGTCATTCAATTAGCAAATTCATGAATAAACTATGAGTAGGAGAAACATATTCCAAATAATGTTCCACGTCTTAAAAGCAATATAAAAAGAGGGGAAAATAAATGTAGCACAAATAGTAATTGATCAATAACTTAATTGGTAAACAGAAAGGTTGAGTCTATTTGAGGAAAATACTGTAATACCTAGGCAAAAACAAGAACTTTCTGAAGAGAACACAATTAGCACAGGAAATAATCTCAACAGTAGTGCTAGAAAATGAAGATATTTAAAAATAAATAAATTCTTATTTCCAGATTCAACTATATTTAAAGTCATTTTCTAATTGTACTTCTGATGTTAGTAATTAAGTCACTGTTGACTAGGGATAACAGAGTAATTATGGTACCAAGTAAATACAGATGGAAACAACAGTTAAAAAAGGATAGAATAGAATAATCTGTATTGAGTATGAAGCATTCAGGGACCATGGCTAGTGAGGGAGGTTGAAACATGGCAATGCTGGTTTGCTTTGTTACCTATATTTTCAGAGTATGGGGTGACAATTAATCTCCCTGAGTTCTGATTTCTTCTACAAGTTTCTGTGTTTCACCCATAGCATATTTAAAAATCCTTGTTGCTAACTTTTTTATTTCTTATTTGGTTAACTCCTGCTCAGAGAATTGGAGATAGGAGGGTCAATCCACTGATCACAATCTGTAAGCCCTAGTGAGAAACCCTCTCTCAAAAACAAAGTAGACATTTACTAAGGAAAACTATCCAAACACCCAAGGGTAACTGTCTTAGTTAGGGCTTTATTGCTGTGAAAAAAATGCCACAACCAAGGCAACTCTTATAAGGACAATATTTAATTGGGTTTGACTTACAGGTTCAGAGTTTCAATCCATAACCATCAAGGCAGGAACATGGCAGCGTCTGTACAGGCATGGTGCAAGCAGAGCTAAGAGTTCTACATCTTTACCTGAAGGCTGCCAACAGAATACTGACTTTTAGGCGGCTAGGATGTCTTAAAGCCCACATTCAGAGTGACACGCTGCTTTGTTTTTGCTTTCTTTAGTAAGCCTTTAAGAGAAACACAGATTAAACCATTTTTAGTTTGTATGCATGTGTGCCTTTTAAAAATTATGTAATTACAGAAGTAGACATACACATACATATACCTACACAGTTTTTATCTAATGTTGACACTCTCAACCTGTGGGTAACAACCCCTTACATGTTGAATGAGCGTTTATAAAGTGTTCATCTAAGACCACTGAAAAACACAGATATATACATTATGATTTATAACAGTAGCAAAATTACCATTATGAAGTAGCAACTAAAATAATTCTATGTTTGGGAGTCACTATAACATGAAGAACTATCTTAAAGTTTCATAGCATAAGGAAGATTGAGAACTACTTTTCTAAAGATTCTGTGTCTTCATCTTTTGAAGCAGAAATTATAGAAAGGCCCCAATGCCCACATGGCTATTATTTGACTCTTTGTGCTTTTCTACCATAGCCAGTGCAGTGTGTGGCAGGAGACATGCCACATACCTGCTTGCATTTATTTATGTGGCTTTGTGTCATAGAACACACTTTACCATACTAAGAAGAAGGCAAAAGTAAAATGAAAAGTAGAGAAAAAATTAATAAGACTTATTGTCATCACATATTTATACTTAAATTACAAATGAATTCAGATACAAAATGAATAATTTCAATGTTCATGTATTATTGATATTTAGCAGGAAAATTTTGTGATGTCTATATCACTGATAATTTTCAAGTTGATTTCCAGTTAATGGCATAGTCAGTGCACCACAGTGGATGATTTATATCCAATATGTTATTATATTAAGTAATTTCTGATAGCTTATCATGTAACTACTAGAATAAGTTCTAAAGTACTATGCTTGGAGAAGAGACATGGTTCAGTTGTAAATGTTGACATGTAAGTATAGGATCACAGTTTGGTTTCTTTTTTTTTTTTCATGTTCAGTTCTTCTTTATTAATAACAAGACAAACAAACAAGTTATTAAGTGTTTATGTTACACCACATACAAACAAACAAACAAACCCAGAATGCTCCTTCTGTGTCCCATAAAATAAGTTCTCACTGAGTATGACTTTAAAATCTCCCCACATTAAGAAAGCTGTTCTTCAAAGCTGAGAAATACAACATGGTATCAATATTCTATTGTTAAAGGAAGCAACTACAGAAAGCTCTTACTTGCTCATAGAATCAGTGCCTTTTATGTATAATAAAACCCAAAATATCCCAACTACTATCAATACTTTCAAAACAAGCATATCAATCTTTTTTTTTTTTTAAGGATTTGAATACTTTTTTTTTTCAGCAAAACAAAAAAATTTAGAAAGCATTCAAACAGAATAAAATGAAAGAAAGAAACAAGCAAATACCAAGGGTCAGATATACTTATACAAGAATTCTATAGAGCCTTTAATACAAGCAATACTTTTGGTTTTCAGCTCTGAGGGAAAGTGTTTATGCTGGAGCATGAGCATGCCAGGTCTGTGAAGGGAGAAACAGGAGGATTCTTAGAACTAGTTGGTCAGTAAAATTAATAGAATACAGAATCTGTGAGTTCCAGATTCAATGGAAAATGACTGAGCAATCCAGCTTATATGGATTTTGGCATCCATAACACATACCCTGGTACAGATGCATGCTTGTCAGCAATCATTGATGAATACATACACACAGGACCAGGGGATACTTGTTCTTTGCAGTTCTTCCTGTAATCAACTGAGTTACATCTTCATGAATGCATTGCTAGCATTATTTTCTTTTCTATTGCACAAAATCAACAATTAATGCAGACACAGAGTAGTTGCTAATTTTAGGCTCCTAACATTTATAGAAGTACATTAAGACATTTTCAATACTTCAGGAGACTCAAAGCACATACTATGACCCTTGATAGATAAATAAAACTTCATTGTCATCCATACATCTGTTTTGTTTACAAACAGCCTCATTCTAGATATGGCCATTAATGTGGTGATTTTAAAACAGGTCAGCTTTTATGTTTTAATTTCTTCCAAGCTTCCAGCTGTTACCATATGTGGACGCTTATCTTTTGTTCTCTCTAGACCATGCATCTGTTTCCAGGGTTTCTGTGAGAAAACAACCCTTTAAAATGATACCAGTTTACAACTTTATTGGTTCATCACTAAAATCCAATGGATACTTTCATGGCAATATGCTCTGGGTTACATTTTTTTTCTTCAGGAGCAAAAGTAAGCTTTTGAATAGGTTAACTAAATTCTTGAATATTCTGTTGACAGACAGATTCCAGTGTGTTGTCAAATGAAGCTATTGTTGCTTAAAAGAAAAATATTAAAGCTAAGTTACTTAAACAATTATACTAAGCAGTAAAAACCAGAGGACCGGGGAACTGGCTCAGTTGTTAAACTGCCTGCCTAGCATATCCAAGACTATGAGATTGACATTTTTAATTTCAGTATCTGGAAAGTGGAGGTGAGAAGATCTGTAGCTGAAGATGCATAGTGAATGTAAATACTACCAGAGTATATGAGGCATGTTTGAAAATAGACAAGAGAAAATAAAAACACAGAGAAACCAAACCATACTAATTTGTCTTCATTCCTACATTAATTTCTGTCGTGTAGACACTACATCAGTGCAATCATTTGTATGTGTATGACATTAATTTGAAATTTGCACAATTTGTCACATTGTTTTTTTCTTCTTTGACTCTTAACTCTAACCTTTGTAAAAATACAGTTCTTCAAGAAATATTTCTAAAATGTCAAACTAAAATATGGTTATAACCTTGTCTCTCAGAAGGCAGAGCCAAAAGGATCAGAAGAGCATGCAAGCTTGTCTACTTACTGAATAGTATCTCAAAAATGTAAAATAAATGAATGAATGAATAGATAAATAAATAAATAAATATTAAAAATTGAACTTAGGGGCTTGAATATGCTGGGAACTTGTTCTACAATTAAGCCATAATTCAGCCCTTCATCTGTATTTATTCATGTATTATTCACAAGTATTATTTTAAATTTTTATTGTGCCAATTTATTATGCATATTATTGGACTACATGAAGAGTTTTACAAAAGTCTGTACCATATATTTTATATGTTGCTCCTTATCTCCTTACTATTCCTGTTTTACTGTCCTGATTTCAGTGTCCCTCTTGTTCCCTAGATAGTTTAATATCTGTATTTAGTTTCAAAACATATATACATACATTAATTTATGTATATACATAAAATCTATGACATTCAAATGAGGGAAAACATGATTTTTGCCTTTCTAAACTTGGTTCATTTTATGTATATATTTATATATCTTTAGGACTGATATTTGGTTATCTATTTCCTATTTAGGTCTGAAACAGAAATTCAGGTGATCACATAAATCACCACCACTGGTAATTCATAAAAGAGTGACATGCATATTTCCGAGAAAATTCTATGTATTCATCTTTTGGAAATTGAAAGTTCATATATTCAAATTAAGAAGCACACCTTGGATAAGAGTCAGACTATGTTGTGCGGTATTGAGTGCTATAAGATTACACATATGAGACTGGATGTAGTTACATGTGTCTAACCTGTAGCATTTTGAAACTTCCTCTTGTAGAACAAAGTGCAACAGGCCAAGTATCTGGATGTGGGTGTGGGGCGGCCATTATCAAACAAGGCTGTGCCATCATACTTAAAGTTTTTTAACATATAGAGGCTGTCATATGAAGGTACTAACTGAAGAGCTAGGGATATCACTAATCCAGTAAAGTGCTTGTGTGAAAGCAGAGAGCCATCTCTGTTGATTTATGTTTGCAATCCAGCATTGGGAAGGCTGAGGCAGGATAAACCCTGATTTGTGAACTCCAGCACAATGAGACTTTGTTTCAAAAAATTAGCTATACTTTGCAAATAAAATAAGTACTGATACTCCAAAACTTCTCTGTGATATTGTTGGCATTCCTTATACTGTAAATAGTTCAGATTCTAATGCCCTTTCTGGAGGCCAGAAGGCACCAAGGCAGAGTTACTGTGATTGGTGTTCTATTTGGTATTCTCTAATGCCAGGGTCAGAGGTCCACTAGAGTGCTCTTGGGTTCAACAGCTTGACTAATGGATTGGTGCAAGCAATACCCTCCTAAGTCAGGGCAAGAGACTTTCTGAATCATTTCTGAAGGGTCTGTTCCATGCAAACCAATTGATCTGATTAACATAATTTCTGATTCCTAGAAAAGAGAATGAACTAGCATGTGATAATTCTATCTTACAAGGTTCAGAACAGGCAAAAAGTGTCCCTTACGAATTAACAGGAGTCAAGGCATTGCTATGACTTTAGAAAGAAGAAAAACTATTTCAATTCCTGTTTTAAAAGAATCTGACTATGATAATGAGGTATTTTCAAAAATATTTCTGCCGTCTATTTTCATTAAAATATATGTAGACAAGTTTTACTTTTTGGTTTTCTATGCACAAAGCTACACTTTAAAAGAAAAACTGTATTAAAGCTATAGATTTCAAAAAAAAAATCATTTAGAATGTATTGATCAGGATTTTACTGAATATAAAATTGTGCCACCCATGATGAGATGAAGATGAGATGAGTCCTCGCAATTATGAATGAGGAAATTGGTGGTTGTTGATGATTCATGCTTGTGTTCATGATAGGATTTAAGCCAACATGAAAACAACCTCTGAGTATCTCTGTGAATTAATGTTTAGTTTAGCTTAACTAAAATAGGAAGGATTCTCCCTAAATGTGAGTGATACCCTTCCATGGTATATGATCCTATACTGAATAAAATGAGTAAGTGATCTGAGCCATCATCATCACCTGTTTTCTAATAAAAGATGCAGTGTGACATATTGCTACATACACTTACCATCACACCTTCCACACCTTCCTCACCATGATGGATACTACCCTCAAAATGGGAGGCAAAGAAATGCTTTCTTCAGTTAATGTTGTCACATTCTTTGTTGCTTCAATGATCAAGTAATTAATGGAGAGTCTAAAAATAGATAATGAACTTGAGTTAATATTCACTTGAATTGGAATTGGCTCTTTAAGTCTACATGGATGCTTCTGCAGAGAGTGGGGTAAAAGCCCAATGAAATACTAGGAATAAACCATATGTTGGCAGAGGCAGAAACTAGGCTCATACAACAGCCTACCCTGGAATAGCAAACAATTGCTGAGAATCAGCAGCAGATGAAGAGATTAAAGTCATGGTATTTGCAGTAGATGGGGTCTTATTGATCTTAATCTGATGATGTCTAGTATGTAACTCAGAATAGTATCCAGGAAGTCACTGAAGCTGACTAAATTCACTACAATCCTCCTTCCCTGTAAGTATATAAACAATAAAGATTGCTGAGAAGCATTCTCTGACAGACCAATCTACAAAAGGGAAGATAAGACAAGCCCAGATACCTAAAAAAAAAAAAAAAAAAAAACCTAGCCAAACAGTCTAAGAAGACACAAATGCAAGCTGAAATGCCTGGGAATGGTTCATACCAAGTGGGTTACTAGATGTCACCTTTCAACCTTCTGAGATGCCAGCTGACTGTGCAGTGTGCTCCAGGCAATGAAATGTTCCACAGGCTTGTCCATAGGCTGATCTGGTTTGGCAATTTCTCAACTGAAATTCTCTCTTTCCAGATGTCTCTAGCTGACCAGAACATTGATTAAAAGCATCAATCCAATTCACTGCTTTTTTTCAAGTAATTTTCTTTATTTGAACTTAAAGGGCAGTTACACTTATAACAGAATCTTCTCCTTGCTCCTCATGGAGAGTGCTTGTACTTCACCTTTTATTGTGAAGGATGGTTTTACTTGGTAAAAAAAAAAAAAAAAATTGTTTATATCTTTATTTTCAGCAATTAAAAGAATGTGTGCTAATTACTTATGTCCTCCAAGGTACTGAGAAATAGACTTTCATTTGAATTCTTTTCATGTTTTGTCATTTGTCTTTGTTACAAAATGTGCATTAAATAATGCCAACATATCGTTTCATCTCACTGTTATTAACTAAATATCTATTTTTCACTGAAATAATGACTGTCTTAGATTTCCTATATGGAGTCGTTGTTTTACCTTACATTCTGGATATTTTATCTATTTTTCTGTAAGACAATGTGTGGTTTCTAATTTTATTTTCTTATTGATATATAACTGACAAATAAAGATCATGATTATTGAAAATGTAGTATATGATGTATGTATATGTATGTGTGAGTTAAGAAAAAACAAATTATTTAAAAATTAATTTTGATTGCTCAATGTCATTAAGTTCTGCAAATCTATCATATGGAAGCTATTTTGATTTGTCTTCCAGTCTTGAATACCAATACCACATGAGCTTGTTTAGCTGTATGAAGCCACTGTGGTAGTCTTTGTTTTTTTTTGGTTCATTGATGGCTTTCTATTCTGCATGGAGAGAAGAAATTTCAGTCCTCAAACACAGTTAAGGTATCAGATGTCTCCCTGTCTTAGAAAGTTATGATGACATCATACTTTTTTATTGGATATTTTATTTACATTTCAGATGTTATCCCTTACTCAATCCCACCCCTCATCCAGGAATCCCAGATCCTATCCCCCCTCTTCCTGCTTCTATGAAGATGTGCCTTCACTCACGCCCCTACTCCCACCTCCCCACCCTCAAATTCCCCCAAACTGGGCATCCAGCCTTCATAGGACAAAGGTTCTCCTCTCCCACCTATGTCCAACAAGGACATCCTACCCTACATATACAGCTGAAGCCATGGGTCCCTCCCTATGTGCTCCCACGCTGGTGATTTACACCCTGGGAACTCTGGTTGGTTGGTATTGTTGCTCTTTGCATTGGGCTACAAACCCTTTCAGCTCCTTCAGTTTTCTCTCTAACTCCTCCATTGGTAACCCCATGATCAGTTCAATGGTTAGCTGTGAGTATCTGACTCTGTATGTGTCAGACTTTGGCAGACTCTAAGGAGACAGCTATATCAGGCTCCTGTTATCATGCACTTCCTGACATCCACATCAGCATCAACCTTTGGTGACTACACATGGGATAGATACCCAGGTGAAACAGTTTCCAGATGACCCTCCTTCTGTTTCTGTCCCACACTTTTCTCCATATTTCTCTAATGAGTATTTTGTTACTCTTCGAAGGAGGACTGAAGCATCCACACTTTGGTCTTCCTTCTTCATGAGCTTCATGTCTGCTGTGTTGTATCATGGGTATTGGAGCTTCTAGGCTAGTATCCAATTATCAGTGAGTGTCCTAAAGGGGGGTATTCCCACTGCCTCACGCCTTTGGTAAACTGTAGTACTCCTGTGCTTTCAATTTTCCCCAAATTAAATGCTTGCTTGTTAGGGGAAACCAGCAGGTATCCAGTCAGATAAACACATCTGTAAAGTGATTACAAAGAAAACTCAGTTCAGATTATTTGTCAACCTGATCAGACTTTGGGGAATCTAATGTTAGGTGGTTCGTTGTCAGCATGTTTAAAACACAGGTAATTTGAGAAATAGTTTCCAAGCAACAGTCATTATCATTCCGGTTTCCAGGTGACAATCTCTCTAATTCCAGATGCATGATAAAGCTTAAAGTGTGACTACTTAGACATTACTTTAAGAAATACATGTGAACAGGATGGTAGTTTCAATATACTAAAAGACATAGAATCAAGTATGGTCTCTGTGTGAGTTAGCACAGCAATCAACAAGCCATACAGTTTATGTACACATGGAAAGAACAGGTTCTATTAACTGAGAGTAAAAGAAAATAGTCTAGGAAGAGAAGAGTCTGGGTTAATCATTCTGGAAAATTTGGATAAGGTCTGCCTCTGTATAAAAAGTGAGTGAGGTCTGCCTCCACAGATAGCCAAAAGATCACCAGATCATTAACAATATTCACTCCCAATATTGTGGGTAGTATGCAGGTGTTTCCTTCTTTGAGTAGAGGCCTCTAATGTTTATCAGACTAATACTCTGATGGCACAAGGACATTTGTGCCCCTAACATGTTGTAGTGTGGGTCCCACTCTGCGTTTCACTTGCTCCCTGCTCACCATCACTTGAAGGGCAGGAAAACTCAGGTCCAGTAGTAAGGAAGAGTGTCACCCTGATTGTCAATGGCAGGGATCACTTAGTACTATCAAAACAATTGTGAGAGTAGACATGAAAGATGTGGGGACCTGGTTGTGTTTGAGGAGAAAGGAACCTACCTGACCAATAATGCTTGCTAGTTCAATCATAGGAAATACTTAATGTGGAGTCAATAAATGTTTGAAGAAAGGTGATTTCTCTTTATCCTGGGATTGCTATTCACACACTTTCTTTCTTCCACCTGTTAGAATTTGCTTCTAATAGCACCACTATTTATAGCTGTGTAGCAAGAATGGGTAGAGAAATAATTCTTTAACACTTGTCCAGTCTGGACTTGATTGTTGCATCTCATGTATTGATTATTGATTTTAAAAGTATTCATGAAGTTGGCAAAAAAGATAGCTCAGTTAGTAATGAGCTAACCATGCATATATGTTTACTTGAGTTTTGCCCACAGAACCCACATAAAAAAGCTGGATACAGGGGTGAACACATATAATCTCAATGTTGGTAGGGCTGAGGCTTATTCCTGTTGTCCCTGGCCTATTTGAAAATTTTTAAGCCAGTGACAGGCTCTGCCTTAAACAAGAATCTGATTTCTAAGGATGATCTGTGGCCTTTTCATATATATATGTATACATATATACACACAGAGATATATGCACTTGCACACACAGAAAAAATCATGAGCATGTTCACACTTGGTGGGACAAACAGAAATAACTCAAAAAAAATGAAAAAATAAGGTCCATACAGGTTTATTCATATTCATGCATAGTAGACAATAGTTTCTATCTCTACTAACTTTTTACTTAGAAGTTGAGTATGCTGAAGCAGCTGAAGAATGTGTGCATGTATATGGAAAACAAACCAAGCACCGACAACCTACTGCCACTAATTAGCAATTCACTAGATTATATAATGAACTATGTTAATTTGTATGTAAGTAGGTACAGAAGCAATGATAAATATTATAATTTCTTAATTTTTATAATCATGACATGCTGATTTAAAGAAATGGTGGGAGCTAGGTTTCCATGGAAGCTTCCTCTGTGACCAGTTTTATTTCTAAAGTATGCCCTGCTGGCCAAAGCTTTGTCACTTGAAGTTCCCTTGATAGGTGCTATTTCTTGGTTTATTTGAGATGGTTGATAATGATCCATAACAGTCAATACTAAAGAGAGTCAACTCGAAGAAAAACAGCCAGAGTCAAAATACCAGAAGAAAATAATGTGTGCTATGAAACTATTATGTGTATATTTTCTTAAGGTTCATATGTTCAAGCTGGATTGCATAGTATGATGGTATGTGGAAGTGAAGCCTATGAAAGGTGATTTATTAATGAGAATGTAGTCCTCAGGAACAGGATTAGTATCTTTATGAAAGGGATTCCATGGAGCTTGTAAAAAAGGTTCAGTCAGCAAAATGCTAGCCACAAAATCATAAAGACCTGAATTCTATCCCAACAACAATGTAAAAGGATGGGCATAGTTATAGACTCAATATCCCAGCACTACTTAAATGGACAGAGGAAGACCCTTGGACCTCACTGCTCTAACTGTCAAGCACCAGGCCAATGAGAAACCCTGCCTGACATAAAAACAAGATGAGTAATACATGAGGAATTACACTTTAGATTAACAGCTGATTTTCACATACATACACACACACACATATATATGTGTGTGGTGTTGTGTGTGTGTGTGTGTATGTATACTTGTACATTTACACACCTGAGAGCAGCTTCACACTCAAAATCGCACTCACAAAGACAGATTAAATGAAGAATTAGGGCTATTGAGCTCTCCCTTGTTCTCTTTCTATTATCTGATGGCAGTGGTTCCATGTAGCTTCTATGAGAGAACAAGTCCTAAACCTCTTTCTCTTGCCCTTGCTTTCTGCCGTCCAGTATACAGAACATAACATAAATTTGTGTTATTTAGATGTCTATGGTTCTATGGTTAAGAAGCCTGAATTGATTATGATGTCTTTCAAATTCACCCTTCTATCATCTTTAAAATCCCCATAAGCCATTGGGCCAATGTGGTAAAGATGGCCAAGCTTAAAGGGCAAAGCAAGAAGAGTCTTGGATCTATGCAGATGTCCAGGGTGCCCAGCTCCATTATTTTTAGCAAAATTGACATTTTTAAACCACCAATGCACCACTGATTTTCAGGTAGAACAACTTAGTCTGTACTGAAAAGCAATCTGAACTTACTACTCGTGTTCTAATTTCCACATAACAAAAATAACAATGAATATAATTGATTCAATAAAGATGCATATATGGAGAAATATATTTCTTAGACTAATTTTTCTTTACTAAATTAATGGAGGTACATAGAAATTAACAGAACTAAAAGAGTTCATAGATTTTTATTTTACTCTTCTTTTTCTTGGCTTTATTTACTATAATTTTCAGATGCTCATTTTACTTATTACACATTTATTGCTAATAAAGAAAAGGTTAGGATTTTCATATTAATAATATGGCTATAACTTTTTCCTCACCTACACCCTTGTCTTAGTTCCTCTTCTGTTGCTATGATAAAAATACTCTGAAAAAAAAAGCAACTTTTATGAAAAGGTGCTTTTTCTGACCCACAATTTAAGAGTGCAGTACATTGCAGCAGAAGAATCAAGGCAATGGGAAATTGAATCAGTTAATCACACTTCACGTATAATTAGAAAAAAGAAAGAGATGAATGCATGTGGTTAACTCACTTTCTCCTTTTTATACAGTATAGTATTATATCACAGGCGATGGCACTACCCACAGTGGGTAGGTCTTCTAACTTCTATTAATAAAATCATTTTGGAGCACACAAAGATTTTCAAATCTTCAGGGAGTCTAGATTCTGTCATGGTGGCAATTAGCATTGACTATCACAACTTGCAAAAAAATATGCACAACTTAAGAGTTCAATATTTCATGCTTTCATCAAACAGTAAATGAAACTAAGACAAAATGTAATAATAATCATACCTGGGAACTAAAAACATCCAGGATTGGTAGTCTGTGTATGGTATCTATGCAACACAGACATCTGAAAATTGATATTTGGGGTATTAAACTACAAAATCTAGATTAAGTAATTTCTAATGGTTTCACATCAGAAGAGAAATAATTTAAAACTGAAAAGTCACTCCTCTATTCTTAAATTAATGACTGGCATCTGAAATTTCTGCTGGCATTTTTTTGGGGCGGGGGACAGTCCTGAGTTGTACACATACTTCCCAACTGTGAAAGGCTGGGGAGACTGCTATGTAATATTCCAGGAAGAACAGAATTATTTTTACTGTGTAAAGTGTCTGTCTGAGCATACTGATGATGTTAAAAATGGCCTAGTGCTTACAAAGGCTGACTCCAATGACACCTTTCTCTTTAAGTTCTCCCCTTTACTTATTAATGAGGTGTTTGTGTTTCCTTTTTGCTCAAGAGATTGTATGTATCCTAGACTCTTTGCCAACAACAATCAAGAACCCTGGAGACTCTCTCAACTGTCAGGAAGGATGCTTAAACATTATCACTGGACACATTTCTCCTTCCACTGTTAGAGACTTATTTTTAGATTGCTCCTTGATGAAAACTAATCCAGTAACAGGCAAGCCTCTGGATCCCTTGTAGATTTTCTTGACTTGGCTAAATAAAGTTCGAACACTCATCTTAATAATGTCTTGTAGCTCTTGGCATTGACTGACACATCCCATGAGAGAAAAAGCATTTGCTTTTTGCCTTACTTCTTTGTATCACACTAGTGAGTTCACCTACTCTGCTGCTGCTGCTGCTTCTGTACCATGTGTTCTTACCTGACATCAGAACCTAGCTTCTTCATACTTTCCATGTGACCAAAAGCCAAAATTCTCCAGGAATCTGGCAGACCTTTTCTATTAGATTGTGATGGCTGCAGCAACAGCCTCAAGTTTTGTGAATAACTACTGGTGGAGACGTCAGCTCAGAGCCTTTGGAAAATTCCACCAGGTCCCTCCCCTCCTGGAAAAGATGTCATGAAGCACATAGATACCTAATTATAGTCCACAGGAAGACCACAGGGTGGACAACCATTGACCACTTGCAGACATGAGAAGTCCAGAGACATATTCCTCAGGGTGGACAGACCTATGGACCAATCAGTTTAAAAGTCACACTGTTCTGCCAGTCACATTGTGCCTAGTGGCTGTTGCTCTATTCTACCTCTGAAAGCTGTATAAAAATGGACCAAATGGGCTGCCAGGGTTTTTGTCTCTTCTTTTGGATGCAGGATGATCCCTGGAACAATAAACTCCTCCTGCTTTTGCATTGATCTCCAGCTCTACATGGTTCACTGTGGGGAGGGGGAACGTTCCCAGTAGCTAAGGCTCCTCAGAGTCTTTCCCTGGGTTCTCAGACTCTCCAGAGAAAATATAGCTGTGTTATGTTTTTTTAGAGCTGTGTTCCAACCTTCCTAATGTTGTATCAATTTAATACAGTCCCTTCTACTGTGGTGACACTCAACCATAAAATTATTTTTGTTGCTATTTCATAACAGTAGTCTTACTACTATTGTGAATCATAATGTAAGTATCTGTGTTTTCCAATAGTTTTATCTGACCACAGCACAAGGTTCTTCAATCCTGCAAAAGATCATCACCCACAGGTCGAGAAATTGTGCTTTATACTTAGTTGTTGTGGAGCTGTTATAGTGTTGTGTTGTATGTTATCTTTTTCTAGTTTTGTTTGTTTGTTTTGGATTTTGTCATTGTAGTTTTTATATGATATGTTGATTGCTTAGCTAGATGAACATTTTCCCCCTTTGGAGATAGGGTCTGGCTGCTTGGCACTCACTATGTATACCAAACAGGCCTCAAACTCCTAGAGAACCATCAGTCTCCTGAGTGTTAGACTGAAAGACAGCCTTGCTTTATTAATATTTCTAAGCCCTGTTTTCCATACTCAATTTGAACTGAAAACAAATGGTGACATTTAGATTCCTTTTTAGGTTTATTTGTTTGATTGATTGATTTTCTGGTCTTGATGAGAGTTTCTAAAAACTTATTGTAGTGATATTAATAATAAAGCTTTTATGACTGACTTTAAATGAAATCTATAGTAAAGTCTTTGAGTCTAGCTTTGAGTGAAATTGTTCAGTAAAGCTTTTGCTATGTTTGGTTCAATCTGTAGAAGCTGATATATAATTATGAGATTGCTTGAAACTTGAAGAAGTATTGTCTCAGAGAAAATGCACTTGGTGGTATGTGAGAGCTTGCAGATACAGCTACCTAGGTCATAAGTTGTTACAGGCAGCAACAGCAAGACAACGTTGATGGCTGAAACCTTTCCCAGTCCCTTAAATTGCTTGAAACTTGAAGAAGTATTTGTTCAAGAAAATGCACTTGGTGGTATGTGAGAGCTTGCAGATACAGCTACCTAGGTCATAAGTTGTTATAGGCAGCAACAGCAAGACAACGTTGATGGCTGAAACCTTTCCCAGTCCCAATTATTCATGAACAATTTTTTAATAAAGTAACTAGAATGAGTTAGCTCAGTGTCAGACTTTCCTGAGAAGGGTTACTAGTCTGCTTCTTCAGAAGATGAAGGCATAGCATCTTGATGACCTTCTTTATTGTGGAACCTACAACCAACATCCATAAATAACTTACTTTTCATTTTCTTTCATTGTTACATTCTGAAATTTCATTAGATGTTGAAAAATTTGGAAATTCCTTCAATTTCTATCTGAAAACCCTTCAGGACTTTGAATATTTCCAATCTCTTCGACAATTCAATCTTTTTTCCCTTCCTCTCACTTCCCTTTAACCAAATAAATTTTCCTATTTTTGCTTTTTCTCCCTAATTGGCTTTGATCTAATTGATTTATTGTTTTAATAAATTCACATGTTTTATATTGTTTCCCTGGTTCCCCATTCTTTGCTACTGATGTCATGTTTCTTTCTTGGAGATGATTTATTTAATATTATTTTCCAATCATTCCAGATCTTTGACACTTGGAATGTTTGTTGTTCTCAAATACTTTCTTTGCATTTCTGTTACAGCTTTACTGATAGTGAGGATGAAAACTGGCCCAAAATTTCTTCAGATATTTTCCTGAAGATTTTCTGGCCTGATCTCTGGATCTTCCAAGTCTCTGGATTTGACCGATAATGTGGGATGAAAAAGGCATTTTATAAGTTTCTCAACAGATGATATTGAAATCTAAACTTGTTTATTTGAATGCTCAAATAGATGTCAGTATAGAAGAGGGCTCAGGGTAACCCATACAAATTGATCTCATTGTCTGAGTAATGATGAATGATTGAATTTTACTGAATAAAGACACCTTTGCTGGTATGTAATGGTTTCCTTGGAGATTAAAACCTTCTATTCTGGGAGAAGCTCATTAAGAGACAAGATATTTGCAAGAATCTAGAACCACAGAATGTTCTTAGAGGAGGTAAAACATTTAATTATATAGGGAAGCTCATTAAAATCATCAAGGAACCAACTAAGTGACCTCAAAAGTTTCTACAACTGGCTGGATACACTAGGCCACTCTGTAAGGATTGTCAAGAGCCACTGTTAAAAGCTTAGAAATGCCTTGAAGAAGCTAAGAAAGGATATTCTCTAAACTGGTGAACTGCCTGAAGGCTATACAGTACACTCTAGCTTTTGTGAAATATCGTGTTCTCTGGGGTGGCCATTGGTGATATAGATGTCTTTGTGTCTTCCTTGCTCTTGTATGTAACCTCTTGCTCATATTTCTGCAATTAAATCAAGTAAATCTCATTAGTTTCATAAATTAGACTTTTTTATAACATTATTATGGTCTATCATCTGTTTCCTGTTAAATAAATACATATTTTCTCTATCTCCACTCCAATAGTGTCATACAAGAGGTGGTAGGATAAAATGTGGTGGCACTAATGGTGGTGTAGTTTTGGTTGGCCTGTGCCATGGTGTACTCTGAGAAAATCTGCTTCACAGAAAATTTAGAGTAAAAAGTTTATTGGAGAAAGGGAGAACAAAAGGAATTCTCTGAGTAGGGAGAGATAGAATAAGAAAGGCAGACAGAGATACAAAAGAGAGCCTGAGAGATGGAGAGAAAAAGAGGAAGAAAGAGGGGGAAAGAAGGAGGGAGAGGGAAGAGACAGAGAGACATAGACACAGAGAGAGATAAATTGAAAAAAAAAACAAGAGATGCGAGACTGAAAGACAGATCTGGGATTTCTGGGGCACAGGACCTAGAACACCTAGTGTGGGACTGGTTGTATCAAGTAATGTTGTAAGCTGCTGCTTGGGCTCTGATGGTAGCCCAATGGGAATTCCTATTTGTTAACAACAGGTGTCAGGACAAAAACCTTGGTTTTTGCTGGTCAAAGTGATTCCTGACCCTTGCTTCTTCATTATAGGTTGTTAACACTTTGTAAAACTTTTTTTCTGGAAAAATTCTTCTATTGGCCAGCCTGGGTTTAAAGCTTTTCCTTCTCCCAGAATGAGATTCTCGAAGGAGTTCCATTGTTTTGCAGACCATTGTTTCAAGAATCTGATGACCAAAAGTTGGGGCACAAACTGTTAGTATACTGTCTAAACTCCACTTCCACAGTTACCTGGCAACAGCTAGGTATGCTCCTTCCCACAGTTACCCAGCAACAGCCAGGCTTGGCCCACTATTAAAGGAGCTGTTTTCCCCCCTCTTCTATCTAGATCTCTTGCTCTCTCTTGCCTTTTACTTCTCCCTGTCCACTCACACCTTCTCTCCTTCCCGCTCTCTCCATGTGCTCATGGCCAGCCTCTCCTCCTCTACTTTTCTTCTCTCTCTCTGTCTCTGCTCTCTCTTTCTCTCTCTCTCTCTCTCTCTCTCTCTCTCTCTCTCTCTCTCTCTCTCTCTTTTCTATCTCTCTCTCTGTCTCTCTCTGCCTCTACTACTCTCCTGGCTCCTCTCCCCATGCCCTGAATAACCTCTATTCTATACTATATGACTGGTCCCTCAGGGGAGAGAGATGCCTCTGCATGGGCCTGCTGAGACATCCCCTTCCCCGATACCTATCCACACACTCACAGAACATATTCTCTTTATCTCCTTATCTTTTTGTAAACACATCACAAATCCCTCTTTAGAATGTCTTCATCCTCTCAGAGGAGAAAGGGAAAAGGGATGAGAGGAGGAACTGTGAGGGAATATCAGGAAGGAAGACAGCATTTGGGATATTAATTAATTAATTAATTAAAACCAATAAATTAAATATCCCCTGCCAAAAGAATGTCTTTATCCTTCCAGGTCACCTACAGTCACACTGAAAGAGACTCCCAATTAGTTTCCTATGATCAGTGAAGAGACTTGACATTTCATCTGACTCAACAATCTTCTAGCTTTAAACTGTGAATGTCTTCAAGCAAAGTCTGTTCAGGAAAACTTATTAACAGCAAGGGTAATACCATGTAATGGACTGTATAAGAAGGGAGACGGAGCATAGATGTTTATTCTGCTTTACAGAGTTTTTGGTTTTTTGATATGCACCTTTATTTTGTTTTTCTCAGTTTGTTCTGACTGTTTACTGGCTCTTATTCATTTTAAATTTACACATAACTGATAGACTCTGTAATCAAATAATAACTGTATTAATGAGAGTCTCTGATAATGGATGAGTTCCTTAGATGGAAGACAACACCATGTTTATGATGCTTTGGAGCTATGATGCTTTGGAGCTATGTGTCTATAACATCCCTGTCTAAGAGTCCTAGAGAATATTGTCTGAAAAGGAACTTGAGGCTCTATCTGCTTTTGTGTGATGCGTGTGTACATGTGTGTGCCTGTGTATGCATGTGTGCATGCATGTACATGTGTGTTTTGTGTATGTTTATTGAATGTGTTTTCATGTGTGTGTGTGTGTGTGTGTGTGTGTGTGTGTGTGTGCATCTGCATGTGGAGTCCAGAGGGTTGTGTCAAGACTCTTCCTTTATCACTGTGCACCCCACATATTGCCTTGTTATTGTTGCTGTTTTACATTTATTTTTTAATTTTATTTTATGAGTTATTTCAGTGTCTGACTGTTTGAAATAAATGTATATTTGTGCTTCACATTAACACCTGATGCCTACAGAGGCCAAAAAAGTTATCAAATATACAGAAAGCTGTAAGTTTCCATGTGGATATTGGGAACTGTATGACTTCAGTAAGAGCAGCAAGTACTCTTAATAACTCAGCAAGCTCCCATCTTGTATTTTGAGACTGGATCTCTCACTAAACTTGGAACGTTTTCATTCTGCAAATACTAGCTGGTCATCAAGCTCCCAGGCCCCTCCCATCTCCATCTCACCAGTGCTGGGAGTGTAAGTACAAATCACAATATTGAGTGTTTTGTTCTGTGTTTTGGAGATTTAAATTTGGGCCTCCATGCTTTTATGCAATCAATTTACTCCATATCCTGCTAATTATTTTTCAGCCATAAATTTTTCCACAACCTTTACCCATTTCCAACCTTATAATTACCAACACTTTTATTATTTGCTTTGTGTTTCTGGTTCATGTGATATCATAAGGTCCATTTGTGGAGGCCCTATATTTCTTTTTAGTGCTTTCTAAACATTTTTCCATATGGCCTACCTTTTAAATGTGTTCCAAAGAAATTTTTCACATGTCCAATTCTCATAGTCTCTATTAACTTTCCTATTTCTTGATGTTTGGGTACTTTTTAGTGGTTTTCTAGAAAAGAATTTAGATCAAGAAGTATAATTAATCTTCATGTTCCAAAATAACTTTTATTCATGCAAATCATAGCACTGATTGCTTTACCTTAAAAACACCATTTTGATATTAGAATAAAACAAAATGCACTAGGTTGTTTGTTTGTTTGTGTTGGTTTTGTTTTATTTTGTTTTTCACATTTCAAGAGACTTTATTAGAAGGCTGCTTGCTTTTGACAAACTCCAGTTACAGTATAAACTATGCAGGCCGGTGATTTTTGCATTTATCTTGCATCCTATTTGGATTTTCCTCATCAGGCATCATTGAGCATGCACAGTCACGGGCCAGGAGGGAGACCAGGTCACAGGTTGGAGAGGCAGGTCACCCTGTCCTTCCATCATCACCATCATACCAAATTCCTGGTGAAGCACCCCATTGCCTTGTCATTCCAAAAGGGCAAACTAAAGAAATCATCCTGGTCCAGGAAATAATATCAAGCAGCCACCTTTCCCACTACCCTACCCGGCCTGAGGGGTCCTCCCTGTGCCTTTTCTTTTGTTTCTGGTGGGATGGACATACCATTAGTGTGGCAGCATGAAGGTCACTCTGTGGCCACTTTTCCATCTTGTTTCCCCATGCCTCACCAGGTGGTGACAGGAAGGTACAATCAACCATGAACATAAATATGAATAAAAAAATGAACTTGAAAATGATAGGCTATTAATTAAACACCTCTATAAAAATAGTTAGGACATAAAAATCTGTTCAAATAAATACAAAATAAATAGGCTCCAAGCAGAGTGGTACACGTGTAGAATGTGAGGCTGGTCCCGCTTGGCACCATAGGGCCCTCAGAACAAACTTGAGAGCAGGCAAACCACCTGCCCCAGGCTCGCAGTAAGTGAGGAAGCTTGTCCTTCTGAACCAAATCCTTTACCCAGTAAGACATAATTAAGGCCTTCAGCATCTTTTACTTCTCATCAGGGCAGCAGACATGGGCAGGTACCCTGCCCACCCTCACACCACAGAACCAAACAATGAGTGTGGGCATGAGCTTGTGCCAGTCTTCACAGGGATTAGGGGCAGCTCACAGGACATTATGCCCATGCAGGTAGCACAAATCCTAGCACTTACTTTCGGCCAGTGCCTGAGTACCTGGGCGCATCAAGGTGGCCTTGCTGGTGAGCTCAGAATAGTCAAGAACACAATGGCACTTCATCAGCTTCCCATACCACAGGTCCACATGGATGCTGCAGCTTGGGAAACAGGTTTGGAAGAGCAGCCAGCACTGAGGGAAGAAGGACATAAGGACAAGAGTGGGGGCAGGCCCACTTTCTACCACAGCACATCAGTGGAAAGATACAGAGGGGCACAGGAATGCTCTTTGGACCAGAGGGTTGCCATGGCTGAGATTCGGCTGTGTGAACAAGATCGAAGAACTAAGCTGGCATCCAAGCTCACTATCTGGCAGGCACTGCGGAAAATGTCCTGTTTATAGTGCAGGAACCCACATCTTCTGACCCCTGGACCCCAAGGAACATCCACAGGTCTTCCTTGGAAGAGACACAAAGGTCTGCCAGGTCAGCAGACCTCCGCACAGGTCCCCTACAGAAACCTGAGACGAGGCGCATCTGGCAACTGGGAGCCCCGCCCTTTCTTTTGTTTGTTCTAAAAATAGTTCAGAAAATATGCAGAAAGATAATTGTCTGTAGCATTCATTACTGACATAATATTTAAATACATGCATGTGCTGCTTAAAGGAAATGTCCATCAAAGAGCTATATGTCCTTTACAAAGAGTTAAAAAACATAAAATGAAATGAATAATAGATAGGATTAATTATATTCATGATAACGAAGATAAGTAATTCATTCATCTTACTTCAATAAAAGACTAACATTATAAAGATTATCATCAATAAAAGTAATAGGTAAAACATCAAGTGTCTCTGTGGATAAAGTGATACAGTTTCTCTTACAAGACAGTACCTACCCCAATTAATAGGATCACTCCCTGTGCAAGCAAGTCCATGAGCCTATGGGAGCTATCCTCATTCAACCCACAATACCAGTGAATCAAAGATCTAGTACAAACAAAAACATAAATATTAAGATAGATGAAAGTTGCAAGTACCTGAACAGCATCTGTTGAAGTGTGTGCAGTGTTCTAAGGACACCTTTTCAAAAATTTTGTACCGAGAACAAAATCTTCAAGCTATCATGTGAGACATGCCAAATTCTCTTCCCCAGAGAGACAGAATCTAAAGAATGAAGCCAGGACGAGCAGCAGGTGCAATAGATTGGAAGCAGTAGTACTTAGGTTGGTGCAATGACTCGGCATTGGAACAGGAACAAAAAAAATCCTCTTTGTAATTAGAGTTGTAATATGCAGAGCTTATTGTGGGGATAACAGATGCTGCTTAATTACCTCTGCCTGAGTGATAGATTAAAGTATTTGCAATACAGATAAAAATTTTCACTCCCTTGTGTATCTTATAATGAGTGTAACAAAGCCCTAATGGTCATGGTGCTATGCTTATTTACCATGCAGTGTTTATGGGTTTAGAACCTACCTTTCCTCTTCATTCGCTCTGATGCTGAAGTTGACCTTGTTCTACTCCTTAGTGCCAGGTGTACATAAAAAATGCTCTGATCGTAGCTTTCCTGACTTGGCTCTTCCCTACCTTGATCTCTATCTATTCCTCCACTACCTCATCAACAGTGGGCATGTTTAATCTGTCTGTGGGCAAATGTATAAATATAAAACAAAATAATGTTTGTGTTAAAAATTTACTTGTTTATATTTTTATCTGTTTGTGTTTGTGTGTGTGTGTGTGTGTGTGTGTGTGTGTGTACGTGTGTGCATGGTTATGTATATGCTTTATTGTATATACAAATGTTTTGTGAAAGTCATAGCTTTGCATGATGTACCTTCTATATTAATTTTCCAACTTAGTTTTTAAGATATGAACTTTCCTTAGCACGGATTTCATTGATTCAGAGAGACTGGATGAATAGGACGGCCCAGGGATGTTTCTGGTTTTACAATTTCCCTGCACTGTGATGGAAGGTTTACACTGCATTGTTTGTGTTTTTACTGAGGTGAAAGAGATCCAAACTCAAATCCTTTTAATTTCACAGCAAGCATGTTTTCCAATGAGCCATAGCCAAGTTCATGTGTCTACATATGTAAGGGTCCATGATTCGTTGAAGAATGAAACCCAGACTCAAATAGTATATAAATGCAAAAGAAACAGTGACTTATTCTGCAGAAGTTCAGCATGCTGGGGTATGCCCATTACTAAGAAAAAGAGACACCCAAGTGAGTTTGCAGACCTGATTTGAAGCACATTAGGGAATTCTGGGGTAGGTGATCTCTATGTAAATTTGTTGGGAATATCTCTATGGACATATGTATGGGCTGGAAACTTGCTAGAGACATCTGAAAACTGTTCCTGATCTTTTATCCTTGCCTCTGGCCAGATGGCAAGTCAGCTTCTGAGGCCTTGTCTTTCCTGGCATTGCCTAGTTTATTGAAACACAGATTTAGGCCTACTATTCTTAACTGCCAATTTGAAGCCTGTTGTGGAATCTGACTAGACTTCTCACCTTTAATTAAATGAAAGATTAGAAGACCATAAGTTATCTTCACTTCCTTTTTTTCCCATAAAGACATCTAAGAAATGTTAATAAATTTGGATTAGTCTTTCTTCAAATACAGAAAAATCTACAGTGAATATTGTTCCTGCTAGATATTAAGTATGCAACCTGGAGGCTGTTTCTTTAACCATGTACAGCCAAAACCAATAATTATAAAATACCTTCATTCAGGAAGCTGTATAGATTTTCCACACATAGTTCAAATGTATTTTCAAAAATAAAATTGTTGGGTCACAGGTTATGAGCCTAATTAACAAAATGTGCTGTACTATGGCTATACTCAATTTCTCTTTAACCAATATTACAGAATTTTCCCAGAGACCTTACATTTACAGGCCCTGGCTTTTTATAATTTAGATTCATCTCACCTCTTTATAATAATATGGCATCTTTTTAATTAATACACATTTCTCCTAATTCCACATGAACTAAAACAAGGAAGGAAGGAGAGAAGGAATGACAGAAGAAGGAAATAAAGAAATAAAGAAAAGAGAAATTGCCAGGAGCAAAACCCATGAAATTACCTGCTGTTCTGGAAAAACCTAGTCAGTTAAAGTACAAGGTTAGGAAAGGATGTTCGAGGTCTCAATGCCCAGGAATTTAAAGAATGTCTGTTATTTCCTGGAAGCCAGTTGAGATAGTGGGATGGTCTTGGCCATGAGGATATGATAATGAGAGGGTCTTAAGCAAAGATCCTTGCCTAACCTTCCTTTCTGCTTTCCTTTATAATGGCTGGCTGAAGGAAAAGGTTTAAGTGCTTGATCTGACGTTTAGACTTGCACTTCTTTTTGTTTCTTGTCTTTTCATTCATCTGCTCCCCCCTTCCCCCCAGGTCCTATTGAATTCCCGGCAGGTAGGGGCAAGAAATAAAGAGGGTACTTGATCAATGGCTCAAGGTTTAGAGCACTCTCTGGTTTTCCAAAAGATCTGGGATTTATTTCTAATCCTAGATGGCAGCTCTCAACTACATGTAACTCGAGTTACAGGGCTCTAAGTTCTGTCCTCCGAAGTCACTGCAAAAATGTAGTCCATAGATACTCATGGATGTAAAATGCCAATACACATAATTTTTTAAAATTCTTTTAAAAATGTATTTTTAAAAAAGATTAAAGACAGACAGGAGGTGGAGAAGAAAGGAAGAAATATCAACATTATTCATATGCTTGTCATTTATTTACCTTTCCCCTTTTTCAAACTTCCATTGATATGTCTTCTCTTTAAATGTTTTTTTTTTTTTTCACCTTTGGGATTTTGTAGATACATAGAAGTTGATTACATCTTTTCTTTTTTAATGTTATTTTATAATTCTTGGGTGTCATTCAATACCAAATGGTGTATTTCTTCGGTGACAGTGGTTTGTGAGATTACATTCTTGAATATAGTATTGCATACACAGACAAGCAAATCTGTTGAATCTACTTCTTCCCTTCAATGTTCTCCACAGAAATCCCATGTTGTTTGGAGATTTCTTTCCTCTTTTTTATTGTAATGTATGTGATAGCATTCCACTGAGGCTGTGTTGTTTTGTCATTCATGGTCTAAAGATCTGTTATTCAAGATATTTGTTGTTCTTCTCTTTTGTGTTGTTATTGTTATTGTTGTTGTTGTTGTTTTCTTAAGACAGAAATGATAGAAGGAACCTATATAAATACAAAGGAGATTCATTTGAATGGCTTACTGTCTCTGGTCCAGCTTGTCTGACAATGGCTATCTTCAGCTAAAAATTCTAAGAAAATCCAGTATTTGTTCAGTCCACAAGGATGGATGTCTCATATATATTTCAGAGACAACAGAATTCTGAAGAAATAGGCCATGATGCCATTGAAGGGATGAACTTACTAGAGAAATCAAGGGCATGTAATCAAAGAACAAGCAATTTCTATTTTCATGTTCTTTTTATGGGCTATTACAAAATAGAGTGGCCCACATTTATGGTTCTTCTTCTGACAACCTCAAGTAATTTGGATTTAAGGGGAGTCATGTGAATAGATTTTAATAAACTCTATTAGATATTAATATGAACCAGTCACACACACCCCTCCAATAACTTAGGCAGATTCTTATGGATTATTGAAGCTCCTTTGCACAATTATTAGGGAATTAATTACCCCTAATGTTCATTTCTATTAAGTAGACTTCTACTTTTCAGTTGTGTACCAAATACTTACTGTTTAAATCTTGCCTGAGTTACTTCTTATTCAGTAGTCTTTTTTGGCAGGTGACATCTTACTTGCTCCTATGCTCTTAATCTATCACTCTTAAAGGAGGTCTCCTCTTCTGTCTTCCTCCATCTGCACTCTCCCATGTAATTGGCTGTAGCCATCTTTATTTAACTAATAGTTTTAAATTGGGGAACAAAGCTTTTACATAGCATCACTTGCTGCACCTGAGGATCTGCTTGTCAGCAACAACCAGATCTTGCAGGTCAGTGGTTAACAGGTGAATACATAGCAGCAAATGGCCAACCCCCAAACAAGTTATCCCACCCAAATGGTCAAATTAAATTACAATCAATCACAGCTGTACCAATGGTTTGTGTTTTAGCTATTTTCAGGTATAATCAAGCTGAAAACAAAGAATAGCAATCACAGTAGGTTTCAATCAGAGGAGAGGCCCCTGCATCTAATGAGAGATGATCTGGTAGGGAGCTGTAGTAAAGGTTCTTCCAAAGGTTCTGAATTCAATTCTCAGAAGGTAGCTCACAACTTCCAGTAACTTCAGCTCCAGGGTACCCTTTTAGTCCTCCTTAGACACCTTTACACATGGACATATACACAAAGACACTTACAAATACTAACAACCTGCTTTTTATCAAGACTGGAATCATATTTTGCTGTTTCCCTAGTCTACCTGCCTGTGAAAACTATAAATCAAATTAAAATCAGATGTAAACCACATAAAGTTACTTGGCTTTTGTGGTAATGCCGATTAAAATATGCAGAGACCTCTAGCCTTTCCTGTCCTTAACCAAGTCTTTTGATTAGAATAACCTTTCCATTCTGTCTTAGAGACACCACATTCCTATAGCTTTTTTATCATTGGTAGATGATAGCACAGACTGACAAACTGGAACTCTGTGATATACACTCTGCATTTTATCATCTGTCTCAAATGAATGAATAATTTCCCCTATTTCATGTTCAAATCACTCATATCTGAGCTCAAATCATATTTATCTCAGTACTTTCTTGGCATCTCCCCATTAAATCAGTATTTTATTTACTATCTTATTAATAGGTAATATAAGGAAAGTGCTATTCATATTTAAAAGAAAAGCATAAATATTATTCAAGGCTGGGAATCAGAGAAAGTATATAGAGAAGACTATAGAAACAATTCAAATACTCACAAATATATAGTGATGCTATATGACTTCTCCCTTGCTTGGAAATTCATTCTGAACCAAACATAGGGAGTGTTTTACAAGACAAAACTGAAGCTTTATGATTCAGAGCCTTGGAATTAATGTTCCAGGAATGGCACCTGTGTGTGCATTTAACTCTCTACCCATTCTAGATTTCTTACAACAGAGACTGCTTCCTTCTTGCTGAGTTCAGAACCAACACTCAGTTTGTTGTATTATTTTCTTCTTATCATCTTGATGTTCAAGTTGTTCAGCTATTCTTCCTGACTTACAGAATTATGATAGCAGCTAACTGAAAAGCCTAAGACAGCTCTGAGTGTAAAATGCTTGCTATGCAAGCATGAAAATTTGATTTTAGAATCCTAGAAACTTCTCTTGAAAAGCCAGGTCTGGCCATTGTATTATTTATGGTTTTGTTGGTAAGAAGAGACACCGTGACAAAAGCAACTCTTATAAATGACAACATTTAATTTGGGGTGGCTTACTGGTTCTGAGGTTCAGTCCATTATCATCATGTTGGGAAGCATAGCAGTGTCAATACAGGCAAGGTACTGGAGGAGCTGAAAGTTTCACTCTTACTCCAAATGCAAACAAGAGAAGCCTGGCTTCCAGTCAGCAAAGAGGAAGATGTCAAAGCCCACTCCCTCAGTGACACACTTTCTTCCTCAAGGCCCCGCCTACTCCAACAAAGCCCCATCTCCTAATTGCCACTCATTAGGCCAATCATTTTCAAACCACCACAGGGTTCACTCTTGTAACCTCAGAGATTTTTCGACAGATATAGTCCCATCCTGGAGGTTCACTGGCCAGCCAAGTCAACTTGAATCAGGGAGCTCCTGGTTCAGTTAGAAACTCTGTTTCAAACATGCAAAAAATATAGTAACACTCAAATTACAAAAGATTTATGATGCTGACTTTGGGTGTCCATATGCTTGTGCACAGACCACCTTCCTTTAACATAAATCTGCAAACATGCATACAGCACTCACAAAATTAAAGAAGAAATAAAATGGATGTAGGAAAATAAGGAAAGATGGAAAGGTGGAGAAAGGGAAAGAAATGGAAAAGACATGTAATGAATAGTCTAAAGTTTAAGCTTATATCTTGTCCAAGAGTTCTTGCGTAAGCTAAATTCCAAAGTCAGCTGTCAGTCAAGCAGTGTTTGACGCTAAAATTCTCTTCTAAATAGACTTTATTTTAGAAAATTAAATCACTTGTATTTGAACGTCAGTAACACTAGTGAGCATTTCTACAACTATAGCATTCTATTAAAATAATCCTAATGTTGGGGATTATCCACATCATTATCATTCTTATACTAAGAGGAGTATGGGCACCCTATGGTGCTCTGCAAATTTCTCACATTCTATGATATTTGGGTTGAGTTCCTTCCTACTCACATGTCCTGAACTCCCATGGAGAACACCCGTCTGCTCCAACCCTTACTCAGACAAATATAGTCTTTGGCTGTGTCCATTGTTGTTGATTCTGTTCAGCTTCAATACTAAAAAGAAAGAAATCAAATTGAACAAATCAATGGAAAGCAGGTAAACCAATCTTCCTTCTTTTGTGTCTGTTTTTAAGTTGCTATATATACATAATGGGTAAGGATTTGTTACCACAAGGGACATGTCAAGAAATCACCCCAGATTTCACTGTTATTAAAATCAATTTATTCAAAGGTTAGAAATGTGGACTCAGTTTGAAGAGATTTCACAATACAAGCATGAGGACTTAAATCCAGGATTGCTGGCACTCACACAGAAAGCCAGACATTGTAACATGCATCTATACTGCCAACACTGGGAAAGCTGGGCTGGCAAGATCAGTGGGTTCCCATGACAGCTAGTTAGGCCAAATCAGTTAACTCCAGGTTTAGAGAGAGACATTTTCTCAAAACATAAGTTAGAGAAAAACAATATGAGAACAATCTTTGGTGTACATTCTCTCTCTCTTCTCTCTCTCTCTCTCTCTCTCTCTCTCTCTAAGCCCTCCATTATGTCTCTTCCAAAGGCATCCCATGGTTTTCATCAATTTGATGTTCAAAAGTTAAATGCTTTACTTTTCTGGATCAGTATATCTAAAAGTAATATCAGTACCTAGTATGATCTACACTCCTCACCATTTTTTATCTTTTGAAAGGCAAAAGAAACCTAGAGGCTACTGATTAATTTTAATTAATTTTGTACTGAAGAACTTCCTGCACAGGAATGAGCAGTGTTAAAACTAATTAAAGTTCCATTTACATTTTAAAAAAATACTCAGATGTGCTTCAATAATCATAGTAGAGATGAGTCTATCAACTTACTATTCCCCATCATTTGCATGATGATATGAAAGTAGTAAGGGTCCATGTTTCATTGCAAAATCACACCCTGGACTCAAATAGTATGTAGATGCAAAGAGTGCTTTATTCTCCAGAAGTCTAGCATGCTGGGAAATTCCATTACCAAGATAGAGAGGTATCCCAAGTGAGCTTGCAGGCCTGATTTAAAATGCATTAAGGAATTCCAGGCTAGGTGACCTCTATGTTAATCTGTTGTCTCTATGGACATTCCATTACAGGGGTGGGAGGGCTCTAAACTTACTGGAGAAGTCTGGGTCTGTTATTTTGGAAGTAGCTGAGTAAGTCTGGAAAATGTTGCTGACCCATTGTCCTTGCTTTAGGCAAGGTGTCTGAGACATTCCATTACTTGGGCCTAAAGGCTAAAAGCCAAGATTTTTTTTTTTTAGTAGTAATTGACTTGCCTGGGCTTGCTTGAATTTGTCCAGTTTTTAGTCCTAGTCTCCTTAACTGCCATTTTGAAGTGTGTCAGGGAATCAGCCTAATCTTTTCAAAGTAAGAACAAATGTAATTGTATGCTATCAATGATTATTGAGCATGTAAAGTGTAAAATTACCTCTGTAATGCATGCTTTTTTCTTAAACATTCTGACTGATCTTGAGGACACAAGACATAAGTTGTTGGAAAATGCATCCATACTGAGATATAAACTATTAAACAAATCTGCCTCAAAGGAATGCTCTAAGAAAAGAAGACAGCCACTACATGCACACATATGGAAAAATAAAACACTGCTTACATTAAAACATACATTAATACTGCTCTATTTAGGTTTCAAATGGGCACCACAATGAACTTTGCAGAAAATGTAGGAGAGAAGGTTCATGTGTTCTAATTAAATGAAAAAGAATATGAAATTGTTGGATGGCCCATTGAGGGCATAATATTAAAGGTAGTCAAAATTATCTTCTGTAACAGTAGTATGTAACTCTCCACCCACATGCTTACTGCTGACCTCAGTACAGAACATGACAAAGAAGAGGATTTTTACCAAACTAGAATGTGTTTTCCAAAAGAAAAGATCTCTGTTGGAATATAAAAGCATGAGAGATCCAAGATAAGTATCTAATATAAAGCACAAACTCCATGACCTGTGTGAGAACAGCCAACTCTCTTTAGTGTCTTTCAATAATTGAAGAAATGTTCTTTGTTGTATAATTATGCAAATTAATTCTTAATTCTTTGGAAGGTGTAAAGACTGGAAAAACTTTCAACACGATTAACAGTAAAAGAAGCCAATTACCAGAGAAACTTTGGAAGCCCTTCAAAAAAAAAAAAATGGAACATGCATACATGCATAAAAAGAACCACACAGTGTACAACTAGAAGGTGAGTTGGGTACATTGGGAACAACTCAGTATGTATAAAGTGCCTTTGGCTCAGCCTTGTGTGAACTTACACACACTTACACTTTTAGCTTACACATTACTTCTGATCTCAGGTTTAGTTTCACAGTCTCTTTTATTTTTCTAGTTCCGTTTACCTAGTCTAATAATTTACTCTGGGAGGCAAAGAATGAAAATTTCAATGTGTGAAAACACCAATGGGTCCTCCCCTAAACTCAGATTTTCACTTATAACAATATAAGTCTATACTTCCAAGTGAGTTTTCAAGACTTGCTGCCTTGTATCAGTCACTCTGGTAACATTCACATGTGAATTAGCAAAAATCTAATGGAGCAATGGGAACAAATGAAGAACATTTCAAAAATTTGAAATGAATTTTTTTTAAAGGAAAGGAAACGATGTATAAGTTAATTTTGTATTCCTCAAAACTCAGATAAATCCCGAAAACTTGTAAAAATAGGATTTTTCTCTGTGCTTAAAGCCATCCTTTACTCTGATGGGATATTGTAAATTTATTGAGATCAATGTACAACAGCTGAGGCCAATAAACTAATAGCCATTGCTAGAGAATTTCATTGAAAAAAAAAAACAGAAAAAGAGAACAAATTGAATTCATTTGTAAAGGTTGTTTATTAAAAATAAGTCGTGGAATGGAAGAAAAGCTTAGATCCATTAGAACAAATACAATTAGGAAGCAAGAACACTGGTAGAGTGGAGGAAATGTTTAAGGACCTAAGGCAGCCAGTAAACAAACATATAGAGAAAGAGAAACATACTGTTTGTGGAATACTGTTTGTGGAAGACATTAAATAGAACAGATACTCATGCTTATTAATGAGCAGAACAATAGCCAGGTCTATGGAAATAACAGTAGAGCTATTAACAATCCCTGGTAGAAGGAAGTAGGGGATGGGTACAACACCATCACATAAAGCTGCCAATCTTTTACTTTGAAGTGAATAAAGTAGCAGAATAAACTCCATTTTAAGACTTTTTAGACTCCATTTTAAGTTTTTGTCCTTAGAATAACTTGGCCCCACCCTTGAATTCTGGGAACAGCCACAAGATATTCCTGCTAATAACAAAATAGACATACCAGCTGTGGACAGACAGCTGATAACAACAGGGTGGACTAAATGAACATGAATCATTATGTCATGAATCATGACCTGTGGGTCATGATGCTGCTTTTAGATATATGGTCTCTCATTGTGGTTTGACCTAGTCACAAAAAAATGGAGTACTACTCAGCCATTAAAAATAATGAGCTCATGAAATTCTTAGACAAATGGATGGAGCTAGAAATATCATCCTGAGTGAGATGACCCAATCACAAAAGAACACACATGGTATGCACTCACGGATAAGCGGATATTAGCCCCAAAACAAACAATACCTAAGATGCAACGCATAAACCTCATGAAACTCAAGAAGAAGAGAGAAGACCAAAGTGAAGGTGCTTTTGTCCTTTTTAGAACGAGTATCAAAAGATTCAACCAGAGCTCCCAGGATCTAAACCTCCAGCCTGAGAACAGACAGGGCAAGCTGTCCTCTGAGAGGCTCTAACCAGCAGCTGACTCAGACAGATACAGACATCCAGAGCCAAACAGTGGATGGAGCTTGAGGACTCTTAAAGAAGAATAGGTGGAAGGATTGTGGGCCCTAAGGAGATAGGAACTGCACAGGAAGATCAACAGAGTAAACGAACCTGAACCCTTGGAGCTCTCAGAGACTGAATCACCAACCGTGGAGCATACCTAGTCCACACAGATCTACCTCCATCGGCTGAACCTAGGCCTCCCTGCACATATGTTGTAAATGTGCAGCTTGGTTTTCATGCAGGTCTCAAACATCTGGAGTGGGGGCAATCCCAAAATATGCAGCCTGTATATGGAGTATGGTCTTCTCAAAAAAAAAAAAAAAAAAAAAAACAGTTGTTCAGTTATTCATGGAATATTATTTTTTTATATCTCTTGTATTCAGTTTGCAACTACTTCATTGAGAATTTTTGTATGTATGTTCATGAGGGATACTGGACTATAACTTATATATTTTTGTTGGGTTTACACTTGATTTCACTATTTCAATATTGAAGGAGCTTATTGTGGTTCTGAATTTTTTTAAACATAACTCAAAAAGTATTGCTTGTTTGAAGGCTCTATAGAATTCTTGTATAAATATATCTGACCCTTGGTATTTTGCTTGTTTGTTTCTTTTCATTTTATTCTGTTTGAATGCTTTTTAAATTTTTTTGATTTGCTGAAAATAAAAAAAAAAAAAAAAAACACATGGTATGTGGGGCGGTGGGCTGAGGAAGCAGCTGGGTACCTGGTTGAGCAAGTCTTGAACCCCGGACCTTTATCAGGATGGCAGGTGTTCGGCTCTGCCCAGGCCTGGTTCTTCTCTTTCAGCTTAAGCCCTCCACATTCCCTCCCACAGAGGATTCCGGGCCACTGGTCATGTAGGAATAGCACCATCATGCAAATGAGGCATTCCCAAGCCCTCAGTTCAAGCCAATAAGGGGTTACCTGCTGCCCACCTGCCCCTGACCTTAACCCACTTCAACTGTAATATTTGGGGCCTGACTCAAGTAAAGGCGCCACAAGATCCATTCCCGGTGTCTGAGAACTTCTGTTGCGGGTTTCCCCCTCTTCACGGCCATGCCGGTGCCTCTCTGAAGCCCCTTAGAGCCAGAGCTGTAACACTCGGGAGCGTAGCACTTCCCTCTCTCCGCCTGCGACCGCTGGCAGCTGGGGCAAGGCGCAGCAGGCATTGGCCGGCTTCCCCTGCCAGCACTCGCGGCACTCACGGCAGAGGCAGCCACTGCTCGCACCCGCCCTTCGGAGAGCCATCCTGGGCCAGACTTGGGCTAATATCCACATTAGTGGATATTACCCCAAAGCTAGGAATACCCAAGATAAAATTAACAGAATACATGAAGCTCAAAAGAAAGAACACCATATGTGGAGCCTCAGTACTTCTTAGAAGGTGGAACAAAATACTCAAGGGAGGAAATACAGGGACAAAGTGTGGAGCAGGACTGAAGGAAAAGGCCATTCAGAGATTGCCCCACCTGGGGATCCATCCCACATACAGACAGCAAATCCAGACACTATTTCAGGTGCCAAGAAGTACTTGCTGACAGGAACCTGATATGGCTGTCTCCTGAGAGGCTCTGCCAAAGTCTGACAAATAAAGAGGTAGATGCTTGCAGCCAACTATTGGATTGAGCACCATCCAGAACCCCTAGAGCTCCCAGGAACTAAATCACCAAAGAGTACACATGAAGGAACTCCCTATCTCCAGCCACATATGTAGCAGAGAATGTCCTTGTCGGACATCAATGGGATGAGAGGCCCTTGGTCCTGTGAAGGCCTAATGCCTGAGTGTAGAAGAATGCCAGGGCAGGAGGTAGGAGTATATGGATAGGTGGGTGAGTACCCTAATAGAAGTAGGTGGAGGGGGATGGAGAGAAAGGTTCAGGAGGGGAAACCAGGAAAGGGAATAACATTTAAATGTAAATAAATAAAATATCCATTTAAAAAAGGCATAGATACAAAACAAAAAACAAAAACAAAAACAACAACAAAAAAAAAAACAAACAAACCAAAAAACAACTGTCTTGATGTCTCTTCTACCAATACCATTAGTCCGACACTCTTCAATTTAGCTTCAAGTAGATTTTTAGAACAAGGGTAGAAAGTAGCTACACTTTTTCCCCAAACATCACAGGAACGGTTTCTAGGATGCTTATTGATATTATTCTCCTCTGAAATTTCTTATGCTGGATACTCACAGCTCAGATTTTGCTCAGCAGTGTATCTATGATACTTCTAGAATGGCTCATTAAGCCTCACTTAAAGAGTGTAACAGCTTTTGTAGTTCAGAGTCCCAAAATCTTCCATACTTTTCCAACAGACAAAATGATCAGGCCTGCCACAATTATACCCTAATCTCTAGTACCAACTCCTCTGTCTTAGTCACTATTTTATTATTTTGAATGGACAGCATGACCAAGGAACCTCTTATAAATAGAAGCATATAATTGGGAATTGGGAGCCTGCTTCCAGTTTTAGAGACTTAGTACATTATCATCATGTGAGGAAGTATGGAGCTGTTTCTGTAGTTAAGCACTACTTCCTATTCCTTAGGAATAGAAATTGAGACAGTGTGTGGAATGGGCTTTTGATACCTCAGTGACAGCCCTCTGTTACATACTTCCCATAACAAGGCAGTAACTCCTAATCCTTCTAACCCTATCAAACACTTCCAATTCCTGGTGTCTAGACATTCTATATTGGACATTCTTATTCAAATGACTACATATGTTGACCCATCTCTCCAGCTGTTACAGTCATTATAAAAAATAAGAAATATGTGGAAAATATTCATTTGAACACAGTTCCAATTGAGTCCTGTTATGTCAGCAGATCATGGCTTCTATGCTAAACTCTTCCTTCAAAAGATGGAAAAACTTTGAGACAGGATTTAACTTTCATCTTATAGATTTAGTCCAATTTATTTTCCTATTAAATTTTCACTGTTTTGTTTTTGTTGCTGTAGGTTTTTTTCTTGTTATTGTTGTTGCTCATTATTTGTTTGATTGTTTGTTTTCAGGGAAGGGGCAAAGTTAAGAAACTGCTTCAGGTATTAATTTATATTTTCTGAGCAGGCAAAACTTGAAAAAATGAAGGAAGAAATGCCCTAAAGTCCTGAGTCCTCTTTCTTTGTTCTTTGTCATTCTCACTTTGTTAGGATTATATTATTTTGGGAAGTGGCCCAAGTGCTTTTACTATGCATGATTAGCATTTAAAATTATAACACCAACTCATTTGGAAACTCATAACCCAATGTCTTTTCTTATTGCACTGTGACCTGGTGGCCTGATGCCAGACTATGAATGAGGAAAAGTGGAATGCTGCCCTTTGCTTATGAAATCAATGTCCATTATGATCATTAATTCATGAGCACTTGTTAATACTCTGAAGTGGCATTGGCATTTAAGTCACCTTTAGTTTTTTTTTTTTTTTTTTTTTTTTTTTTTTTTTTTCACCTTTAGCTTTAAGTTGAGATTTACCTCACACCAAAATTAATGAACATTCTGAGACAGTTGAACAAATCCAAGGATCCTATGGAAGCTTGAAGCTTTATAGTCAGAGCAGGGTCTCATTATTTTTTGCATAATTAGGTGTAAATTAAAACAACTATATTCAACCAAATAAGGGACAACTTGTCCAAGAATTGTTGTGGCTGGTTGCTTGGTACAGGAGTGTCTATATTTTTACACCCTGGTATTTTGATAAGGTAGGACTCAATATCAGAAATTCAGTATATCAATATGAATCAATAAACATTATCAATCTTTTAGTCTTCAGATTCCTAGAACATATAACAAATAACAGACAGTAGTGGAAGTAGAAATATAGTGGTTGAAATGGCTACTTTATTAAACATTTACATTGGGTCAAGGTTAATCACTAGCAGAAATAGAGTCTATTTCAAAGTGACATTGGATCCTTTTTAGGGGGAAACATAAACATACATCTTCTTTAGTCCAGAAGTAACTGGTGACAAAACAATTCCACTCAATTCTATTTCAGTGCGTTAGTATACTTGTTAACATACATATAGGATGCATATAAGAGCATGGATGACTCAATACCTGCCACTTACTGGAAAATTCAACATCAGCCTGAGCATCAACTGTGGCAGTTGCAGCCCTGGAGTTTCCTGCATAATGAAAGGGGAGGTTGTCTGATTTGACTATACCCTAAACTTTGAGGAGCTTCCTGTGACTATGGTTTTCTTCAGCCTACTTGGCCTTTTATTTCTCTTGTTTTCCAAGGTTGTTAGCTTAATTCATGCCTCCAGAAGACCAGGTTAGGAAACAACTAACAGTGCTAATATTCACTGCCAACCTTAGTATTTAATCTCTTGCTTATGACACACAACATCATGATGGTAGTCTTGGGTTTTTTACTGTCGAGTCTACTCAGTTCAGGGTGGCCAAAGAACAATATGAGAGAGAAAATTGTTGTGAACAAAACACCTCCTTCAAAGTCTTTCACCAAGTAACTACTTCTTTTAAAAGATATTACCTGAGAGTAGCCATAGCTTATTGATTCCATCGAAGATCAAATGTCTGATGTGGTTGAAACCATCCTGATACAATGACTGCTCTATTTTTGGATCCAGCACTTCCTTCATTGGGGTTTTATGATTATTAGTAACAGTTGTCTCCCTGGCTGATTCTGAAATCACTTAGAAGATAAGCCTCTGGCAATGCCTGTGAGGATGTCTCTGGATTGGACTAAATTAGCTTGAAATACTTAAACTAAATGTTAATGTTATTATTTTATTGGCAGAAACTCAAAAACTACATTAAAAAAAAAGAATGATCTGATCAGACACACACACACACACACACACACACACACACACACACACATCTCTCCACTTTAAGAGGACTGGGGACAAACTGTGCCCAACTATTGTGTGGTTGCACTATCATGCTTTTTCTATGTGATGATATACGTTCAAATACTGAGCTACAATATATACTCCAACTTGTAATTGATTTTTCAATTATTTGACCTGAACAATGAGAAAAATAACAAATATAGAGACCAAACATTCATTATCTGAACTTCTGTGTGATGGCCCAGTACCAGATGAGATCATGCAGTTGGCTTACAGTCAGGAGATACCAATTGCTAGGTCCTGAAAATTTTAAAATTTATCCAGTTTGAGTATTCACTGAGGACCATCATCATAGTTCAATAATGTTACTGTTCACTACATCCTTCTAATGAAAAAGAGTGGCATATTCTCAGTTTATCGTTTAAAAGTCGTTAATCCTGTATGTGAGAGCTAGTCTCTCATGACCTCTATATATCTCATGACCCAACTCACTGATGGGTGGTTATAATTTCAACCTAAAAATTTAAGATGGACAGAGATAGTTTGATCATGGCAAACTGTATTCTATTTTAGAGGTAGGAAAGTGAGGAAGATTTACTTTTTGGTCATGGTTAGAATATTCATAAAAAGTTCCAAGGACCCATATAATGAATTGCCCTGGTTTAAATATGCTTGGCCCATTTGTAGTGGTAGTATTTGGAGATTTGTCCTTGCTGGAGTAGGTGTAGAGTGTTGAGGAACTTTGTCGCTGTGTAGGTGGGCTCAGGGGTTGGAGTGTTCATGCCCTTCCCAGAGTGGAAGAGATAATCTTCTCCTAGCTCTCTTTGGATCAAGAAGTAGAACTCTCAGTTCTTTCTCCATCACTATGTCTTCCATCACTATGTCTCAGCCTAGATACTGCCTATGCTTCCCCAAATGATGAGAATGAACTGAACCTCTAAAACTGTTTCAACACCTAATATATTGTCTTCTATAAGAGTTGCCTTTGTCATGGTCTCTCTTGAAAGCAATAATACCCTAAATAACACATGCATTAAAATAAAACAAAGAGATGAGAAAATAATTAAAGTATTTTCTCCCAAATCTAGTGCTTGTTTCTGGAAAAGAGGCTTTGCACAATCTTCTGAATCTGCTTATATGGCTAACAATTTAAGAGGCATACTGAGTTCCACTGAAGTGCACTTGAATTCATCTTTTAAGAAGTTTAGATAATGTCAGTTATTTGGGCATGTTCCAAAGTCAGTGGAAATTTTCACACTTTGATATGCAAACTTGGAATAAAGACTATTTTAAAGTACATATTTATTATATAGAAACTATATGTAGTAGGGCATTAGTATACCCAGGTATTTATCTGGGATTCAGTCATCATGTTTGCAATCTACCACATTACCAACTGAGCTTCATTCACAGCCCTGGACAAGTGGAACTTCCTAGTTGTTCTATATTGTTAAGATAATTTTCTATATGGATGCTGCTTTGTTCAAACCCTTTGCAAGTAACTTTGTTCTTCCTTTTGTTTTATACATTTTAAATTACCTTAGAAACGTGTTTTGTGTCTGGTAGTCTGTTTCATGTGAAGTGAACATTGAAAACTCAGCTAGAAATCATGACAGTTAGAATGAAATTTCTATTCCTCTATGGTAGAGAATATGAAAACAAAAGTAGGTTCTACCTGATTTTCAAAGAAATTGCTTAGTCTTGAGTTCCAGATCTGTCCTTGCCATAAAAGTGGGTCTTGGTTAGCTGTGCAACACAAAGCTGTTATCTAGGCTTTCTATTTCAAAGAATCAAACTCATCATTTACCTCTCAGGGTCTGTTAAATGTTATAGCATTAGTAAACATTCCTTTACTGAAGTGCAGAAGTCTTGAATGAATGTGTTTTTTCCCTTCTCCACAGAAACAGTGTAATATTTAAAATAGCATATTTAACAACATGCACTTAATAATACATATGATAATATATTAGATATAATATGTAATATTATATTATTAAATATACTTAATAATATCCAATGCATACTTAATAATAACAAAAACATGTGGATCAGCAAGTAGCTCAATTGGAAGAATATTTCTTTAGCATAGATGCAGCCATAAGTTGTATCACATAAGGAAGGCATAATGCTTTACTTGTGCAATCCCAGCACTCTGGAAATAGAGGCAAGATTTAGGAGTTCAAGATCACAGAGTCATCCTCAATACATAGTGAGTTTCAGGCCAAAATGTCTACAAGAGACTGTGTCCATTAACTGTTTTATGTGTTTCACAATGTGTTCATATGTATATGTGTTTACTTACACATGTTCAGTCAAGCACATGTAGTAGAAGAATATGGACAATCTTTTTCCTAGAAGCCATCTCTTTATTGTTTTTTTGTTTGTTTGTTTGCTTGTTTTTTGTTTTTGGGTTTTGGTTTGTTTGTTTGTTTTTTTGAGATGAGGCCTCTTGCTTATTAGGTTAGGTAAGTAGGAAAGGGAACATCAAGCATTTTGATGTTGATCTCCCTCTTCCCTAGAACTGTGACGACAAATAGGTGTTCCCAGACCCACCCATTTTTGTACAGTATCTAGAAATTGATAACATGTCTTCCTGCTTGAAAGGTTAGCACTTTCCAAATGACCTATCTCCCAGACTAACTGATATTTTTAAGTAAATAATCATCTAGAACCATTAGAATGGTTCTTAACCTTTCTAATTCTGTGATCTTTTTTTTTTTTTTTTTTTTTCTGAGTTTAGTCTCATGTTCATGGGCATAAATCTCTTTTTGTTTCTTTTTAAAATTTATTAGTTCACTTTACATCCCAATCACACTGCTCTTCACTCCTCTCCTCCCAGTTCCATTCTTAGAAATACCCTCTCTATTACTCAGTCTGTTCTTCTCAGAGAACGTGAACTCCCCATTGGGTATCTGCCCTGTGATATCTAGTCTCATCAGGACTAGATGCATTCTATCCCACTGAGGCCTAACCAGGCAGTCCAGATAGGGGAAAGGTATCCAATGCAATGGCAGGTAACAGAGTCAGACAGTCCCTACTACCATTGTTCGGAGACCCATATGTAGACCAAGCTGCCCAACTGCTTACAAATGTGTTTGGCTGGGGATTTAGGCTCCATGAAGCTTGTTGTCTTTTACCCTTCCAGTTTGCTTAATTCTATCTCTTATGCTTCCACAAGATGTCCCAAGTTCATTCTGGTGTCTGGTTGTGGAGCTCTTCTGCTAGAGGAAACCTCTCAGGTGACAGTCATACTAAGCTCCTACCTGAAAACATTAAGATTATCAAGAGTTGGCAATCTTACATTGGACATGTCTCAACTGGGCTAGCCATTTGTTGGCTGTTCCCTCAATATCTGCTCCATCTTTATCCCTACATATCTTGTAGGCAGGACATATTTTGGGTTGGAGATTTTGTGAGTGGATTGATGCTTCCTTCCCTCCACTTGAAGATCTGTCTGGCTACAGGAGGCACCTATTTCAGTCTATATAAAACCTCTAAGTAAGGGTCTCAGCTAGGGTCATTCCCATAGAATCCATTGAGTCTCCCAGGTCCCAGGTGTCCAGCTAGGACCAGAGATGCCCTCTACTGATTTCTGGTCTCTCTCCCATACCTTTCATAAAATTAAAATTATTTTTGCTGCTACTTCATAACTGTAATTTTGCTACTGGTATGTATTATAATATAAACATCTATTTTTTTTTTCTGCTGGTCTTTGTTTAACTCCTGTGAACGGGTCATTTGAACTCCAAACATGTTGTGAGTCACTGTATGAGAACACTGATCTGAGCAGCTGCCCTACAGGTCCATCTAGTTTTTAGTGTACAAAAAAGCTGACTTTTTCTTTCCAAAGGCCAACTGCCAACCTTACCTTCTCTATAAGTGACCTGAACTTCATTTATAATTAAAGTTAATTAAATTCATTATAATATTAAAATTAATTAAAATGTATTTAAATTTTACATATATTTATTTTTTTATTTTTTTTTTTTTTTTATTTTTTGGTTTTTTGAGACAGGGTTTCTCTGTGTAGTCCTGGCTGTCCTGGAACTCATTCTGTAGCCCAGGCTGGCCTCGAACTCAGAAATCCACCTGCCTCTGCCTCCAAGTGCTGGATTAAAGGCGTGCGCCACCACCGCCCGGCCACATATATTTAATTATATGTTATATATAATGTTATATATAATATTAAAATTAATTAAAATAAAAATGTAAGGCCTACCCTTGGTTTCCAGGAAGAGGGAAATATTTACAAAGGGATTTTGAGAAATATTATACCTTTCTGTAATGTACCTTATTAGGCTACAGTAAAAAACAGCTTCCTGTGATCAAAAATAGATGAGATACATGGACAAATTGATTGACAATTTTATCCTCTGAACTCACAGAATCTCAAACATATTGCAAACATTAATGACAGACATATAAGCATGTTGACTATACACAGATGACTTGCTCAGTCTTCATACAGAAGTCAAAGAAGAACATTAGTACAGAATTGATGATGTAGAACCCATTTTTCTTTATTTTTCTGTAAAGTGCAACAGATTTCTAAATCTGAAACAAATCAAAACAACAATAACCACAACAAATCCAACCAACCAAACTAACAAAAAACTACACATGCCTGTGTTTATATCCAACAAGCTTTCAAAATGTTCAAACTTATGGAAATATATTTTAAACACAAATTTATTTATATCAGGGTATTTATACATTTAAATATTGGTAAACACTAACAAGTGTAGAAAAGTTAAAATTATGAATCTTTTCTGACTCAGCAAAAATGGGCAAAGTAAATGTTCACATATCATCATACATGCTTTGTTTCCTCTTATTTCAATACAACGCTTTTATACACTGTAGTTTCACTTTTTGCTTCACATAATTAAATGCCATCTTCTAGTAAAGAGTACTAAATTTTGCAAAAAAAAAAAAAAATCTGCTCCAAGTTTTATTTTTAAAGACTGTATTTTGAGGGCATGTTGAAATGGTGGGTAAGGCACTTGCTATTCAATCATGAGAATCTGAGGTAGGATTCCATACATTAAGTGGTAGGTTCACAAAGGCCTGTTAACTCTATAACTCTAACTACAAAGAGTCTAATGCTCTCTCCTGGCTGGTATGGGCAACCACAAACACATATATGCATACATACACACACATACACACAAACACTCACACACACACAACACACATACACCCAGGTTTTCTAAGATTTCAATTTTTTGACTCAGATTACAATAAGAACACAGATAGTAAAAAATAAAAAGAGGGATAAAATAAAAATGAAAATACAAGTCTCCAAAAAGCACAGGAATAAAATCTTTAGCATTTGGACATTGTTTAGTTTTATGCTGAAAGCATGGATTCATATCCCCAGCATCAATGTGAACAAAACCACATATGTTGACTGTCATGTAATCACAGGTCTAAGTGAGTAGAGATAGCAGATTCTATGAGTTTAACAGCCAGTTATCTAGCTAAAACAGTGATTTGCAGGTTCTGTGAAATACTTTGTGTCTAAACTAAAATGGAGAGTGACAGAGAAAGACACCCAGCAATTATCTCTTGTTTTTGCCATGCAGAATCCTACACAAATATCCAACAATTTACCTGAGTTACAGTGTTCTTTCATGTTAAGTCATTAGGTTGCTTACCTTTGGTAATATGGTATCAATATCGAAGACAAGTGTTCCATTCTTACTGAATGCTCTGAGAATACTGCTAGGCATAACCACAAATGCCTTACTAATTTTCGTACTGTTTATTAATCCCTGTGAGTTGACAAGATTAAAGATCTCAAGAAGTTATGTTATTAGAGAAATTTTCTGTAATAATTGCATTATATATTGCTTTATTTTTAAAGATTTATTTATTTTCTATTTTATGTGAATACCTATTTTGACTATGTATCACATGGTTGTCTCTTGCCTGGGGATGTATAGAATCCCCAGGAACTGTTGTTACACATGGTTGAGTGACTTTTCATGTGTATGCTGGAAGTCAAATCCAGATCTACTCTGAGATGTCAGAGTGCTCTGCAGCACCCATATGTTTCTTTAAAAATCATCATGTTCATGTGATTTGGCTTTTGGCAGGTTCTGTAAAGCCAAATAGAGTTTTATATTGTAGAAAATGTGTTAAGTCAGAGCAACTGTCTTCAATGTAAGAGTACAATAAGTAACGAAAATTGGGAAAAATGTTCCTATTAATGTCAATGACAACCGGGAAGTGGTGGCGCACACCTTTAATCCAGCACTTGGGAGGCAGAGGCAGGTGGATTTCTGAGTTAGAGGCCAGCCTGGTCTACAGAGTGAGTTCCAGGACAGCCAGGGCTACACGGAGAAATCCTGTCTCAAAAAACAAAAAACAAAAATAACAACATGGAGTGAAGTTCATGAAGACAGAAGTTATTTATGAAGATGAAAAATGCCAGGTGTTCTAAGGGGAAGCTCCATGTGATGATTTAATAATAATGAAATCCATAGACTGATATATTTGAACACTTATTCATTTAGGATTGGTACTACTTGAGAGGGATTAGGCCAATTAGGGGATATATATGATTTTAATGTATGTTTTTGTGTACTTGTGTGAGTGTATGTGCACCATATATGTGAAGGTTACCACAGATGCTAAAATACGGCATCAGATCTCCATGAACTGGAGTTGCATGTTTTGAGAACCTCTATGTGAGTGCTGACACCAAGTCTGAACTGTTCATAATCATTGAATAAACTCCTTAGCTTGTAATGTAGATTATTCATAACATGTTAAGTAATTTATTGGTACTATATAATAATATAGACTAGAATATTATGCAATATCTTAACAAAAACAAGTAAAATGAAATGATATGACTCAGATATTAACTTGATTTATTTTCATGACAGTAAGAATTTACATTCTTGAACAGTCAAAGTAAAGACCTCTATATTGAAATCATGTGGTGTCTGGGATAATTTAGATATGAGAAAGAGAAAAAAGGAAAGCGTGTATTAGTGGGTTTTAGAGGGAAAAATTGATATCTCTATCTCATAGGGATATAATGGAGAGGTATAGAAAGGAAAACAAGTGAAGGTTCAAGAGGAAAATGGAAAGAAAGAATGGAGGAATAGGAAGAAGGAATCATGGAAAGGAAGAGAGAAGATTCCAGAACTATTCATTTTTTCAGATTTTGAGTCAAGTTGATTTATTTGGTTTTTTGGAATATCTGTATCTCTCTATCTCTATATCTATCTATCATCTATTTACCTATCTCTATCTGTCTATCTATCTATCTATCTATCTATCTATCTATCTATCTATCTATCTATCTGTATACATATGATTTTTTAAAAATCTATTTATTTTATGTTGTGGGTATACTGTTGCTGTCTTCAGTCACATCAGAAAAGGGCATCAGATCCCCATAACAGATGGTTATGAGCACCATGTGGTTGCTGGGAATTAAACTCAGGACCTCTGGAAGAACAGTCAGTGCTTTTAACTGCTGAGCCATCTCCCCTACCCTGAAATATCTGTTTTGTTCCTGTTGTAATAAAATATCATGACCAATAGCAACTTGTAGATGAGATTGTACCTTATGTTTCAAAAAGAGTCCCTATCACTATTGCAGGTCTGTCATGCTTGTCTGAGCAAGAGGCGGAGATATCAAATATTTCATTAGCATACAGCAAGAAGCAGAACAAAAACAAAACAAACAAACAAGAACAACAACAACAAAAAACCCTGGATGTGGAGTGATGATGTAGTTTCAAAGCCTTTGTTCCTTGTCCTTCACAAACACCACTACCACCTAAGGACCCAGTACTCAAATATGTGAGACTATGGAGGATATTTTTTAAACTACTAAAGTTTATTGCTGAATACAGTTTAACTGACTCCAACAATATCATTCAATTATTTCTCATGAGCTTGTTTAATTTAACTTTGGTGCCAGTTTGGCAAAGATCTGGGACAAATTGTAGCTGAAAATATAAAATCTGTAAACAGAAATCTGGACTACCCAACCTTGTATTGATCCTCAGTTATGCAATATCTGTACATGTGCCTCCCACTGTGATAAGCACTGAGACCTTTGTATTAATTGCTCTGTACACCACCTTTGTCTTGAAATCCAAACACTCATTGCTACTGAATCACTGGCTTTCTCTAGAATAGAATACTCTGATCTTTCAAATATCGTATTTGGTCAAAGTCGTGCCTAGATAGTACCCAAACTCAGATTATTATTATCTGCTTTCTTATTATTTTTGCACATGTTTGTATTGGATAGAATAAGTAGCTTTTGATACTGTTTTTAAGGAATTCTTCATGAGATTATTTTTAAGATCAATTTAAATAGATTCTTTAAAGAACTTGTTAATATTCTATTGCTCATTTAATGCCTAATAATTCATCTGAGATATATTGAATGGGGGAAATTACATTTCAAATTTCAATAATTTTTACTTATAATTTTTATAATTTCAGACATGTATATAACATGTTATTGTAACCTCCAGCCTCTCTTATAATGCTTCTACACTTGCTAACACATCTATTTTGCTGTTTTATAGTATCTAAATTCTTTCTACCCATTACATATTTTTTTAAAACCAGAGTTTACTGGTGATCACTTTTTTAAAGTATTAATTTATTTAATTACTGAAGTATAATGTTTGCACCATGTGTGTCCCCAGTGACCATGGGGGCCAGAAGAGGGTGTTGGGTGACCTGGGATCGAAATTAGAGATTTATGTCTGCTTCTATGTGGGTTATGAGACTCACATCAAGTTCTCATAAAAACTATGCCATCTTCCCTCTCCCATTTGTGAACATGCTTTATACAGGTAACATAAAACTCTGATTTTTGAATCAGTTAATTTCTCTTCTTAACCAATGCAGCTATTGTTGCTTTTGACAATATGTGTATGATGAGGAATCAGCCCTTTACTCCTTTGTGAAAGAAGTCTCAAATATAGATTTCCAGCCTTTATACGTAAAGACTTCACTTCTAGACACAATGCATTCTTCGTAGTCTTCTTCTTACAGCTAAAATGCCACTTCAATGAGGCAGCTGTCAAGAACAGAAAAGCAGGATATTTTACCCAAATGTTTTTTATTTCTTTTTTCCTCTTACATCATTTTTACCAGCAAAACCTATAATATGCTCTGCTATGGAAATTATCATACACCTTATACATCGCTTTACTTCCAAATAAATATCTGAAAATTTCTAGAACCTCAAAAGGTGAAAAGTATAATAAATTTTATATCCAGCCAGTCTGGTAACTGATGGGCATGGGCAGGTCCTGGCCACTTTTATGTCAAACTAACACAAGCTAGAGCCATCTGAACGTTGGGCATCTTAGTGGAAAATGTCTCCACAATATCTAGCTGTATGACATTTAATTTTTTCTCAGTGTGCGGTGACTGAGCTGTTGGCCTGGGTTCTACAAGAAAGCAAGGAGAGCAAGCAATGGGAAGTAAGACAAAAAGAACTACTCCTCCAAGGTATCTGACTTGGGTTCTGCCGGTGTTCCTGCTTTGAGTATGTTTGATAATGAACTGTTACATGGAACTGCGATTGAATAAACTCTTTCATCCCCAAGTTGCTTTAGTCATAATGTTTCATTACAGGAATAAGAACCCCATTTAACCATGAAAAACACAATCTCTTAAAAGATTTTATAGCCAGGAGTTTTTTTCATTCATAAAAGTATAGTGAAATATAGTAACATAGAATGTAAAGCGTATTAGAATTTCGAAGTGACAGTGAATAACTGTACATTCTTATAATGTGGAATTTTAATATATTTTGTTGAAGTGTTAGTTAAAAAAAATCATTCAGGATCACATGTATATAAATTCTCAAAACACAAAAGGTTTGTAATATCTATGAAAAAAGAGAAATAAATATTAATATTAAACACATGGATCATTTGACTTTAAATCCATTCATAGGCTTTTCATGTGTGGAGGCAGGGATTATACATATTTTTATTACATTTCTCTGTGTGTTTGTGTGTTTATGTATGTGTGTATGCATTGCAACCATGCTGGCATATGTGTAAAGGTCTACATACAACTTGCAAGAGTTGGTTTTCTCCTTCAAAAATGTGGAGACTGGAACTGAAATTAGGTTATTAAGTTCTGAACTATCTTTCCAGTTTCAGTCAAAGATTTATATGAAAATTCTACCCTTATTTATAATCAGTGGTTAACCTACAACTTCTCCAAATGCTCCATTTTTAAAACTGCTGGGAGATCCGGAGAAATGCAGTGTAAGTGGATGAGTTCAGATCCTAAAAACATATAAAAAACCTGGCATTCTAACATGTACCTCATAATCTCAGAAATGGGGAGATAGAGAAAGGGGAATTTGAGTTGTTGACTGAGCAGTTAGTCGAGACAATAGTAAACTCTGTGTTCAGTGACAGAGTATCAAAAACTAAAGTAGAGAACAATAGAGCACATCAGATATCAATCTCTAGGCACATACAAACCTAAATATCCATGCTAACATAGAATGATTCTATTTGATGTGTATGTTTGTTATATATTGTGGACAAGAAAACAACTGTATCTGACCTAATGATAAAAGATAACTTCAAGTGAAAGTGTTGATGCAACATAAATAAAATAAAAACAGAAATAGAATGGGGAACAAAGTTACATTTAAGAATCAATTTATAGTCTTCAAATAGTAAATGTTGCAATTTCTATTACCTATTTACCTATTACCAGACTTACCTATTATCAACTTAACATAAGAATTTTAGAAAAATCTTTGCACACACTCCTTTTTCAGCTTGTAATTAACAATAAATCTGTCTACATTCAGTTTGCCTTTTTTTTGTCAGTAAACATGGTACAAACAAAAACCAACTGGATAAACATTCTTAAAGTGGAATTGTCTATATTGCATCAGTCTATCAGTGAATAAATGTTTGATTAAGTTAATTGCTGTGAGAAGAACCAGCCCATTATGGGTATCACCATTCTCTAGGCAGAGATTTCTGAACACATATAAGCATTGAGGAATCAAACTGAGCATAATAGAGAAAGTAAGTGACTGTGTACGCATTCATTTCATTTTGACTCTGACTTTGGATATGACATGACAAGCTGTCCAAAGTCCTTGCCTTGACTTTTGCATAATGATAGCCTGCAACTTGTACATTGAAATAACTTCTTTATTCAATTCCTACTAATAAGCATATACCTAGCAATAGATAGGAAACTAGAATGTGAAGCTCAATAAAATTCATGTGTTCTCACTCTGAGTAATATAATTATAACCTCAATACTATTTATATTTCTGAGAACACTCATATTTTCCTTTAGAAGCCCTTACATTGCAATTCATTTTTGATTTAGAGTCCTTGGAAGAATCATTTTAACCATAAGCCTTATTGAAGTTGAGAAGCTGAGTGGTTTAGAATCATTTGTAAATTATTACTATCTAATGAAAGATGTTCTTCCCAACTTTATTATTTCATGTATGACCTCCAAAGACAATTTCTTCTTCTCTAAAAAAATTGTGAGAACTTTATAAACAATTACAAATAGCTCTCCGATTCTTGATTATATACCCATGGAGACACTCACAATTTTCTTCCTATGTCCTGAGGGAGGAAATGAAGTGACAAGTTAATAAGTGAAAAATAGGTTCTCAGAAGAAACATTATCACTAGAATGCCAAATAATGAAGTAATGATTTGGAAGTCAACAGCAAAGAATACATATGAAGCGTGAAGTTAGAGCCTCATGGTAAACTCTTTAGTGTTCCCTAGGGAAACAAAAAGTAGGAATACAAAGCAAGGAGCTCAAAAGCAAATGATACTAATCCTTGATGATTCCCATGAAAGCAGAAAGAAAATACAGCAAACAAAAACTGGGTGAATTGGTGAATTAAAGGGCTTGGGAAGGAGATTTAGACTATACACTTGTCCCTTTCAAGTGACCTTCACTAACAGAGGTCAGTCTCCCACTGTATCCTTAAAACAGAGGTCTTTTCATGATCAAACACAAAGCAAGGAAAGGGAGACATATCCACACCTCCCTTGAATCACTGGTCACTAACTGCAGGAATATCTAAAAAAAAAAAAAAAAAAAAAAAGCTTTCTCTTTCATTTCTGTACTCTCAGATTGTGAGTCAGGGTCAGATTCCCAAAGCCTTTAAGCTCTGTGTGGCTAATAGCCATGTCCTACATTAACAAGCAGCTCCTATTTCCTGGAGAAATGTTATCAAAATTAGATATTACTAGCAACAGGCAAATAAAAATTGCTGATGTAATTCCACTAAATGTTATGCAATCCCAAGTGATCAGCCCTAAAATACATATACCAACACAAGCAACACTAAAGGAGTAAGAAGGATATATATATATATATATATATATATATATATATATATATATACTCAGTAAATACTTTAAAAGTGGTTATGGAGGTTATACATTAAAAAAAAATGATTGGGGACATATAAAAAGCAGAAAGGTGGTAAAGAGGAGAAATGATGTAATATCATTTAAATTAAGTAAAAAATAATTTAAAAACATTAGTTCTCTGTTTGTTCCCAGAGGCCTCAGATACACACATCTTCTCACCATCTCCCTTCATAGAGTCATATAAGAATAATGAACCTGCTTGTAACAGAAATTCATCTAAGTCCATGTGCAAAATAAGCTCTCGGTCTCTCTCTCTCTCACTCTCTCTCTCTCTCTCTCTCTCTCCCCTTTCTCTTCCTCTCTCACTCCATCCATCCCTCCCTCCTTTCTCTCAAACACACACACATACATACACACACAGACACACACACACACACACACACACACACACACACACTTCATGCACCTGCTTCCTGTTTGACAACAATGAAATGTGCAGAAGTTCAGATGCTAAAATGAAAGGCACAATAAGACGGGCTATGTTCTGAGCCATTTGACTAAACTATGACTGGTGTGTGTGAGCAGGGTCAATGCACAAGGGAAGTTCAACACTATGTAATTGGCTGAACTGAGATGTTCAATGGCTATCATTATTTCTTCTCAAAAATTGATGCACAGACTCTACCCCAAAATGAATACAGAATTCATCTGGTATGAGTAATACTTTATGGCATTCAATTTATACAGAAGAAATTTTATAGTAATATTAGATTGTGTTTTTATTTCCTATAATACCATGTATTCAAGCTAAAAAGGAAATTTCACTGTTTTCTAGATGTTGCTTAGTGACACATTTGTAATGACCAATTAACTACTTTATGAAAAAAATGTTCATAATATATCTGACCTTTGCATTTTCCACATCCTTTCTAAGGAGAAAGGAGAAATCATTGTTTGCCTCCTGGATCCAGAAAAGTATATGAATGTTCAGCAGTAATATTTAATACTCATGTTCCTGGTATTCTTATTCTTAGCTTTTTCAATAATTGCAGAATCTCCCAAGGAAAACCAAAATTTTTTCTTTCCTATATGCATTTCTACAGAAATCTCTCTGTGAGGGTCATTTTATAGTGGGAACACAGGCCTTGGAGGACATCACTCTGTTTCCTTGACATGTGCATCTAAATTTGGTAAATCAGTTGCTTATTCAAGTGGCTTTGAGTAAAAAGTTATTCTTTTTTTGACATTTATTTTTTATTGGATATTTTATTTACATTTCAGATGTTCTCCCCTTACCACATTTTCCCCTCCCTCCCAGGAACTCCCTAACCCATCCACCTCTTCCTGCTTCTATGAGGGTATACCCCTACATACAACACCCCCCACCCCGCACCTCACCACTCCACCCTCGAATTCCCCACCACAGGACACCCAGCCTTCATGGGACCAAGGATTTCTTCTCCCAGCTATACCACCATTGCATATATAGCTGGAGCCATGGGTCCCTCCTTAAGAGCTCCCAGGCTGGTGGTTTAGACCCTGGGGCTCTGGTTGGTTGGTATTGCTGTTCTCCTCATGGGGTCGTGAACCCTTTCAACTCCTTCAGTCTTCACTCTAACTCCTGCATTGGGAACCCCATGATCAGATCAATGGTTAGCTGTGAGCATCTGCCTCTGAATATGTCAGACTCTTGCAGACCTCTAAGGAGACAGCTATGTCAGGCTCCTGTCAGCATGTACTCCTGACATCCATATCAGCATCTACCTTTGGTGACTGTACATGGAATGGATTCCCAGGTGGAATGTTCTGCAGAAGGCCCCGCCTTCAGTTTTTGTCCTGCCTTTTGGATCCATATTTGCTCCCTTGAGAATTTTGTTACTCCTTCTAAGAAGGACTGAAGCCCCCGAACTTAGTCTTCATTCTTCATGAGCTTATGTGTGCTATGAGTTGAATCTTGGGTATTTCAAGCTTCTGGGCTAAAATCCAATAATCAGTGAGTGAATACCATGTATGTTCTTTTGTGATTGGGTTACTTCACTCAGGATGATATTTTCTAGTTCCATCCATTTACATAAGAATTTATCAATTCATTGTTTTAATAGCTGAGCAATATCCATTGTGTAAATGTACCACATTTTTTGTATCCATTCCTCTGTTGAAGGGCATCTGGGTTCTTTCCAGCTTCTGGCTATTATAAATAAACTGCTGTGAACATAGTGGAGCATATGTCCTTGTTATATGTTAGGCATCTTCTGGGTATATGCCCAGGAGTGGTATAGCTGGGTCCTCAGGTAATGATATGTCCAATTTTCTGAGGAACCACCAGACTGTTTTCCATAGTGGTTGCACCATCTTGCAATTCCACCAACAATGAAGGAGTGTTCCTCTTTCTCCACATCCTCGCCAGCATCTACTATCACCTGAGTTTTTGATCTTAGCCAGTCTGTCTGGTGTGAGGTGGAATCTCAGGATTGTTTTGATTTGCATTTCCCAGATGACTAAGGATGCTGAACATTTCTTTAGGTGCTTCTTGACCATTCCATTTCCTAGTTGAGAACTCTTTGTTTAGCTCGGTACACCCATTTTTAATAGGGTTATTTGGTTGTCTAGAGTCTAATTTCTTGAGTTCTTTGTATATATTGGATATTAGTCCTCTATCAGATGTGGGATTGGTAAAGATCTTTTCCCAATCTGTTGTTGTCTTATGTCCTATTGACAGTAGTCCTTTGTCTTACAGAAACTTTGCAATTTTATGAGTCTCATTTGTCAATTCTTGCTCTTAGAGCGTAAGCCATTGGTGTTCTGTTCAGGAACTGTAAAAAGTTATTCTTAGCAGCAATAAGTAATCAACATTTATTTTTGCTCTATATTATCACTAATCTAGCCACATACAAAGCAATCAGTTTGCATCTATCAGAATGCCTATAATAGACCTTTCCTAATGTCAAAGCAGCAGGGAGATGCACTTAAGGTTTCTATCTACATTTCTTCACATTACCTCTGAGAAGGAAGATGTTAGAAAATTGAATTTACTGAAAGATTATTTTAACCAATTATGATAATGTTACATATACAAAACGATTGGAAGTGGACACAAGAAGATCAGTGTGTTCAAAGGCCAGAAAACCTGAAGTAGCAGGTCAGTGCACAAACAATTATGTCCCTGCCTCAAAAGCATGTGGAAGACGAGCCCCCATTATGACTCCAGTAATAGTGTTTGCTACCAAGCCTGAAGAACTCAATTTGATCCTAGAGCCCATGTAGTAGAAGAAGAATTCCAAATTTCATAAATTAATCTCTCTCCTCCCCCTCTCTCTCTCTCTCTCTCTCACACACACACACACACACAACACACACACACATATACTAATAATGAAAAAAAGGAAAACAAAGACTGTATACATGGCACAGAAGATGAGAGCACCTTCTCTTGTAGATGATCAGGACAAATTTCCAGCACCCACATTAAATAACTCACATTCACATGTATTGCCAGTTCCTAATGCCATTGGAACATCTTAAGAATAAGACACTGTTCTGTTGGGAAATATTTCATGTTCCATATCTATGAAATAACGAATTTAGGTATTTACCTTTGCTTCATTTTGAGAATGATAACAAGTCATACTGTTGCTTACAATGTACACTTTTAATTATTTTCTATTAGAATCTTAATCACATTTTAGTTTTCCTTCCAACACATTTTCAAATATGAACTTGGTCTAAGACTATCGCCTTTTGATGGAGTTATTTTCACTCCATCATTCTTCGGATAACTTAAATTTTGGCAACAATAAATGAAATCTACATTTCATGGAGATCTTTCCTTATTAGACTTTCTTCCATAATATGTTAAAATTATGCCAAATTTTAATGTCTTTGATCAAAGCATTTCCATATAAAAGGCTTCTTAAAATTTAACCTTTTCCAGCCTTCAAGATCTAATTCAATAATGACACTCCAATTGGCTATGCTCACATTGTTAATTTTGCAAATTAATATGCTTATACAATCTTTCCCAATAGAAAGCATGTTAAATTCCTTTTGTACTACGCCTCATCTAGAGTTCAAGTTCCAACAGCATACTTGTAAGCTCTACACATGATCTTGGAAGTCTCTTAAATTTCAATAGAGTTGATTTTTGAATAATATAAGCCCATAATGGCAAGAGACATATGTTCATTGTCCTCTGTTTACACTCTCAAGGTATCTAGGCACTGAGAGTCAAAGAAGAGTCCAGAATAGGTAAGGTCTGCATGGTCCTGATCTTGCTGGGAGTGAGTGCCTAAGGCTGGGGGAGGGTGGGTTTTCTGAAGATTTTAGTGTTATTGAAAATGTATTGTGTCATTTGTTGCTAAATTCAAAATGAGTCTATTTAGCTGTTTAAATTGAGTATTTTTTATTCCTCAAGATGAATAATTTTCACTTTGTTTTTCCTATGCCTCTTAATCATTAACTTTTTTCAGTTCATATAACTTGAATTAACATTCTCACATCATCAATGTATGAGACATCTTTTCTCGTACTTCTGAATGCTTCCTTATTCAGATATTTCAATGAAATAATGTGGGTGGCAGTGGTACACTTTGTGAAGAAACTGGTAGAACACAGTAAATTCCAAGAAACAGTGCTTTAGTGAGTACCTAGTGATGTACTTGTCTACCCATAGTAACCATATTAAAATTTTTATTTCATTTATTTATTTGATATATATGATGAGTATACTGTAGTTGTATACCAGAAGAGGGCCTTGGATCCCATTACCATTACAGATGGTTGTGAGCCACCTTTGCGTTACTGGAAATTGAACTCAGGATCTCTGGAAGAGCATTCAGTACTCTTAACCTCTGAGCATCTCTTCAGACCCCATGGTTAAACTTTTGAACAGTTAGAGTATTACTTTCATTGGTTGGAACACTTCTGTCTCCTTATCTCTTAATGGACAGGTCACAACTGGTCTCCAAAGTAACAGCCACCAGCAGCCTTGCCACAACTTCTGCTCACTCTAGATGTATGTATGCCCTGCCTGGAGTGCACCAGCCCTGTGAGCAGATGAGGCAGAAAGAGTGTAATTGATCACACTTCCTATTGTTCCTTTCACACTGAAATCTGGACTGATCATGTAGGGAATTGTACCCAAATGTGTACAGGATTAAATGAACCCATATTTTAGAACAGAATAAGAAAAATAGTTTGTTGCATGGACTTTAAGAAGAAGTTTCTGAGCAGTGATTAGACTAGAATATTTCAGGATCACAGAGCAACAGGTTGCAAAGAGGGTGGTTGTCTCAATATTTTAGCCTAAAGTAATATGTGTACATTTCCTTTCATGTAATTTAAATTGTGAGAAGATTACAGTTCAAATTGTATAATTCTGGTAGGTTAGAATGAGACACTGGTTGTGAAATATTCAGTTATATAATTTCTGTAAAGCAAATCAAGTCATGTAAATTAATTGGAATCATGCAAATAAAGGCTGTTCTGATCCAAAAGTTTGATCACAATGTGTAATGTTCCAGGCTATAGCTGTGCAATGCTAGGTTACAGCATTCTATGACTATCTATTTGTGATTTCTGGAACTTGCTTGTGATGGCTTTTAATCGATAACAGCTCCATTTTCTGGTTTCTTATCAATGATCGTCCCTTTATAACACTTTTCTTCCACATTGATCACACTCACCAGGAGAAGACTCCTATCACAATTCTTCTTGACTGCTTCTACCTTCATTCTTTCTAACATCCTTTCTCTCAAATGCTCTAAGAGCTGGAGACCTCTGGATTAAAGCTCTGCTTACCACCACAGATAAGTTGCAAGTACCTCATACCGATTATCAAACTCTGTTATCTTGAGTCACAGGGTTTCATAAATCTCTTTTCTTAACCTGTTTTCTATCTAATGATTTCTCCACATTTTCAAATGATTCTGCCTGCACATCTCAGACACTTCCCTTTAAGTAGTCAGAAGTCTGAGACAGCCTGATAGGAGCAGGCACTATGAACTACCCAGCCAACCCTTTTTCTAAAATACCTAGGGAAGGATCTTCATTCTGACACTCAAGCCTGATCTTTCCTCAGACAACTAGCTATGCTGCTCTCTGTCTTTGGCACTAATGAAGATTTAAATAAACTTTTGCTAATTACTTGAAGAGTTAATGATCCAAACTCATCAGGTGGATTGAGAAGCTCTGGACAGGAAAGTTTACTTGACTAACACTTCTGGATGCTCCTTCTAAAAGACTGACACAGTACATCTCTTGGCATTTAATGACTTCTAAAATACAGTGGAACTGAAGAGCAGCTGGTCTCTTTTATCTCCACCATAAGCCAAAGACCCACACAATGTGCATAGAATTCTAATTCTGTGAAGAGACTGTGGTTGTCAGCTTTTCAGGTTAAAGAACAATTGTGCATCTGAAAAAGCCTGTCTGACTACTTTTATTTCTACATTGCCTCAATAAATCCCAATCCAATGTTAGCAGTCTGCATAATTGTCCCTCTGTGCCCTAGACCTCAAATGTTTCACAAACTTTGAGGGAAACAAATGCACAACATCGTTACTACCACACCTCCAAAGCACAGGGACTTGAAAGTATTTACTATTCTAAGCTTCTCTATTGACTACCAAATTCTCCTCTTTTAACCATTTTTGTGGAAAATAGGGTACAGGATGCTGTGCTGCAGTTTTGGTTTTTCTTGAATGACTGTATTTGGCAAAAGCAATAGAAGAAACAGAAGGTGTTTCTCTGGTGAAACCATATGTAAAATTTTATTCCATCAAGTCATACATATTCAATATGAAATTAAATTTAAGAATCTTGGTAAAATCATGATTGTATGTGCTGAATCATTTAAAAAAAAAACAAAGTCTGACATTTTTTTTTCTCAGAATACCCTTTCACTGCAAATTGCCACTATTACTTACTAGTACTTTTGTTTTTCCTGTTTAACACAGAACCATTTTCTTGTGGACTTCACACTTTTCTAGCTCCCTGATTCCTTTTTATGAGAGTCACCCAGAAAGGTATATATACTAAACCCATAATGTACAGTAATATATACTTGAGGATAATAAAAAGATGTTTCATTTTGAACTACATTAAATATAGAAACTTTGAACATATTTAGAGATGTTATTTATCATAGAAATTAATTTTTTGTGAAAGGAAAATTATAAATTTATTTTTAAAAACAAAATGGGATATATTATGAGATGATATTTCCTTGTATTGAGGTAAGGTTTTAAGGCAGACAAGAGGGATCACTGTAAGTCACCTCTCTATAGCAAGGAAGAAGGGCATGATTGTAGTCTCCACAGATCCAAACAAGCAAAGCCTTCTAACCAGTATGTGTGTGATGTTAGGAGCACTATAATGGCTGGTGGCTTGAAATTATAGTAAAACTATAGCAAAGCAAAGCCAGCACTGAACCAGCTGCATAAAGTAAGGCAGTATACAGGACCCTTATAGCAATTATTGCTCGACTTTAAATGAAGATAACAAACACACTATTTAAGGAAACACAGCTTTTTCAATGAAGGATCAGGGAAAACTGGATATTTAAGTAAAGAAGAATAAATTAGATTCATTTTTCTTACCTTGCTTAAAATCTACACAAAAAGGATCAAAAAAATTAATGTAAGACCCATATTCTTGAAGGTGCTAGAAGAAAACTTAAAAAAAAAGAAATTCTTCAAAATCTCATAGAGACGTAATTTCTGAAAAGAATCCCAAAAGTTAAAAGAAAAAAATGATAGCAAGGATAGACAAATGGAGCTGTAAGAAATTTCTTTACTGCAAAGAAACTGTTCTGCAGAGTAAAGAGAAAACCTAAGAACTGAAAACATTTTTACCAAATATGTGCTAAACAGAGGTGCATTGTATATAAGAACAATCAAAAAAGAACCCTGGAATTATCAGGTCAATTAATGCAGCACTGAGCAAATAGTAATACATAGAAATGACATATAAATATATTTAAACATATCCAGCATCTTTATCCATCTGGTAATTAGAAACTACTACTATATTAAGATTCCACATAACTCCAGCCATTACCTGTTCCATCAATAAAACCAGTAACAGAAAATACTGATGAGGATATTGAGATAGTAGGAACAATGCAGTGGTAATTTTAACTCAAAATTCAAATTAGTATCATATGTCCCAACTACACCATTCTTAATTCTTTCCCTCCCCAAATATAAATGTACATACCACAGAGATGTTGTAGCCTCATGTGACACATATTGTGACATTATTCACTCCACATCAGATATCCAACCGGATGTGGAGGTCATCAGTGAAGAAATCTATACAATGTTTTATATATGAATGACTTCTCTTTGATCATATTCTCAAAAAGAAGAAAGAAAGAAAGAAAGAAAGAAAGAAAGAAAGAAAGAAAGAAAGAAAGAAAAAAGAAAGAAAGAAAGAAAGAAAGAAAGAAAGGAAGGAAGGAAGGAAGGAGAGAGAGGGAGGGAATCACTAGGGGTGTAGATGAGTTTCTTTGAGCTTGAAGGGAAATGGGGATTCTTTTTAAATGTAATTACGGCTATTCTTCTTCCTTGCAATGCAGTTAAGTAGGGCTACTGTGATGGTTATGTTTTTACAATTGCCTTGATACTATGTAAAAATATTTAGAATGACAACCTTAACTGTGAAATTGGATAGATTAAATGAGCCTTTGGCCATATCCAAAAGAAACTGTATTAATTGATATTTTATATTGCAAGGAGGGCCCATCCCACTGTGAAAAGCACCATCCTTGGATATGTAAACCTGGGATAAATAAGAAAGCTATCTAAGGATAAGCTACTGATTGAGACAATAAGCAGCTTTCCCCAGTGTGTTAGTTTTAGCTCATGCCTTGACTTTGTCAGTGATTTACTGTGACTTGAAGTGTAAGGTAAATACACTCCTTTTTTGCTCTAAGTTGCTTTTAGTCTGAGAATATTATCAGAGTACCAGAAAACAAACTAGAATATCTACCAAAAAAGGGGGGGGCTAACAAGAAAGCTAGAAGACAGCAGTAACATATGTTTTCATTAAATGATTCAAAGTGTCAAACATTCACATATATAATTTAGTAACAATGACAGTAAGAGTAAAATTTAGGACACTGCTAAGCATTACAGAAAGTACTTTATATATGTGTTCTTTCAACAGTTTATGAAGATGTGTGAATAAATATTTATTTATCTCTGATACAGTGCCAATATCAGAAACAAAGAAACAATTCTAACTAGTGAAATAGTGGATTTATTAAGGGTGAATCACAGGAGCATGAATAAAGGGTCACCTACAAGAATCTATGCATCTGCTGACCTGTATATCACTGAAAGAAACATCCCCTCCTGCACAGCAAAAATGAACTGTTAACTACTATTAATCATTCGGAAGGTCTATGGCCCTCTAGTCACTCCTCCTTAGCAACCATAGCTGTTCGTAAGGAGATCCTTCAGCTGCTTATAAACCTTGCAAATAGACATGACTTCATGAGCCCTTCCTGTCCTCATGATGAAAAGTTAATGGTCTCTCTTGTGCTCATCCCCTTTGAAAAATTACAGCTGCTGAGATTTCAAGAAGTTGAAAACCATGTCATTACTTAGGCTAGCATTTCACAACCAAGGGCTCTAAAGAATGATTTTCACAGGATCTTATAAAACACATGTTGTGTCTACCCATATGCCTTCCATGAGATTCTTATGTTCAAATATAATTGACATCAGTTCTCTCCTTTAACTCTATGAGTTTTGTGGATAAAACTCAGGCCCTCCGTTAGTACTCTTGTTATACTGCTAAGCTTCCCTGTTCTCTTTTCTCTCTGATGACTCAACATTCTGTCAAGTTACAGGGTGTAATCTTTTTTATGTTTGTCTGTATATGTTTGTAAGTGTTTTATTGAGCATCTCTAAGTTTAGGTTCACCAGGATTATTGGCTTGTTTCTTTCTTTGACTTGTGATTTTGTGTCATTATCTGGTTTAGGTAATAGAGTAATACCAGGTTCCTGTATTGTGTTTGAGAGTATTCCTTCCTTCATCTTTCTTCCTCCTTTTCTTCTTTCTTTCTTTCCTTCCTTTTTTTACTTCTTTTGTTAATTAAGTCATATATTTTTAAATTTTATATCCCAATTATAGACCTTCTCCTCTCCTTCAGTTTCACCCTCACAAACCCCTCCTTCCATTACTCACTTATTTCATCCACAGAAAAGGGAAAGTCCCATATGTGTAGAAACCCTCCCTGACACAAACAGTTGCAGCATGGCTAAGTCCATCCTTTTTCACTGAGTATAGATAGGGATCTAAAGGCAGGCAGCATAATCAGAGACAGCTCCTTATCCGGTTGTTAGAGTTCTCACATGAAGATCAAGTTGCATATCTGCTATAAATGTGTATGGGGTCCTGTCCATGCATGCTCTTTGATTAGTGTTTTATTCAATATGAGCTTCCACAGACCCAGGTTTCTTCTTTTTTTAATTTTTATTTATTTATTTTACTTATTAAATTTTTTTTATTTTAAAGTTTTTTTCTGTTTTTTTTTTAATGGAAATTTTATTTACATTTCAGTTGTTCTCCCCTTACCCCATTTTTCCCCTCCCTCCCAGGAACTCCCTATCCCATCCCCCCTCCTCCTGCTTCTATGAGGGTATACCCCCACCTACACACCCCTTGCACCTCACCTCCCCACACTCGTATTACCCCCTACCCACAACGTCCATAAATGTTAATCAAAGGCTTTATAAGTTTGGTAATGCTCAATAACAAGATGTCCATACAACCAAAAGTGTAACCCAATACCTGACATAGATATACCAACTACCGTTGACAGGCAGAGACATATGAACATCAGCCTCCATGTTCCTCTCTCTCTCTCTCTCTCTCAACTCCTAGCTCCACTTCTCCTTCTCCTCATTCTCTCCTTACTTCTCCTCTTCCTCTCCTTACTCTTCCCACCTTAGCTCCTCCTATGTATCACCCTTCCTGTTAAAATTAAAAGAAAAGTGTTTCTCTCAATATACAATTAGAGCATAACTATACCAATTTGTATCAGTAAGGTACAAGATAGACCTAATACCCAGTCCATCACTTTGTTGACTAAACAAACCACTGTCGTCTCTCCTAATTGAAAGACTTAGTTCTGAATCTGGCTATTTTCTTAGAATGAATGTCAGCTAAAGAACATCCTTTCAAATATTTTCTCTCAAAATAAATAGCCGTGATTGGCTATGAGACTATGAGTCTTCAACCCCATCAGAAAATCCAGAATGACTGAATTAACTGAAATTATGGGAAGCACAAATCATAGCTTCTAAAACTTAGCCAATTTATAGAGACTGCTGAACACCTGGATATTCCCTATACTACAAAATGTTGGAGCATCTGACCTTAGCCTTCTAGCCCAGGATCATCTGACAGAACTAATAATGCAGAATTATTAAGGGCTGATTACTCTGTCTTGGCAGATATAATCAGTCAACTATTCCACAAGTGTGTCCTTTTCTGGACAGTAATTTGTCTGTAGATGAAAAGAGTCAATTCTTGCCTAGTGGCTGTCTCACCACAACTGGAGTAACACCAAAGATGCTCAATTTCTTCTTATAATCCTAGACAGGGAAGCTGTCAGGAGCAGATAGGTCTCTAATCAAAATGAACATTAATACAGAAATGTTTGTAACGTCAATTCTGTGGACTTCTGACGTTTGAAAACCAACTATCCATGTTAGGCAATCTGAACTGCTGTCTGTTAACTCCTCTCAGCTATTTCTAAATGAAATATAGAAAACACCTTAACAAACTCAGAAGCATGAATTTTGCTATAGGCCCTTAACTCATAGGCTACCCATTTCAAATCAGTTAAAAAGTTAAAGAAGGATTGGGTCTAAGCTTTTTATTCCTAAATGTGTTCTATAGGCACAATACCTATGAGAGTAACAATATTAATCTCACTTTTATATCAATAAGAAACTCGTACCAATGAAAACCTTAAATTTGAAATCAAAGTAAATTTTGTACCATTTAAGAAATTATAACATCAGCTTAATAAAAATTATACAGATTTCTACCAATAGGTTATGGCTATGCAATAAATCCTAGCTATTCCTCCCTGTTCCAACAAAACCACTACTTTTTCCTAGAAAAACAGCCCAATATTAACCACCTCAGTCCCCAAGCTCAGGGAATAGGGGCTCAAAGTCTTCATTTACTTCTCCAAGGTGATTCAGGGCGTTGAGATATTAGAAGAGGGGTTGGGGGAAGAGTAAATTGATAAGCCTCTGACGTCTGTGTCTTCACTGCATCCAGCCAAGATTCCAGGACATCAGAGGTTCAAGCAGCTCTGCTCAGCTTGTTTGAAGAGTAGACACACCAAGGCTGTGTATTCTGCAATATACAATTCTCAAAATAAATTTTAGTATCAAGAAAATTTTTTGTTTGAATTCTGGAATCTAGTCTTCTGGTGGCCTCCCTCTGTCATGACTAATCCATGTAATTCTGGGAGTTTCTATGAGGGTTTGCTCCCACCATCCTTGCATTCCAGCCTCCCTGCACTCGAATTCCCCAACACTGGGGAATCCAAACTGTCAGGCACCAAAGCTCTCCACTTTCACTGACACCTGACAAGGCTACCCTCAACTACCTATACAGGTGAAGCCATGAGTCCCTCCCTCTGTGTTCTTGGCTGGAGGTTTTAGAATGACTACTCCAGCTTGTTTAGTAGGACTGTTTGCTTGGAAAAAAAACATTTTCCAGTCTTTTACTCTAAGGTAGTATCTGTCTTTGTCACTGAGTTGGATTTTCTGTGTGCAGCAAAATGCTGGGTCTTGTTTACGTATCCAGTCCATTAGCCTATGTCTTTTTATTGGGGAATTGAGTCCACTGATGTTAAGAGATATTAAGGAACAGTGATTGTTGCTTCCTGTTATTTTTGTTATTAAAGGTAGAATTATCTTTGTGTGGCTATCTTCTTTTGGATTTGTTTGAAGTGGATTACTTTCTTGCTCTCTCTAGAGTATAATTTCCCTCCTTGTATTGGAGCTTTCCTACTATTATCCTTTGTAATGCTGGGTTTGTGGAAAGATATTATGTAAATTTGGTTTTGTCATGGATTATATTGGTTTCTCCATCTATGATAATTGAGAGTTTTGCTGGGTATAGTATCCTGGGCTGGCATTTTTGTTCTCTTAGCATCTGTATGACATCTGTCCAGGATCTTTTCACTTTTATAGTATCTGTTGAGAAGTCTCGTGTAATTCTAGTAGGTCTACTTTTATATGTTACTTGGCCTTTTTCCCTTACTGCATTTAATATTCTTTCTTTGTTTTGTGCATTTGGTGTTTTGATTATTATGTGACGGGAGGTATTTCTTTTCTGGTCTAGTCTATTTGGAGTTCTGCAGGCTTCTTGTATGTTTATGGGAATCTTGTTCTTTAGGTTGGGGAAGTTTTTTTCTATAATTTTGTTGAAGATATTTATTGGCCCTTTAAGTTGGGATTCTTCACTCTCATCCATACCTAATATCCTTAGATTTGGTGTTCTCATTGTGTCCTGAATTTTCTGGATTTTTTGTGTTAAGAACTTTTGCATTTTGCATTTTCTTTGACAGTTGTGTCAGTATTTTCTATGGTATCTTCTGCACCTGAGATTCTCTCTTCTGTCTCTTGTATTCTGTTAGTGATGCTTGCATCTATGACTCCTGATTTTTTTCCTAGGTTTTCTATCTCCAGGGTAGTCTCCCTTTGTGATTTCTTTATTGTTTCTACTTCTATTTTTATGTCCTGGATGGTTTTATTCAATTCCTTCACCTGTTTGGTTGTGTTTTCTTGTAATTCTTTAAGGTATTTTTGTGTTTCCTCTTTAAAGATTTCTACCTGTTTACCTGTGTTCTCCTCAAATTCTTTGACAGTGTTATTTGTGTCCTTCTTAAAGTCCTCTATCATCATCTTTAGAAGTGATTTTAAATCTGAATCTTGCTTTCCTGTTGATATGGGGAATTCAGGACTTTCTAGTGTGGGAGATCTAAGTTCTAATGATGCCAAGTATCCTGGATTGCTTATGCTTATGTTCTTGTGCTTGCCTTTAGCCATCTGGATCTCCTTGGTGCTACCTGCCCTGTCTCTGACTGGAGCCTATCTATCCTATTATCTTGGTTGTTTCAGAACTGTGTGGGGTCAGTGTTACTACTGGTGTTAGAGCTGGGGTCCAAGATCTGCTCAGTGCTTAGGCAGAGACAGGAAGAAACCAGTTCTCCCAGCCAGGAGTGAATTCCTGGGTCCTAGTGGGTCCCAGTTACTCCATGTTTGGGGCAGGTGTTGCTGTCTCCTTACCTAAGATACTGCCCAGGAGTTGCCACCAAGAATCTGCTCAGTGTTGGACCCAGACCGGAAGAAACCCAGACCCAGGTTTCTTGACACTTTATGTCTTCTTATGGTGTCCATGACCACTCTGGCTCCCTCAACCCTTCTCCCTATTCTTCCACAAGACTCCTGATCTCTCTCTAATGCTTGTCTGTGGGATTCTGTATGTGATTCTATTAGCTACTTGATAAAGACCCTCAAAGAAAGTTATGCTCCTGCCTCCAACCATTGCATATTATCAATAATAGTGTCATTGGTTGGCTCTCTTCCATAGGATGGGTCTCAAGTTGGATCAATTATTGTTTGGACATTCCTTCAACTGTGTTCTATCTTTATCCCTGAATATCATGAAGGCAGGACAAATTTTTGGTGGAAGGTTTTCTGGATGAATTGATATCCCTCTCTGTCCAATGGAAGTCCTGCCTAGCTATAGGATGTGGACCTGTTGGTCTCTGTATTCCTTGATCTGCTTGGAATCTCAGCTAGTGTCATCCTCAAGACTCCCGAAAGTCCCTCCTTTCTCCTTCTCACTGTTCTTTCTCTAAGTCTTATACTGCCTTCTTCCCTCCCCAGCTCTTTCCACACCTAATCTCCTAGCAATGATGGAATGTTCTCCTTGCATATCCTATACAGCATGCACAGTTGCTTAATTTTTTAGCCATTCTGACTTGTGTGAGATTAATTCTTTGGGAAATTTGGATTTGCCTTTCCCTGATGACTAAGGAGTTAGAAAATTTCTTTAAATGCTACTGAATCATTAGAGATTCCCATGTTGAGAGTTCATTTTTTTTTTTTAGCTTTTAAATCTATTTATTATTTAGGTTGTTTGGTTGGTTGCTGTTTAATTTCTTAAGTTCTTTACATTCTGTTCTATTCCCTAACTCCAATCCAGTTCCATCACTCTATATACTTCTGATGTCTATTTTATTTCCCCTTCTGAGTGAGATTCAAACATCATCCCTTGAATCCTCCTTTTTACTTGGCATCTTTGGGTCTGTGGATTGTAGTATGATTATTCTGAATTTTATGGCTAATATCTATTTATGAATTTGTACTAAGCATATCTTTCTCTCTTTCTATATTTGAGTTACTTCACTCATGATGAAATTTTTTGGTTCCATCTGTTTGTCTGCAAATTTCATCATGTCTGTTTTTTTAATTGATGGGTAGTATTACACTGTGTAAATGTACCACATTTTCTTTATTCATTCTTTGGTTGAGGGGCATCTAAGTTGTTTTCAGTTACTGGTTTTTATGATTAAAGCTTATATGAACATAGTTGAGTAAGCATTTGTGTATAGTCCCAGGAGTGGTATAGCTGGATATTGAGGTAGAACAACTCCAAGTTTTCTGAGAAACAGCCAAATTAATTTATAAAGTAGTTGTACAAGTTACACTCCCAATAGCAATGATGGAATGTTCTCCTTGCATATCCTATACAGCATGTACAGTTGCTTAATTTTTTAGCCATTCTGACTTGTGTGAGATTAATTCTTTGGGAAATTTGGATTTGCCTTTCCCTGATGAATAAGGAGTTAGAAAATTTCTTTAAATGCTACTGAATCATTAGAGATTCCCATGTTGAGAGTTCATTTTTTTTTTTTTTTTAGCTTTTAAATTTATTTATTATTTAGGTTGTTTGGTTGGTTGCTGTTTAATTTCTTAAGTTCTTTACATATTTTGTTTTTGTTAGATGTAGGATTGATGAAAATATTTTTCCATTCACAAGGATAAAATTTTGCCCTATTGATGATGTCCTTTGCCTTCCAGAAGGTTTTGAGTATTATGAAGTCCTATTTATTAGTTGATCTTAGTGCCTGAGATACTGGTTTTTAGTTACAAAAGTTGCAACCTGTTCCAATATGTTCAAGGCAGACCACCATTATGTATTCTATTAGATTTAGTATATCCAGTTTTATTTTGAGGGCTTTGATCCACTCTGACTTGAGTATTTTACATAATGATAATTGCAGATTTATTTGCATTTTTCTATATACAGACATCCAGTTAGGCCAGGAACATTTGTTGGAGATATTTTCTTTCCTCTATTGTATGGATTTAGACTCTTTGTCAAAAATCAAGTGTCCTTAGGTTTATTTCTGAGTCTTCAATTATAGTCCTTTGATCGACTTCTCTGTTTTTATGTCAAAACATACAGTTTTTCTTAGTATTGTTCTGTGGGTAACAGCTTGAAATTAGAGATGGTGATACCGCCAAAAGTTATTTTATTGTGGAGGATTGTTTTAGCTCTCCTTGGTTTTTTGATTTTTCCACATGAAGCGTCAATAAAGAATTATGTTAGAATTTTGATGACAATTGCATTGAATCTGTACATTGCTTTTGGTATGATGGGCAATTTTACTACGCTAATGCTATCAATCCATGAACATGAGATATCTTTCCATCTTCTAATATCTTCTTCAATTTCCTTCTTCAAAGACTTGAAGTTCTTGGCATACATTTACTTAACTTTGAATTATAGCAAGTTATTTTATATTATTCATGGCTACTGTAAACAGTGCTATTTATGAAAATTCTTTCACAACCTGTTTAATGTTGGTGTAATAAAACGGCTACTTTATAAAAATTAATTTAATCCCATCAACTGTACTCAAGGTGTTTATTAGATTTAGCAGTTCTCTCATAGAATATTTGGGCTCATTTAGATATAATATCATATCATCTGTGAATAGTAATAGTTTGAAATCTTTCCTTCTGATTATAACTGTCTTGATCACCTTTAGATGTCTTATTGCTCCAGCTAAAATTTCTCATACTATATTACTTAGATTCAGAAATAGCAAACAGCTTTGTCTTATCTCTAGTACTTTTTAAAGCATCATTTTATTTAATTTGATTTTGGCTATTGTTTTGCTGTATATTGCCTGTATTGTGGTTAGGTATGCATCTTTTATCCCTGATCCCTCCAAGACTTTTCACATGCAGTGGTGTTAGATTATGTCATAGAATTTTCTAGCATCTAATGAGATGATAATGTAGTTTGTTGTTACTGTTGTTGTTTAGGTTTTTATATGTTGGATCACACTGACGGATTTTCATATACTAAACCAGTCCCATATTACTAGCATGAAGAATACTTCATTATGGTGGATGGCAGTGTTGATATGCTCTTGTATGTAGTTTTCAAGTATTTTACTGAGTATTTATGCATCAATATTCATGAGACAAATTGGTCAGAAGAAGTTCTTTTTAATTTTTGAGTCTTTATGTAGTTATGTATTAGTATTAAAGTAACTGCAGTTTCATAGCATTTCTTTGACAATATTCATTTTGTTTCTGTTTAGAACAATTTGAGAAGTCTTCTTAAAATGTCTAGTAGAATTCAGTGTAAAAATCATCTGTCCCAGGGATTTTGGGTGGGGGGGTTGAAATGTTTTAGTGACTATTTTAATAGCACTATGTAAATTGTTTACCTGATTTTAATTTAATGTTTGCAAGTGTTGACTATCACAAAAATCATTCATTTTATCTAGATTTTCCAATTTTGTGGAGTTCAAGCATTTGAAGGAAGTAAAACCTAATGATTCTTTAGATCTCCTCAGTATCTGTTATTATTCCTTCTCTTTAATTCTGGTTTTGTTAATTTGGATACTGTCTTTCTTACTTTTAGTTAATTTGGTTGTTTATGTATCCTGTTAATTTTCTTAAAGTAACAGTTTTTGGTTTTGTTGATTCTTTGTATTGTTTTCTCTTTTCAAATTGATTGATTTCAGGTTCACTTGATTTATAACCTCTTTATTTCTCTGTTTAGGTTATATTTTGGTAATCTGTTCATTGGTGGGCATGGGGTCCTGGAGAATCTCACTAATAATGTGTGGGGTTCAATGTTTGAGTTAAGATTTAGTAATTTCTGATTTTTACAGTCGTGAATGTTTTTGCATTAGGGGTATAGATGTTAGCAATAGTGACTTCAACTTAGTGAATTATTCCTTTGATGAGTATGAAATATCCTTACCCATTGCTTTTGATTAATTTTTGTTGAAAATATATTTAATTACATATTAGAATGGCCATTCAGGTTTGTTTTGTTGGTTAATCTGTTTGGAAAACTATTTTACTGTTGTTTACTCTGGAGTAATCTATCTTTGTTGCTAAGGTATATTTCTTCTTAACAACAGTTAAAAGATACTGTTTTTACTGTTTTTGGATCCATTCTTTGAGCCTATGTATATTCATTAGGAAATGGATTCAATTGAGAATTTAATGATGAGCAATTATTTATTTCTGTTAATTCTTGTTGTCTATGGTACTATTTGTGTGAGTGTACTTGCTGTGGTGATAACAGTGGTGGTGGTGGTGGTTGTGGTTATAATGGTGGTAGTGGTGGTAGTTTTGGTAGTCATGTTGGTGTTGTTTTTGTTGTTAGTGATGGTATTCCTTTCCATAGGTTTGCTGGTGTGGGGTTATTTTTTTCCTGTGTGTTCTTGTTCCAGACTTGTTTAGAAACAAAGTTTCTACTGAGTTGAATACTTATATCATCCTTAGTTTTATAAAGTTTTCTTCTATGACCTTCTTGAAATTCTGTCAATGCTATTTTCTTTGGAATATTCTGATAATTGAGTTTTCTAGATGCATTATTGGTTTTTGTTTTGTTTTCTTTTCATTTTTTCAATTACACATTTATTTCATCTTGAGTCTTTTCCAGTGTTTCAAATTTATGTTCTCAAGTCCTGGATTTACTTTGTCATGTCATTTTTATCTGCCATATGTTTATGTTCTAGAGCCATCATTCAAGTAGTTATTCTTCTTAATGTTTTCATTTAATTTCATTGAACTTTCTTTCTGAAGAGAAGAAACTGGCTGTTTTACTCATATTGTTGGTATTTTTGTAATGAGATATTGGCATGTTAGTTTTACTTCTGGTTTGGACAGTGAAAGTCAGGCTAGAAGAAAGGGGACTGGACTGAATCCAGAGATCACACTAATCCAGGGCACAAGAGGAAGGGACCAGCTTGGATCTGATACATTTGAGAATATCAGGGAAAAGTATAGGGTAAGATTCTCAAGAAAGACTTGCTAGGTATAGCTAGTGATTTTCATTAAGGCATTAAGGGAATTGTGACATGTGGTAGGTAGGGTATTCCCTTATGGAAGCCTAGAGGCCTGTTGTGGTAAAGTCATGTTAGTCAGTGGTTCTGGATATGGAAACCAGGCTAGATTAACCTTGATCCTGAATAGACCATGGAAAAGAGGTGGGAAGCCTTGATGTATTTTATTTTAAAAACAAAAAATCTGCATTGATATTGGGTTGAGCAGATGACTCAGTTAGTGAAGTGCATGCTATATAAACATGAATATCTGAATTTTTTCACTACAGAACAGGCATAAAAGCCTGGGCAGCTGTGATGCATTTACAATTACAAAAGTGGAAAATCAAAGACTGGCAGATCCCAAAAGAACAGCAAATTTCTGCTTCCCTCTAGGTAATTAATATCACAAACATTTACTTTAAATAATTTACTACATTTTATGTATTTATTTACGTATATGTATGTGGGCACTTGTACCACAAGAGTATATCGAGATCAGAGGAACATTGCAAGAATTATTGTTATAATGACATTGAAAGCTCTTTAAATGAATATTGTTTAACAAAACAGAGTGGAATCTGCATATATGTAGAGATGTGTCATTGTCTTCATTTTATAGAGTTCATTCATTAGGCTTGTAGAGGAGCCAAACTTCAGCTATTATCAGAGGAGAAGAGGAAGAGGAATGGAGAGAGGTCTTGAACTAGCTACACTGAAAGGCATGCATCATGTTTTTAAGTTAGAATTTATGGCTCCTGGGGTAAAATGTGCCCTCAAATTCCAGTTCCTGAGAAACAAAAAACACTCCTCAAGAACTAAAGCATTCAGGACTATTTGTGTTTCTCTGTGTGTACCCTTATAGCATGACAGGAGAAGTAGTCTTTCATATTCATCCTATGTGCATTGTATAGTATGCAAATGTCATTGATTTCTGTCAAGGATAACAGTATTGGTCGTACCAATTGCCATTATATTTTGTTTCTGATAAATGAATAAGAAGTATGATGACTTTCTATTTTTTTGACTTTTTTTTCTTTGGATATTTTCTTTATTTACATTTCAAATGTTATCACCTTACAAGTCTCCCCTCTGAAAATCCCCTATCCCATCCTACTTCCTTTTCCTCTATGAAGGTGCTCCCCCCTCACCCACCCTGCCTTCCTGCTCTAGCATTCTCTTACACAGGGGCATCAAACACGCAAAAACAAAACAGTTGTTCAGTTATTCATGGAATATTATTTTTTTTATATCTCTTGTATTCAGTTTGCAACTACTTAATTGAGAATTTTTGTATGTATGTTCATGAGGGATACTGGACTATAACTTATATATTTTTGTTGGGTTTACACTTGATTTCACTATTTCAATATTATTTGCTTTGTGAAGGAGCTTATTGTGGTTCTGAATTTTTTAAAACATAACTCAAAAAGTATTGCTTGTTTGAAGGCTCTATAGAATTCTTGTATAAGTATATCTGACCCTTGGTATTTTGCTTGTTTGTTTCTTTTCATTTTATTCTGTTTGAATGCTTTTTAAATTTTTTTGATTTGCTGAAAATAAAAATTAAAAAAAAAAAAAAACAAACACGCAAAGGAACAATCTCTGCTCCTCAGACTGATGTCTAACGAAACCATCATCTGCCACATACATGGCCAGAGCCATAGGTCCCTCTACTTCTAGTGTTTAGTTGGTAGTACAGTCCCGTGGAACTCCTGAAGATCTGGCAGGTTGACACTGTTGCTCCCCCCACTCCTACAGGGTTGCAAACACCCTCAGCTCCTTCAGTCAATTCTTCAACTACTCCATCGGGGACCACACAGTCAGTCCAATGGTTGGCTGTGAGCATCCCCCTGTGTTTGTGAGATTCTGGCAGAGCCTCTCAGGAGGCAGCCATATCAGATTCTCTTCAGCAAGCACTTTCCCACATCCTCAATATCATCCAGGTTTGTTGACTGTATATGGGATGAGTCACCAGGTGAAGTAGTCTCTGGATGTCCCTTATGACAGTCTGTGCTCCACACTTTGTCTCCATAATACCTCTTGTGAGAATTTTGTTCCCCTTTCTAAGAAGCACTGAAGCATCCACATTTTGATCTTTCTTTTTCCTGGGCTTTATATGGTTTATAAATTGTGTCTTGGGTATTCTGAGATTTTGTGCTAATATCCACTTATCAATGAGTGCATACCATGTGTGTTATTTTGTGACTTGGTTGCCTCACTGAGAATAATATTTTCAAGTTCCATCAATTGCATGGAAATATCATTAAGTCATTGTCTTTAATAGCTGAGTAATACTCCATTGTGTAAATGTACCACATTTTCTGTATCCATTCCTTTTTTTTTTTTTTTTTTTTTTTTTCATTATGAGAGAATGCCAATACCTTTACTGGGCAGGTTCAATAAATACACCAAGCCAGGGAAGGAAAAACACAAACTGTATTTATATTGTATTCATATTGCATATTCCTATTATATTCATATAGGTGAATAGCATCTGTCTTAGGTCACCTTCCATCAATACCAATTGCCCGTCATTGGGAATCCCTGCCAGCCTCAGGACCCCTGTCTTAGGTAGGTAAGGACTTCAAAGGAGTTGCTCATCATTCACTAACTATTCTCAGTAAAGGCTGAACCAAATCTGGGCAGAAGAGTTCTCTCATGCCAGCAACACAAGCACTTGCTTAGTAACTGCCTGGGACTGGATCTGCTGTCTGTGAAAGAGGCAAAGAAATATGAATACTGCTGTGGTTGCCCCAAAGGCTAGGATTCCCAGAGAAAAGGACATCTAGCCCATCTTTTAAGGAGCCTTCCAGCCAGTTTGAGTCCTGCTAGAAACTTCTTTCCATAGAGAGGCTGTACACAAGCAACAATATTAACATAAAGAAGTTGTTGGTTTCTCAGAATTAGCAGCAGCTTTTCCAGTAGTCTTGTTGGTGGGTACTATGATGGCCAGGTCAAGCTGCTTATCACCATTGACATCAGAATTGGGGATTCTTCACGAGGCTACAGTAGATCTCCACTTGGGTAAGGCTGCATAGTGACAGGGTGCACACAACGCTCAGGAATCCAAACAGGACTTTCAGCATCTTTAGGAAAAACAAACAGAACCTCTCACCCTGACTAATACAGGGTCAGGGCCTTTCCATATATCTGATGACAATTCTTTCCATTTTACTAAGTCCAGTGCCTTCTGGGCAGGTTTCCAATGTCTGTCTGCTGCAGACAATCCATTCTTATCCACTAATAAAAAATTTAAAATATATAAAAGAAAGGATAATCTTGCATGAGGTGAGGTAAATTCCTATAGTGGAAAAAACATATTTAACTTTGAAACGTTATCTTGAAAAAACAAAAAGGGAGGAGTTTACCTCTGTATCCATTTCTATGTTGAGGGACATCTGAGTTGTTTCCAGATTCTGACTATTATACCTATTATAAATATTGTTGCTATGAACATAGTGGAGCATGTGTCCTTATTACATGTTGGAGCATCTTCTGGGCATATAACCAGGAATGGTATAACTGATTCCTCAGGTAGTATTATGTCCAGTTTTCTGAGGAAATGCTAGACTGATTTCCAGAGTGGTTGTATCAGCTTGCAATATGACCAGCAATAAACCAGTGTTCTTTCTCCATGTCTACTGTCAACTGAGTTTCTGAACTTAGCCACTCTGACTCGTGTGAGGTGGAATTTCAGTGTCATTTTGATGTGCATTTTTCTGATAACTAAGGATGTTGAACATTAAATTAGGTGTTTTTCAGCCATTTGATATTCCTCAGTTGAGAATTCTCTGTTCCCCTTTCTTTTTGTTTATTGGATATTTTATTTATATTTCAGATGTTCTCTCCTTACCCCATTTCCCCTCCCTCCCAGGAACTCCTATCCAATACCCCCTCCTCCTGCTTCAATGAGGGTGTGCCCCCACCAACCCCACCCACCTTACCTCCCCACCCTCGAATTCACACACACACATGTCCAGCCTTCATGGGACCAAGGATCTCTTCTCCCACATATTCCTGACAGGAACATCCTCCCTTGCATATGTAGCTGGAGCCATGAGTTCCTCCCTAAGCGCTCCCAGGCTGGTGGTTTAGACCCTGGGAGCTCTGGTTGGTTGATATTGTTGCTTTCCTCATGGGGTTGCAAACCCTTTCAACTCCTTCAGTTTTCACTCTAACTCCTCCATTGGGAACTCCATGATCAGTTTAATGGTTAGCTGTGAGCATCTGCCTCTGAATATGTCAGACTCTTGCAGACCTCTAAGGAGACAGCTATGTCAGTCTCCAGTCAGCATGCACCTCCTGGCATCCATATCAGCATCTACCTTTGGAGAGTGCACATGGAATGGATACCCAGGTGGAATGGTCTCCAGAAGGTCCCTCCTTCAGTTTCTGTCCTGCCCTTTGTATCCATATTTGCTCCCTTGAGTATTTTGTTACTCCTTCTAAGAAGGACTGAAGCCCCCCAACTAGGTCTCCATTCTTCATGAGCTTTATGTAGTCTGTGAGTTGACTTTTGGGTATTTCAAGCTTCTGGGCTAAAATCCGATAATCAGTGAGTGAATACCATGTATGTTCTTTTGTGATTGGGTTACTTCACTCAAGATGATATTTTCTAGTTCCTTCCATTTACATAAGAATTTATCAAATTCATTGTCTTTAATGGCTGAGCAATATTCCATTGTGTAAATGTACCACATTTTTTTTATCCATTTCTCTGTTGAAGGACATCTGGGTTCTTTCCAGTTTCTGGCTATTATAAATAAAGTTGCTATGAACATAGTGGAGCATGTGTCCTTGTTATATGTTAGAGTATCTTCTGGGTATATGCCCAGGAGTGGTATAGCTGGGTCCTCAGGTAATGATATGTCCAATTTTCTGAGGAACCGCCAGACTGTTTTCCAGAGTGGTTGAACCATTTTGCAATCCCACCAAGAATGGAGGAGTGTTCCTCTTTCTCCACATCCTCGCCAGCATCTACTATCACCTGAGTTTTTGATCTTAGCCATTCTGACTGGTGTGAAGTGGAATCTCAGGGTTGTTTTGATTTGCATTTCCCTGATGACTAAGGATGTTGAACATTTCTAATAGAGTTCCCCATTTCTAATAGGGTATTTGGTTCTCTGGTGTCTAATTATTTGACTTCTTTGTATGTATTGGATATTAGCCCACTGTTGGATTGGTAAAGATCTTTTCCCAATTTGTTGGTTGGAGTTTTATCCTAGTGACAGTGTACTTTGCTTCACATAAGCTTTACAATTTTATGAGGTCCCATTTGTCTAATATTGATCTTATACCATAAACCCTTGGTATTCTTTTCATGTAACTTTCTTCTGTGCTCATGTGTTCGAGGTTTTCCCCACTTTCTCTTCTATTATATTCATTGTATCTGGTTTTATATGGAGGTTCTTGATCCACTTTGACTTGAGCTTTGTACAGGGAGCAAAGAATGGATCAAATTGCGTTCTTCTACATGCTGACTTCAAGTTGAACTAGCACAATTTTTTGGAAATGCTATCTTTTTTCCACTGGATAGTTTTAGCTTTTTTGTCAAAGATCAAGTCATCATAGGTGAGTGGTTTCATTTCTGGGTCTTTAATTTTATTCCATTGATCTACCTGCCTTTCACTGTAACAATAACATGCACATTTTTGTCATTATTGCACCATAGTACAGCTTGAGGTCAGTGATGGTGATTCCCCCAGAAATTCTTTTACTGTTAAGAATAGTTTTTACTATCCTTTGTTTTGTGTTATTTCAAATGAATTTGAGAATAGCTTTTTCTAACTCTATGAAGAATTGAGTTGGAATTTTGATGGGAATTGCATTGAATCTATAGATTATTTTATGTAAGATGAACATTTTTTAGTATATTAATTCTGTTAATCCACAAGCATGGGAGATCTTTCCATTTTCTGAGGTCTTCTTCAATTTCTTTCTTCAGAGACGTGAGGTTCTTATAGTACAGATTTTTCACTTGTTTGGTTAGAGTCACACCAAGGTATTTTATATTGTTTGTGATTATTGTGACTGGTGTTGTTTCCCTAATTACTTTCTCAGTCAGTTTATCCTTTGAGTATAGGATAGCAACTGATTTTTTGGAGTTAATTTTATATTCAGCCTCTTTGCTGAATTTGTTTATCAGGTTTAGGAGTTCTCCGATGGAATTTTGGGGGTCACTTAAGTACACTGTTATATCATCTGCAAATAGTGATGTTTTGACTTCTTCCTTTACAATTTGAATATTTTTGACCTTCCATTGTATAATTGCTCTAGCTTGAACCTCAAGTACTATATTGAATAGATAGGAAGAATGTGGGCAGCTTTGTCTAGTCTCTGATTTTAGTGGAATTACTTCAAGTTTCTCTCCTTTTTGTTTGATGTTGGCTACTGGTTAGTTGTATATTTATTTTACTATGTTTATGTGTGGGCCTTGAATTCCTGTTCTTTCAAAGACTTTTAACATGAAGAAGAACTGCTAAATTTTGTCAAATGCTTTTTCAGTATCAAATGAAATGATCATAAGTATTTTTTCTTTGAGTTGTTTATGTAGTTGATTATGTTGATATATTTTTTTTTATATTGAACTATCCTTACATTCCTAGGATGAAGCCTATTTAATCATGGTGAACAATCTTGATTCAGTTTACAAGAATTTTAATAAATATTTTTATATTGATATTCATAAGACATATTGTTCTGAAATTCGCTTTCTTTGTTGAGTCATTATGTGTTTTTAATTTCAGTGTAAATGTGGCTTCATAGAATCAATTGGGTAGTGTTCCTTCTGTTTCTATTTTGTGGAATAATTTGAAGAGTATTGGTATTAGGTCATTTTTAAAGTCTGATAGAGTTCTACACTAAACCTATCTGGTCCTGCAGATTTTTGGTTGAGAGACTTTTAATGAAAGCTTCTATTTCTTTAGGGGTTATGGAACTGTTTAGATGGTTTATCTGATTTTGATTTAATTTTAGTATTTGATATCCATCTATAAAATTGTCCATTTCATCCAGATTTTCCAGTTTTGTTAAGTATAGAATTTTGTAGTAATATATGATGAGTTTTTGAATTTCCCCAGTATCTGTTGTCATATCTCCCTTTTCATTTCTGATTTTGTTAATTTGGATATTTTCTGTGTGCCCTGTGGTTAGTCTGGCTAAGGGTTTATCTGCTTGTTGATTTTTTTTTTTTTTTAAAGAAACAGCTTCAGGTCTTGTTGATTCTGTGTATAGTTCATTTTGTTTCTACTTGATTGATTTCAGCCTTGAGTTTGATTATTTCGTGCTTTCTATTCCCCTTGGGTGTATTTGCTTCCTTTTTTTCTAGAACTTTCAGAAGTGCTGTTAAGCTGCTAGTATAGGCTCTTTCCAGTTTCTTTTTGGAGGCAATGAGTATGATGGTTTTGCTATTAGCACTGCTTTTATTTATTGTGTACCTTAAGTTTGGGTATGTTGTGCTCTCATTTTCATTAAATTCTAAAAGTCATTAATTTCTTTATTTCTTCCTTGTCCAAGTTATCATTGAGTAGATCATTGCTCAGCTTCAAATATGTATGTGGGCTTTCTGGTATTTTGTTTCTTTGTTTGTTTGTTTTTTGTTGTTATTAAAGACCAGCCTTAGTCTGTGGAGATTTGATAGTATGCATGGGAATATTTAAATCTTCTTGTATCTACAGAAGCTGGTTTTGTGAACAATTCAATGGTCACTATTGCAGAAGGTACCATGAGCTGCTGAGAATATATAATCTTTTTGTTTAGGATGAAATGTTCTATAGATATCTGTTAATTACATTTGGTCCATAACTTCTCTTAGTGTCACTGTGTCTCTGTTTAGTTTCTGTTTCCATGATCTGTCCAGTGATGAGAGAGGGGTGTTAAAGTCTCCCACTATAATTGTGTGAGGTGCAATTTGTGCTTTGAGCCTTAGTAAATTTTTTCTGTGTGTGAATGTGGATGCCCTTGCATGTGGAGCATAGATGTTTAGAATTGAGAGTTCGTCTTGGTATATTTTTGATGAGTATTAAGTGTCCTTTCTTATCTTTTTGAAAAATGTTGTTTGATAGTCAAATTTATTCTGTATTATAATGGCTACTAAAATTTTTTCTTGGGATCATTTGCTTGGAAAATTGTTTTCTAGCCCTTTACACTGAGACAGTGTCTGTCTCTGACACTAAATGTGTTTCTTATATGCAACAAAATGTTGGGTCTTCTTTATGTATCCAGTCTGTAAGTCTATGTCTTTTTATTGGGGAATTGAATCCACTGATGTAATGAGATAATTAGAAATAATAATTATTGCTTCCTGTTATTTCTGATGTTAGAAGTGGAATTATATGTGTGAGAATCATCTTTTGGGTTTGTTGAAAGAAGATTATTTTCTTGCTTCTTCTAGAATGTAGTTTTCATGCTTGTGTTGGAGAGTTCCATCTATTATCCATTGTAGGGCTGAATGTATGGAAATATATTGTGTATATTTGGTTTTGCCATGGAATATATTGGTTTCTACATTTATGTTAATTGAGAGTTTTGCTGGGTATAATAGCCTGGGCTGGTATTTGTGTTCTCTCAGGGTCTGTTTGACATCTGCCCAGGATCTTCTATCTTTCATAGACTCTGTTGAAAAGTCTGGTGTAATTCTGTGAATTAGTTCCATTTGGGCCACAGTCAGCAGATATGTGCTGAACACTGTCTCTTGACCTCCATCCTCTGTCACACAGCTCTCTCTACCAGCTTTGCTGGTAGATTAACCTTGCAGGGGAGCACGGAAAATCCAGTTTTGATACCTCCACTGTTAAGCCCATGGCTGCCAGGTCCAAGTAGGGCATTGGATTCACCTGGTTTACATCCAGCAGAGTTGATCAGCATGCTGTTCCATGAGATTAATTGTCAAGACCAAGTCTTAGCCTGCCTCTCTGAAAAGACTTGCTGAGAATCTGGAACAGCCAACACCAAGTATAATCAAATGAGTAAAGAACATTGTAAGAATACAATCAACAAGATCCAGTGCAATACTGCACCACCACATCCCAGCTATTGTGTTATAGCAAGCACTAGATATTGTGTCACAAGTGAATCAGAAGACTATAACCTTAAATCTGGTCTTATAAATATGATAGCAGTCTTTAAAGATGAAATGAATAAGTGTCTTTAGTAATACATGAAAATACAATAAATCATGTGAAACAAATAAATATAACTGTGCATGAACTGAAAATGGGAATAGAAGGAATAAAGAAAACACAAATAGAGGGAATCCTGTAGATGGAAAACCTAGGAGGAAAGAGAAAGGGAACTAGAGAAATAGATAAATCAGTTCAAAAACGCTAAATCTAAAAACATTCTGACATGAAATATCAAAATTCGTGGGCACTATTAAAAGATGAAAACTAAAACTAAGAGATATAGAAGCAGAATATTCACAATTACAAGTCCAAGAAAATAATTTCTACAAAATTATAGAAACCAACTAGATACCCCAGAGCTCCCAGAGATTAATCCACCAACCAAAGAGTGCACATGGAGCATCTATGGCTCTAGCTATATATGAAGCAGAGGATGGCTTTGTCAGGCATCCATGGGAGTAGAGCCTTAGTCATATGAAGGCTCGATGATCCAGTGTAGGAGAATGCCAGGGCGGGGAGGCTGAAGTGGATAGAGGGTAGGGGAGCACCCTCATAGAAGCAGGGGAGGGGGATGGGAGGAGGTTTACAGAGGGGAAACCAGGAAAGGGGATAACATTTGAAATGTAAAGAAAGAAAATGTCCAATAAAAGAAAAGAAAAAAAGAAAGAAAAAAGTCCCCAAGCTAAAGAAATTATGACTATAAACATACAATAAACTTATAGAACAGAAAATATACTAGGACCACAGAAAAATCATCATACCACATAATAATCACAACACTAAATTTACAAACAATGAAAGAATATGAAATGTCACAAGGGAAAAGAGCCAAGGAACATGTAAGGGAAAATGTAACAAAATTGTACCCAATTTCTAAACATAGTCTCTAAAATTCAGTAAAGTCTGAGCAGACATCTTGTATACTCTAAGAGACTGCAGATGTTAGCTCAAACTGTTATACCCTGCAAAACTTTTAATCATATTCCATGGAGAAAACAAGATATTTTATGATAAAACCAATTTTAAAATATTTACCTAGATACTGTAAGGAAAACTCCAAACCAAAGAAGCTAACTGCACACAGTAAAACACAGGAAATAATTAACTCCACAAAATAAATCAAAGGAAGGAAAACACAGAACACAAGCATGTGTGCACACACACAGCCATGCCATGCATGCACATATACATACACACACACATACACACACACAAACACCAACACATACATACTACCACCACCAACTTCAAAATAGATGGTATTTACATAGCTCATTCATATCTCTCAACATCAATGAACTGAATTTCCCAAGAACAATGAACAGGATAACAGAATGGCTACACAAGCAGGATATTGTATTCTGCTGCATACAAGAAACACACCTCTGCAACAATGATAGATTTTATTTCAGTAAAGGGCTGTAAAATGGTTGTGGGGATCCAAGAATCAAACAGAAGTATCCATTATAATACATAATAAAATATATTTTCAACAAAATTGATTGAAACAGCAAGGATACCTCATAATTATCAAGGAAAAAAATCCAGCAAGTTTACCCCAAACACAGGGGCACCAGAATTTAGAAAGAAAATATCATTAAAGCTAAAATTACACATAAAATCCCACACATTAACAATGAGAGACATCCAAATCCTATTCTCACAAATGTACAGGTCGTCAAGAGAGAATATAACAGAGAAATAATAAAATTAGTAGAATTTATGGATCAAATAGATATCTTCAGAACACTTAAGCCAAATAAAAAAGAATATACTGTTGTCTCAGAACCTCACCGAACCTTCTCCAAAATTGGCAATATAGTTCATGATAAAGCAAGCCTCAACAGAAACAACAAAGTTGAAATAATATCTTGTATGTTATTAGCCCATCATGGATTAAGGCTGTAATTCAACACAAGAAACAATGCAAATCTTACAAACTCCTGGAAACTGAACAACTCTTTACTCAATGGCTACTCCATCAAAGAAGTAATAAATAAACAAATAAAATATGTTCTAGAATTCAATGAAAATTAAGGAACAAAGTACACACATTTATGGGACACAATGAAAGAAATGCTAAGAGGAAGCTCAGAGTACTAAAGAAACTGGAAAAATCTCATACCAGCAACTCAAAAGTACACCAGAAACCTCTAGAACAAATAGAAATTGGGACATATAAGAACAGTAGATGGCAGCAAATAATCAAACTCAGGCTGAAATCAATTAATTACAAACAATGAGAACTGGTACTTTGAAAAAAAATCAGCATGACAGAGAAATATTTAGACAAACTAACTAAAAGGCAGAGGAATAGTATCAAAATTAACAAAATCAGGAAAGAAAAGGGCAACATAACAACGGACATTGAGGAATTCAAAAGAATCATTAGGTGTTACTTTGAAAGCCTAACCTCCACTAAATTGGAATATCTAAATGAAAGGGATAATTTTATTAATAGATGCCATTTAACAAAGTTAAATCAAAATGAAGTAAACAATTTAAATAGCTCTATTACTAAATTAAAATAGCCATTAAATGTCTCCCATCCAAAACCAGCCAGGGTAAGTTGTGTTTAGTGTAGAATGCTACCATATTTTCAAAGATGAGCTCATACATACAAATATTTCTTGAAGTAGAAACTTAATGGTGTTAGAAGTCTTGTGTTAGAAGGTGTTTTACTGGAGGGAGCACATGGAGGAATGTTATACTGAAGTGGACACAGGTGAAAGGATGTTTCCCTAAGGCAGACTCATAAAGGAACCTTTTGCTGAAGCAGATATAATTGAAACAATGTTCTGCTAAAACAACCATGTGAAAGGACAGGTGATGAAGAAATCTTCTCTAATGACACCCATGTATTGGTCCACCTCACACTGCCTATTTGAGATTCATTTTGTTGGGACTCCACAAAGAGAAATTCACCAAAAAGCTACTGGTCAGGTGTGCAGACTCACGTGGAGTCTTGCTATGTCAGAATCACATGCTGACCCAGGGAGGAAACATGATGTTAGAGGATGGGGAGTACAAATATGACACAAAGAATTGGGAGAAGAGCTTGGCTTCCCTGTAGTGCTACCTGTGCAACGCTTTTCATTCTCTCATCTTTGATAATCTTTACTTCCATGAGACAGGCATAGCTAAGAATTTCCTGATATTCCTGTTAGTCCTAGTCCCTTCTGCTGACTCATTACAGTTGAGGCCTAGCTGTGCCTGCTAGGTTGTGTCACATCTGCTGGTATCCCAACACTACTGAACTACACTGCTTGTATACTTATGAAGTGTTTGGGAGTGTACTGAACTGCTGCTGCTTACCTGAGAACTGAACTGCTGATTTCCTGATAATGCATATGAGATTTGCTCAAAAGAACCATTTCTAAACAGGTCCACTATCCTTGTATCATTTCTTTTTCACTACTTCTGGTGGGTCATGAGCTAGAAGGAAGGTTAAAGCTCTTGGGGAAAACCATTAAATTAAGCCACTTTAAAACTAAAAATTACAACTTCTCAAGTTATTTCATAAAATGGAAAAAAAAGGAACATTGATAAATCATTTCATGATGCCATAGTCACCATGGTAGCTTAACCACAAAAAAGGTTTCATAAAGACGATTTCTGAGGTTAACTTCTTGAGTTCTTTATATATTTTGGATATTAGCCCTCTATTAGATATAGGGATAGTGAAGATTTTTTTCCCAATCTGTAGGTTCCAGATTTGTCCTATTGACAGTATCCTTTGCCTTATTGAAGTCTTTCAGTTGCGTGAAGTCTCATTTATTAATTGTTGATCTTAGAGTCTGATCCATCGTTGTTCTGTTCAGGAAATTTCTCCTGTGCCAAAGAGTTCAAAGCTATTTCCTAATTTTTCTTCTAATAAATTCAATGTATCTGGTTTTATGTTGAGGTTCTTGATCCACTTGAACTTGAGATTTGTGCAAGTTGATAAATATGGATCTATTTTCATTCTCCTACATGCAGACTGTCAGGTAGACCTGCAACATTTACTGAAAATGTGTTCCCTCCAGCCCCCACTGTAGGTTTTTGGTTTCTTTGTCAATGATCAAGTGTCCATAGGTGTGTGGGTTTATTTCTGGGACTGAAACTAAACTATTTGTCTCTGTACCCATAACATGTGGTCTTTATTGCTATTACATTGTAGTATAGTTATAGGCCATGGATGGTGATTCTTTCAGAAGATCATTTGTTATTAAAAAATATTTTTACTATTATGTATTTTTTCCATATGAAGTTGTTTGTGAAGAATTATTTTGGAATTTTGATGGGGATTGCATTGAATCTGTAGATTTCTTTTGGTAAGATTACCATTTTTACTATGTTAGTTCTAATAATCCATAAGCATGGGAGGTCTTTTCATCTCCTGTGGTTTCATTTTTTTTTTCAGAATTTAACCTCCCAAAACCCAAATAATCCAATTAAAAATGGAATACACAGCTAAACAGAATTCTTAGTGAAAGAACCCCAAATGACTGAGAAGTTCTTAAAGAAATGCTTAACATCCTTAGCCACCAAGGAAGTGCAAATCAAATCGAATCTGAGATTCCACCATATACCAATCAGAATGACTAAGATAAAAAACTCAGATGACTTCAGATGCTGGAGAGAATGTAGAAAAAGAGCAATACTCTACCATTGCTAGTGGGATTATAATCTGATACAACCGTTCTGGAAATCTTGCAGTTCCTCAGAAAATTGGAAATAACTCTGTAAGGTTGTTGGTCCAGGTCCATTCTTCCACTGAGCATGGCTGCATGAGGATGGTGTAGGAGGGTAGTTTGACTGTGACTGTGCTTATCGCATGAAGCCACTGGGGAGAGTGCCAAGTTGTAGGAAAGCATGGAATCACCGCTCCAGCGGTGCAGTCTGAGAAATGGGAAAGGTAGATCTGACTCATGGAGTCTCTGGGCCTGCGATGAGGTTGGGACTGTGAGGTTCTCAGATTCTTGGACATCCAAGGGATGCTGAGAGTCTGAGAAGAGCAGAAAATGGAATCAAAGGCCCTTGGGCTGGCAACAGATTCTACCTCTGGGCTATGGGGAAAGAGGGGAGTTCCTGCTTGTCCCAGTTGGGATGATTGTTCTTAGGCTTGGTGGTGGTTGTGGCCTGGAACAGAGGTACAGGAGATTACTTTGAGGCTTTGTAGGCATAGGTGATCTTCATGGTTCCCATGATGGATATTAATTAAAAGTGGCAGGCTATGTTTGTAAACAGTTGATTTTCATGGCAGAAATTGGAATTGTAAAACCATACCCCACTTCTCAAGGTGGGCCTAAAATTGGACACTTTTTGAAGGGAGAAATGCCTTGGAAAGTTATCTTATTGGCTAAGCCCTCTGAGCATATATTTTCTGGAAATCAGCACTTCCAGAGGATATGCACACTATTACTTTCATTCTCAGTTCATCTATATAGGGGTCATTCAAATCCTAGGATTCAGATTGCTACAATATCATACCACACCTTCATCATCATTCAGACCTCTTCTAAGAAGAAAACCTATAGTTTGATTAAACTACTCTTCACAATTAATTAAAATTGTAATAGTCAGAAGCAAACAGGCTTACACGATCAGGAAGATTCCAGAGAGTTTACCTGTTGTCAAGGTATCAATAAAGAGTGGGCCAGCCTTAGAATTAGGGACAGGGGAAGTGCATTCCAATCCATAAGAGATGTGGTACAGACAACAAGCAGTCATTGTTTTAGATTCAAGGTGAATTATTTTGACATTGTCATTTATTGTTGTATTTGTTTGCATTCAACTCTTTTTTTATGTCCTCAGGCTATATAACATCATGTTTAATTCTTTGTTTCTGTTTCCTTCTAGGATCTAATTTACTGAAAGTGAGGGGAGATTTTGTGGATGGTTTCCTTTTATTCAATAGACATTTTAAATTTTCTAAATTCAGAACATCCAAGAAAGTTGAAGAGGAAGAACAACTGGAATGTCATTGTAAGAGAAGAAGAAAGATTATTTTATTAATCATGCTTTATGGTTGGGTTTTATTTCTTAGTTACAATAAAATTTCTATAGATGCAATGGAACATTCTGAAAAAGAGAACATACATAGTAAAAGTATAGATGATTTAGTAAGTTACAAACCATTGAAATAGGCTTAAAGAGCATATAAAATGTATTTGGATACCAATGTACAAGTGGGGAATGATAATGAATAGAAGCAAATGTGTTCAAATGTTAATTCTAAAGTAACATCTGTATCATTGTGGACATAAAAGTCTAGAGAATTAAAAGAAGATCCATGAGCCACTGAATACTTGCACATTCTCAGAAATGTAAAAATACCTGTGACCAAGCCAGCTCAGTCAACATGTTCTCCAGCACAGGAGTGAGGATTAAAAGAAACAATCAGACAATATTGCAGCATGACCCCAGCCAGTTCTGAAGCTGAAGGCTGAGGCAGGTTTATTTTTTCCCAATTTTCTTTTAAACCATTTTAATTACATGCAAGTATTTAGGTCAGTTCTAGGTTGACAAACCAGCAATACAATAGCTGCAAATAGTCAAGAAACAAACAAGGCAATAAACAAAGTCCCATGATCACTCCTGTGATCACTCAAATGATTGCTGTTTCTAAGGGCTCATCAGGATGACAAAAATATCTGAGCCTACTTCCCTGTCCTAGCCCACAGTCATATTCATGCCTGAGGTCTACTTCTTTGTTCTAGCCTAAGACATGGATTCTTGACTGAAATTACTTCTCTGTTTTAGCCTAAAAATAGATTACTTTCTGAACTTACTTCCTTGTCATGGTTCAATGTCAGATTCATGCCTAAAGTCCATTTCCTTGTCCTTGACCAATGTCCGATTCCAGCCAAGCAGCCCCAAAAGTTCTCCACATACCTGAATCAGTATAATATTATAAAAAAAGAGAGATTCAGGCTCACATCTTTGAAGGCTAAAAGGCAAATAATATGGACCAAGCTCTAAAAAATGAGTCTCCTGTGGATGGACAACCTCATGGTAAATGTTATTGGTAGGAGGAAGAGATCCCATATCATGGGAATCCAGAGAGTATGGGTGGGTGTAGATTCTGGAATTTTTGATTCCTTGAATCAAAATTAACAAGAGTCTAACCATAAATTCCATAATTGCCTCTGATGATGTTCTCCCAATTAAGCTAGGACATTCTGTGGGCTTCTTTTCCTTAAAAGCTTTGCAACATTGCCTAATTCTCCCAATTTGGAACAGGTTAACAACACAGGAACCTCCTTGTATAAATCATATATAGCCTAGGACATTGTCTATGATGTGAATCAATGCTATAACAGTGACAAGACTGGAGAGTAATCAAGGAGCATATACTTATTAAACAGGAGCAATATGATGGTGCTTGCTTATATCTAGCCTATTCTAATGCATCCTTATTCTCTGAGTCTTGGACCTTAGGTGAAGAACTAATAATTGTGTTGAAGCATGATATTTCCATTTGCAGGAATTAGAATTTTGAGACTTTAAAGATTTCTATGTAGTAAACACATGAGATGATGGCTTTGTGGATAGATACCTCCCAACAAGTATAAAGATTTAAATTCAATCCCATGGATCTGCATTGTGGAAGGAGAGAACTAACTCCCATAAGTCACCTTTGGAGGTCCACATGCACACTCTTGCATACATGCCCCTACCTACACACACATTAAATAAATAAATCACTAGTTAGATAAATATAAAATCTAAATGGACTAATGTATGTACATTTGTCATTTATATATTAATAATTGTAGCTAGAGTTAGAGCATCAGCTTGTAGAATGCTTAGGTAGTATGAAGCATAATGTTACAATCCCTGAATGTGGTGGTTTGAATAGGGATGTCTTTCATAAACTTATATATTTGAGTTCCTGATCTTAGAGAGTGGTGCTACTTGGGATGGGTTAGGAGATGATATGGGTTTTTGGAGGAACTGTGTCACTAGGGAGATTTGAGGTTTCAAAAGCTCCAGCCTGACCTTGTGCCTCTCTCTTCCTTCTATCTGTGAATCCAGGTGTAGAACTCAGAGTTCTGCCTGTGTGATATCATTATCCCTGCCATGAGGATAGTGGATTAAATCTGTGAACCTGTGAGCGAGGCTGAATTAAGTACATTTAAAACAGTTTTCATGGTCATGATATCTTCTTACAAAAATAGAACACTGACAAAACACTGGGCAAAATAGTTCAAGACTCTTATGTCAACATTTAGAAGATAGGGGCTGAGAATAAGGAGTTGAAGGTTAGCATCAGTTACAAAGAAACAAATAGTAATTTTGAGACTACACTGGGATACATAAGAACCTGTTTCAAAAATTTATAGTGATAGTAGTGATTATTATTTTAGTTATAGTGGTAACTTTTATTTGTTACATATAATAAAACTCCTTACCTGTAATAATTGATAATAGTCCAAAATACTTCTATGAGTTCTTACTTTTCTCAAAACACTATGCAGTGGAAATTAGGTGTACAATTTATTATGCAAGTTTCAACATTCACTCTTCCAAAAACAAGAACTTTACTTTCTAAAACTAAGAGAAGTGGATTTGAAAATCCACCCTTAAAATAAAAAAGTCCTAGGACTTCCGCTTCCGGTCTGGGCCCAGGCAGCAGATTCCTGGCGGCAGCTCTGCACTGAACCTCACAAAACCCGGCAGAAGTGGGGCACCCAGCAGCTCTGACCAAGGCAATATCTCTGGTAAGGAGACAGCAACACCCACCCCAAACAGGGAGTAACTGGGACCCACTGGGACCCACTGAGACCCAGGGATTTACTCCTGGCCCGGAGCACCGGCTCCTTCCGGTCTGGGTCGGAGCTCCCAGCAGATCCCAGGCTGCAGCTCTACACCAAATCCCACAGAAGGAAGCAGGGGAAGCAGGGCTCCTAGGAGCTCTAACCCAAGAAGCTTCCTACGCAAGGAGGCAGCAACAGGAGACAGCAACACTTGCCCCAAACCCACCGGGACCCAGGTACTCACTCCTGGCCCCAGCACTGGTTCCTTCCGGTTTGGACCTGAGCGCTCAGCAGATCTCGGGCAGCAATCCTGCACGCAATCTCACAGAACCCAGAGGAAGCGTAGCTCCAAGGAACTCTAACTTGAGCAGCTCCTTAAGCAAGGAGGCAGCAACACTTGCCCCAAATAGGGAGTAACCGGGACCCACTGGGACCCAAGTACAAACTCCTGGCCCAGAGCACTGGTTCCTTCCAGTTTGGACCTGAGCGCTCAGCAGATCTCGGGCAGCAATCCTGCACCCAATCTCACAGAACCCAGAGGAAGTGTGGCTCCCAGGAGCTCTAAATCCAGCAGCTTCTTAAGCAAGGAGGCACCAACACCTGCCCCAAACAGGGAGTAACCAGGTCCCACAGCGATCCAGGAACTCACTCCTGGCCCAGAGCACTGATTCCTTCTGGTCCGGACCAAAGCACTGAGCAGATCCTGGGCCCTAGCTCTAATCTCAGCAGCGACACCCAACCTAAACATTCTGACACAACCAAGAGAACAGGAAAGACAGGTTCCAGCCAGAGACAGCACAGGTAGCACCAAGGAGAACCAGATGGCAAAAGGCAAGCGCAAGAATACAAGGACCAGCAACCCGGAACACATGTCATCATCAGAACCTAGTTCTCCCACATTAAGTCCTGAACTCCCCATATCACCAGGAAAGCAAGAGTCAGACCTAAAATCAGTTTTAATGATGATGATGGAGGACTTTAAGAAGGACATAAATAACATTCTCAAAGAATCCGAGGAGAACACAGGTAAACAGGTAAAAGCCCTTAAAGAATCACAAGAGAACACAACCAAACAGGTGAAGGATTTATACAAAACCATCCAGGACATAAAAATGGAAATAGAAACAATAAAGAAATCACAAAGGGAGACTACTCTGGAGATAGAAAACCTAAGAAAGAAATCAGGAGTCACAGACGCAAGCATTACCAACAGAATACAAGAGACAGAAGAGAGAATCTCAGGTGCAGAAGATACCATAGAAAATACTGACACAACTGTCAAGGAAAACGAAAAATGCAAAAATCTCTTAACACAAAACATCCAGGAAATCCAGGATACAATGAGAAGACCAAACCTAAGGATAATAGGTATAGAAGAGAGTGAAGATTCACAACTTAAAGGGCCAGTAAACATCTTCAACAAAATCATAGAAGAAAACTTCCCTAACCTAAGGAACGAGATGCCCATAATCATTCAAGAAGCCTACAGAACACCAAATAGACTAGACCAGAAAAGAAATACCTCCCGTCACATAATAATCAAAACACAAAATGCACAAAACAAAGAAGAAATTTTAAAAGCAGTAAGAGAAAAAGGCCAAGTAACATATAAAGGCAGACCTATCAGAATTACACCAGACTTCTCACCAGAGACTATGAAAGCCAGAAGATCCTGGTCAGATGTCATGCAGACCCTAAGAGAACACAAATGCCAGCCCAGGCTACTATACCCAGCAAAACTCTCTATTACCATAGATGGAGAAACCAAGATATTCCATGACAAAGCCAAATTTACACAATATCTTTCCACAAACCCAGCACTACAAAGAATAATAGCAGGAAAGACCCATTACAAGGAGAGCAATCATACCCTAGAAAGAGCAAGAAAGTAATCCACCTCCAAGAAACCCAAAAGAAGATAGCCACACAAACAATGCCTCCCCTTTTAGCAAAAATAACAGGAAGCAACAGTCTCCTCTCCTTAATATCTCTTAATGTCAATGGACTCAATTCCCCAATAAAAAGACATAGACTAACAGACTGGATATGCAAACAGGATCCGACATTTTGCTGCATACAGGAAACCCACCTCAGTGACAGGGACAGACACTACCTTAGAGTAAAAGGCTGGAAAACAATTTTTCAAGCAAATGGTCCTAGGAAACAAGCTGGTGTAGCCATTCTAATATCGAACAAAATTGACTTTCAACTTAAAAATATAAAAAAGGATAAGGAAGGTCATTTCATATTTGTCAAAGGAAAAGTCAACCAACATGAACTCTCAATTCTGAACATCTATGCACCAAATGCAAGAGCACCCACTTTCATAAAAGAAGCCTTACTAAAGCTCAAAGCACATATTGCACCTCACACAATAATTGTGGGAGACTTCAATACCCCACTCTCAGCACTGGACAGATCAGGGAAACGGAAACTAGACAGAAGTACAGTGAAACTAACAGAAGTTTTAAACCAAATGGACTTAACAGATATTTATAGAACATTTCACCCCAAAACAAAAGAATATACCTTTTTCTCTGCACCTCATGGTACCTTCTCCAAAATAGACCATATTACTGGTCACAAGACAGGCCTCAACAGATATAAAAAAATCGAAATAATCCCATGCATCCTATCAGATCACCATGGTCTAAAGCTGGTCTTCAATAACAACAAAGAAAATGGAAAGCCCACACTCACATGGAAACTGAACAATATTCTACTCGTTGATAATGGGGTCAGGGAAGAAATAAAGAAAGAAATTAAAGACTTTTTAGAATTTAATGAAAATGAAGACACGTTATACCAAAACAATGGGACACACTGAAGGCAGTGCTGAGAGGAAAGCTCATAGCTCTAAGTGCATACAAAAAGATACTGGAGAGAGAGCACACTAGCAGCTTGACAACACACCTGAAAGCTCTAGAACAAAAAGAAGCAAAAACACCCAAGAGGAGTAGACGGCAGGAAATAATTAAACTCAGGGCTGAAATCAACCAAATAGAAACAAAGAGAACTATACAAAGAATCAATAAAACCAGGAGCTGGTTCTTTGAGAAAATCAACAAAATAGATAAACCCTTAGCTAGACTAATCAGAGGCAGAGAGACAGTATCCAAATCAATAAAATCCAAACTGAAAAGGGTGACATAACAACAGAAACCGAGGAAATTCAACAAATCATCAGATCCTACTACAAAAGCCTATACTCAACAAAATTGGAAAATCTGGATGAAATGGACAATTTTCTAGACAAGTATCAGTTACCAATGTTAAATCAGGATCAGATAAACCATCGTAACAGTCCCATAACTACGAAAGAAATAGAAGCAGTCATTAAAAGTCTCCCCACCAAAAAAAGTCCAGGTCCAGATGGTTTTAGTGCAGAATTCTATCAAACCTTCAAGGAAGATCTAATACCAATTCTCTTCAAACTATTCCACAAAATAGAAACGGAAGGAACACTACCTAATTCATTCTATGAAGCCACAATTACGTTTATACCTAAGCCACACAAAGATACAACAAGAAAAGAGAACTTCAGACCAATCTCCCTTATGAATATCGATGCAAAAATACTGAATAAAATTCTCTCGAACCGAATCCAAGAACACATCAAAATACTTATCCACCATGATTTATCCCAGGAATGCAGGGTGGGTACAATATACGGAAATCCATCAACGTAATCCACTACATAAATAAACTCAAAGAAAAAAAACCACATGATCATATCTCTTGACGCTGAGAAAGCATTTGACAAAATTCAACACCCCTTCATGATAAAAGTATTGGAAAGATCAGGAATTCAAGGTCCATACCTAAACATAGTAAAAGCAATATACAGCAAGCCAGTAGCCAACATCAAACTAAATGGAGAGAAACTTGAAGCAATCCCATTAAAATCAGGACTAGACAAGGCTGCCCACTCTCCCCCTACCTGTTCAATATAGTTCTGGAAGTCCTAGCCAGAGCAATTAGGCAACAGAAGGAGATCAAAGGGATACAACTTGGAAAGGAAGAAGTCAAAGTTTCACTATTTGCAGATGACATGTTAGTATACTTAAGTGACCCCAATACTTCCACCAGAGAGCTCCTAAACCTGATAAACAACTTTAGCAAAGTGGCTGGGTATAAAATTAACTCAAACAAATCAGTAGCATTCCTCTACACAAAGGATAAACTGGCTGAGAAAGAAATTATGGAAACGACACCATTCACAATAGTCACAAATAGTATAAAATATCTTGGTGTGAATCTAACCAAGCAAGTAAAAGACCTGTATGACAAGAACTTCAACACCCTGAAGAAAGAAATCGAAGGAGATCTCAGAAGATGGAAAGATCTCCCATGCTCATGGATTGCAAGGATTAATATAGTAAAAATTGCTATCTTGCCAAAAGCAATCTACAAATTTAATGCAATCCCTATCAATATTCCCACTCAATTCTTTACAGAGATAGAAAGAGCAATCTTAAAATTCATTTGGAATAACAAAAAACCCAGGATAGCAAAAACTACACTCAAAAGTAAAAGAACTTCTGGGGGAATCTCCATCCCCGATTTCAAGCTGTACTACAAAGCAATAGTGATAAAAACGGCATGGTATTGGAACAGAGACAGTCAGGAGGATCAATGGAATAGAATAGAAGACGCAGAAGCGAACCCCCATACCTATGGTCACTTGATCTTCGACAAAGGAGCTCAAACTATTCAGTGGAAAAAAGACAGCATTTTCAACAAATGGTGCTGGTCCAACTAGAGGTCAACTTGTAGAAGAATGCAAATTGATCCATACTTATCTCCTTGTACAAAGCTCAATTCCAAGTGGATCAAGGACCTCCACATAAAACCTGCTACACTGAAACTAATAGAAGAGAAATAGGGAAAAGCCTTGATCACATGGGCACAGGGGAAATGTTCCTGAACAGAACACCAATGGCGTATGCTCTAAGATCAAGAATTGACAAATGGGATCTCATAAAACTGCAAAGCTTCTGTAAAGCAAAGGATACGGTCAACAGGACAAAGCGGGAACCAACAAATTGGGAAAAGATCTTCACCAACCTTACATCTGATAGAGGGCTAATATCCAAGGTATACAAAGAACTGAAGAAACTAGATTCCAGACCATCAAATAACCCTATTAAAAAATGGGGTAGAGAGTTGAACAAAGAACTCTCAACTGAAGAAACTCGAATGATTGAGAAACATCTAAAGAAGTGTTCAGCATCCCTAGTCATCAGGGAAATGCAAATGAAAACAACACTGAGATTCCACCTCACACCAGTCAGATTGGCTAAGATCCAAAACACAGGTGACAGCAGATGTTGGCGAGGATGTGGAGAAAGAGGAACACTCCTCCATTGTTGGTGGGATTGCAAGCTGGTACAACCACTATGGAAAGCAGTCTGGTGATACCTCAGAAAATTGAACATAGTGTTACCTGAGACCCAGCTATACCCGTCCTGGGTATATACCCAGAAGATATTTCAACATGCAACAGGGCCACATGCTCCACTATGTTTATAGCGGCCTTATTCATAATAGCCAGAAGCTGGAAAGAACCCAGATGTCCTTCAACAGAAGAATGGATACAGAAAATGTGGTACATTTACACAATGGAGTACTACTTAGCTATTAAAAATAATGAGCTCATGAAATTCTTAGACAAATGGATGGAGCTAGAAAATATCATCCTGAGTGAGATGACCCAATCACAAAAGAACACACATGGTATGCACTCACTGCTAAGCGGATATTAGCCCCAAAACACACAATACCTAAGATGCAATGCATAAACCTCATGAAACTCAAGAAGAAGGAGGAAGACCAAAGTGAAGGTGCTTTTGTCCTTTTTAGAATGAGTATCAAAAGATTCAACCAGAGCTCCCAGGATCTAAACCTCCAGCCTGAGAACAGACAGGGGCAAGCTATCCTCTGAGAGGCTCTAACCAGCAGCTGACTCAGACAGATACAGACATCCAGAGCCAAACAGTGATGGAGCTTGAGGACTCTTATAGAAGAATAGGCGGAAGGATTGTGGGCCCTAAGGAGATAGGAACTGCACAGGAAGATCAACAGAGTAAACCAACCTGAACCCTTGGAGCTCTCAGAGACTGAATCACCAACCGTGGAGCATACCTAGTCTACACAGATCTAGCCCCATGGGCTGGACCTAGGCCTCCCTGCACATATGTTGTAAATGTGCAGCTTGGTTTTCATGCAGGTCTCAAACATCTGGAGTGGGAGCTATCCCAAAACATGCAGCCTGTATATGGAGTATGGTCTTCTAGCTGGGTGCCCCATCTGGCCTCAATGGGAGAGGAAGCACCTAGCCTCTCAGAGACTTAAAGTGGCAGGGTGGGGGATACAGGAGGAGGGTGTACTCAGAAAACAAGAGATGGGGAAGGATTGTGGGAGGGGGTGACTGGGACGGGTTATAAAGTGAATAAGCAAAAAAATAAAATTAAAAAAAGGAAAAAAAAAAGTCCTAATATGAAAATTGCTTTTGTTGACTTTACAATTTCTCTTGCAATACACACCGAACCACTTTTCTAATTTAATTTATGTACCTATTCTGAATTGGCTCATCAAACCTAGAGAAAAAAGAAATATATATATATATATATATTTTAAAACCTATAATGCTTGGACTGCATTTAGCATCAAGCTCCTCCCTTTGTGGAAAAGAAATAAAACCAGTGAGTCACTAGAGTCCTAAAATGCTGAAGACAGAGTATCAAAACCAGCAGCATGTGGTTCTACTGAGCCTGTCTTTGTGTATATGTGAAGACATTGCATTTTAAAGGGGTGTAATTTGTGTTTAAGGATGAACTCTTACTAAATAAACATGGCTGAGTTTGATTAAGCTGGAATGTTATTTGACACTCTTTTCCACAGAAATATGCTTTCTGGAGGCAAGTCCTTGAAGGACTTTATAATAGCACATGGATAGGATTCATTGGCAGTTTACCTGAGAGCATTTATAACCAATTCTGTTTTATTTTCGATAGAGTTTTCACCTTAGCATAGCTTGAGATCTATGGAATCATCATGACAATGACACTGATAGTTTCTGTTTATTTAATACCCAATCACTTAGTCATAAAATGACTGCTTTAATATGCAATATGTCCTACAATTTATGAACTAATATTGATCCATTATTATCTAAAAAACTGTGATTCCTTAGACTAGATGTGTTTATTGGTCCACTTTATGATTCAGACATTCAGGGTATAATTTATTAACCTGGGCCCTTTGGGAAATCACTTTATTAATTAAATTTCATTGACTATTTCAGCTCATTTTGTTTTTATTTCACAAAGCCTATCCATTTCCAAACTCGGTTAGGTCTGCATAATATTTCTCCAGATCAAGTAGTGAGGTAGTTACACACATTTGTAGTATATTGCATTGATTTTCTACAGGCAACATATTATCCCCCTACCACATCCAAACTTAAAAATAAAATAAGATAAAATAAATAGGACTCTTTTAGATAAAAGCTCTCTACTTAAAGGATTGGAAAGATACCTCTATTGGTAAATTGCTTGCCGTGAAAGCATGACATGAGCATGATTCCAGGACATATATGTAAAAGCTGGGTGTGTCAGCATTTGCTTCTAGCTTTATAGAGGCAGACACAGGCTGATTTCTTAAGCCCCAGTTAGTGACCTTCAAGTGCAGTGAAAGAGACATACTGCCTCAAAACATGGCAGAATAATGATAGAAGATGCCTGAAGGAAATCTTTGTCCCCTATGTGTATACCTACATGCATACATGAGCACTAAAAACACACAAACATATGTGTACATTTTATATCATACTGAGTAAGTTCATCACATGAAAGCTTCTTTGTTAAATGGGTTTAGCATAGAATTAGAGCATTCACCTAGTGTGAGCAAGTCCCAAGACTGAGCACAAAGTTTAGTGCTTTACCAAAATAGTCATCTTTGCTCTGACTTGAAATCCTATAAGACAGTACAATTTTGTTTGTTTGTTATTTAGGTTTTTTGTCAGTTGAATTTTTTAAAAAGAATATTATAGTCGTCGAACCTATCAGCATGTAGCCCCTGTAACTGTCATTTCCATTTATATGACTAAGACTTAGGATTTATTCAGATCTTCTCATGGATCTGTGACTTAATTTTTTCTTGTTACTGAACCGTTCCACGTTACATATCTATCACAATATGTATGTCAATTTTTCTAGTACAGAGTTCATGGGTGCTTCTTTTTTTTTTTTAATTTTTATTTTTTTTTTATTTTTTCGAGACAGGATTTCTCTGGATAGCCCAGGCTGTCCTGGAACTCACTCTGTAGACCAGGCTGGCCTTGAACTCAGAAATCTGCCTGCCTCTGCCTCCCAAGTGCTGGTATTAAAGGCGTGTGCCACCACTGCCTGGCACATGAGTGCTTCTGATATTTTACAGTTATGGAGAAAGTTGCTATCAAACACACGCTCATACTTCTACAGCAACATTCTTTCAGCTGCTGAAAATTTCGAGTCTTATCTGTGTTCTACCACTTAATCTTTCTTCTCTTCAGTCCTCTTCACAAGATTCATGGATAGTCACCCATGGCCTCCAACAATCTCTACAGTTGGGGAACCTTCATATACCCAGCCTATCATTTCCCTTCAACAAACATCACTCAAGTAAGTGGCTACAACTGCTCCACTAATGTTTGATGTTTAATGAGCCACAGTGACTCCATGCATGATTTAGCTGTTGTTGTGGATTCCCCTGGTGCTGTTTGTATTTTGATGTTAATTCTTCTTCCCCATGAGGTGCTGTATGGGACAAGGAGTAAATCAAGAAATCATTTACTCAGGTGTCTTTTTGTGAAGCTCTGCCCATTTTAACTTGTAAAATAAAGGCTAGAGATGGTAATTGGGCAGTGGAAGGGAAGGTACAGCTGACAAGTTTTGGGTAGAAGGAGGAGGGAAAGAGAAGAAAGGATGACAGAGGGGGAGGAAGAGGTGGAAAAAAATGGAGTAGAAGCAAGTGGCCTGGAGAAACCTCAAGTTTTAAGGAATCTCATAGCTGGGGAATGTTGTAGTCTAGTGGTAGATCTGCCCAATCGAGGTGTGCAGCTTTTATTCACATTAATTGAGTTGTGTTTTCTTTACATGTTCTTATTTGTGTTGGAGATTTTACTGCCACAAATTGTTGGATAATTTCATTCACTGTTCAGGGTTACATTGGGGAAAAAATGGATTTTGTCAAGACCTCTGATCCTCAGTCATCCTGGATTTCAAAACTTTGCATGACCTTTCCAAACAATACATGAATAAATTCTCAATGCAGACAAATGATAACAATTCCAGTCATTATGAGCCTGGTAAAGCAGTTAATTTCTTGAGGTTACAAATAGAAGGATGAATCAAAACTTTAAAAACACCTAAGTTATTCACAGACAGCTACATTATATATATATATATATATATATATATATATATATATATATATATATTTACATTACACCTAGCTTGGATAAAAATCTTCTTAGAGAATGTATAGGTGGAGTATCCCCTTCCTATAAACATTCATGCCTCTTTTTATTCAGTCAGTGTTTGAGGCTATATAGCTATGGAAAGATTATTTTCAACTGTGTATGGGGCAGGATCAAGAAAGTTTTTGCATTGTGGGTAAACTTCTAAAGACCATGGCTCAATTCATAGAAAAAAATGATAAAGGCTCAATCTTATGAGGGTCAATTATACACAATCATAGCATCTCCAAATTAATGACAGTAAGATTCATGCATGACATGATGATAGTTCTTTATTATATCACATCTTCTTGAACACCCTGGTTTGGATAACTTTATCTGGGGCAACACAAAAAAGTATTTATTCATACACAAGCTTTAAGAATCCCAGTAACAGTTCAAATAATCAATGCATTTATTGAAATTACTTATATAATATGAATGAGTAATATTCATAGACACATAGATGACCTCAAAGTAGATGATTTCCTACAAAATCTCACTACAATATGGATGAAAATTTTATGGAATTTATATCAATATGGCTCTCTTTCAGATAACTATATACTTCTTTAGACAATTCAACTCTGAAGCTAACTTATTGCTAGGGAAGGGTAATGAAGAATTATAGCTTGAACCTCAGGTATATTATTTATATTTTCCTTTTTCTGAGTAAAACACCATGACTAAAACCAACATATAGCAAGAACAATTTATTGCAACTTAAGGTTTTATGGAGAGTGTAATAGAAAATTAAAAGATTAAAGTAAGGCAAATCTATGAACTCTCCATTTCAAACATTTCCCTAGACTTTCCAAGACACAACAGTGATTTGCAGTTCATATGCTCTCTAGGGACTCAAGATAATCTCTGAACTGTAACCACAAGTAAAACCTCAAGAATCAAATTGTATATTTCCAACAGACTGTATATTATTATTATTCCAAAAGAGAAGGAAAGGGCATAATGGGGAAACAATGGGCAAAATTATGATCAAACCTCAGCAAAGTAAATACCAATTCTGTAATTCCATGTTGACATTTAGCTGGCATAGAGGGCTCTCTATTTAAAAAGTGATGCCTACAAAACACATCTTTGTATTAAGGTTACTAGACTCCCTAGGCCTAGCTTCTATTGGCTCTGGCAATTCCAAAAATTAGGGTGTACATTGCAACCTAGGCTTCTCTTTCTTAGCTTTATGAATTTTTTTCTCACAATCCTTTTCTCTGTTCAGGCCCTCAACAGAGAATCTTACCTGCTCCATGTATGTACAGACATAGATGTAGGTATAAGTGTAGGCATAGGCATAGGTGTAGATGTAGATGTAGCTAGATATAAAGAACACATGACTCCTTCACTCTTTCATTTTCATGCATCAAAAAGAAAATATCATATCGCAGACTTTTCAAACTTGAGATGGCCACTGAGCCACTTGAGCAACTGATCCTTTGTTTAGTTAGTTACTTTCTAGGAACAAAACACTCCTTAGACTTTCTTTCAAAAATTGGAAGCTTGCTGAGCAGGATCTTGCCCTGAGGACTCCCTTCTTTCTGTTCCAGTGTAAATTAGGAGGCTATTCTCCTTACCGATCATTCAGCACATGCTTTGGACATAACATTATGTTTAATATTATACTTTCCTCTCTCCAAATTATAAATTTTGTGTATCTTTTTTCTGCTATTGTCCTTTTATTACTGTATATCTATTATTTATAATAACACCACAGATAAAATATTATGATGTCTTCAAATATCTTCCTGTCCATTACTTTTGAATTTAACCTTAGTCAAGTACTTTGGACAAGGGCAAAAGCGGGCCACAGTATTTGTCAAAGTATAACAGGAATAGCATTTAGTCAAGTTGCAGATAGAGACCTCATTTGCCTCTAACAAACTTCATGAGCCAGTTCTCCAGCATTTATGTTACACTCATCACTGCTGAAATTGTGGCTCTTACTAGAATGGTCCATTAGACTCTGCTTACAGACAAAGTAAACCCTTTCTTCCTTATGTTGCTTTTGTCAGACATTTTTTTAAGTCATATCAACAGGTTAAATAACTTAGACACCAAATAAAGTTTCAGCTGCTCTATCCTACTTTCCTCTACTAGGGAATGTACGCTGCTTTGTTACCTTTATTATAGGCTTAGCTTCCTAAGTCCTGTTCTAACTACTTACCATGGCTTCTGAGCCAATATTACTTCAAGATAGGTATCAGGGTAAGTACTACAGAGTTCCTACTTGCTATTGCTGTTGTCATTTTCTGAATATCAGAAAATAACCTCTATCTTCTTATTACCTGTGCCATCTTTTCTTGCCCAGACTATATGATTTTCCATGCTTATTAATTTTTACTTTAGGAGACCTGAATCAAAGTTCCAGTAGTGCTTTTTATTAGCTGGATAATCTCAGAAGTGTAGCTTACCTAAGTTACTTGTTTCTGTGTTTCTTGTATAAAATGGAGTTTTTACCCATTTTGTAAGGTCCTACAGGAGGCAAATATACCAAAAAAATTAATGTGTCAGAGGAATCATTTTTACAAAACACCAATTCCTTTTCATCCATACTGCCCTTGAGAACTCCATTTTCCCAATGTTTTGTTTATGGAAATTATTTTATTTTGTTTATATTTATCTGTATTAGGTGATATGTGTATGTGAGTGTAGTGTCTGCAAAGGCTAGAAAGATTATCAGATACCCTAGAGATAGAGTTATAGTTTATGATCTACATAATATCAATGCTTGGAAACAAACTTGGACCTCTGCAAGAAAAAGATATTTCGTGACAACTGAGCCACCTCTTCAGAACCACTTCCTCAATATTATTGTCACACTCCTTATAAATATATTCATTTTTTCAAGGCTATAATACTTAATGAGGGTGATAATACATAGACAGTAATAATTTGAAGCACGTTTAGCTATATTTCTATGCTTAAAGAGAGATACAAATTGTTCCCTTCTCTTCAAGATTTGATCAGTTAGAATATTGTTTTTTTACTAAATCATTTGTCTGTCAATTTAAGATGTTGATTACTCTAAGAAACAAAATAAGACATCCTAGACATGCCAGGGTGTGCCTTTTTAAGCTTTCTCTGTGACAGAGTTAAGAAATAGGGTCAGCAAGATGCCCCTACAATGAGTAAAGGAATTTACTAACAAGAAGGGTTGAGTTTGAATAGCAAAGCTAGAAGTTGTTCTCTGACTTCCACTTGTTTGTGGCATAAAATACATTGCACACATAAACACCCACACATATACTCAGACACGCATACACACATACACACACACACACACACACAAAACCATACACATGTATACAATGCATGAATAAACACACAAATAAATACAATTTAGAAACAAAGAAAGGAGGCTATGCTATTCTGACCTTGTTTTCTTCCCCTCAAAAATGTAAAAGAAAGTTTTAATTCTACCCAGTATGTGGCTCCATATGTGGAGTCATGTGCACCATTCTATATTGAATCATTCACAGGGTGTGTTGGATTGATTTCTATCAAGTTGACACCAGCTAGTATCATTTGGAAAGAGAGACTTTCAATTGAGAAAATACCTCCATAAAACAAGCATTTAGGTAAATCTGCAGTGCATTTGCTTAACTAGTGATTGATGTCAGAGAGTCCAGATAATCACGGCTGGTGGTGACACTGGACTGATTGTTATGAATTCTAAAAGAAAGCAGCCTGAGCAAGCCATGAGAAAAGTAAGGAGGCAGCACTCCTCTATCCTCTATGCATTAGTATATTCCTCTAGGTTCCTGGCATGAATCCCTGCCTTGACTTTCCTTAGTGATAGAGGATGACCTGAAAATTGCAATATGAAATAAACACATTCCCTGCAAAGTTGCTTTTGGTCTAACATATTTTTCAGGATCAATTATGGATGCTTAAAGGGGAGGTGTGACACAGTTCCTGCCCCTAGAGCATCACCAGGCTGTTGATACCAAGAGCCCCACAAGTGCTGGCTGTTCCTCATGCCTTAAAGCTGATATGCTGTCTTTACTACTCTACTTTCTATCTGAAGAATGTACTCATCACCATTACTCAGATCAAATCACATCATAATGAAACAGTTGTGGTTTTCAGAAATGAGGAATGGAGATGGTCTTGATGCTGTGGAGGATGAGGAACAGTCCTTCCATTTTCCTTCAGGTTCATGGAAAAGATCTAGACAACTTAACAATAAGGACCATAAAAGTTTACATGATCATTTGAAGGAGGAGTTCATTACCAGACTTGGCCTTAAATTTGGAATCATGAGGAAGCACATTTACCCTTCTGTCCAATGACTGCTCCATTGATTAGCCAGGGTGAACTTGGCGATACTAAGGATAGAGACTTAAAGTTGTTTCAGGACAAAAGACATGGATATAAAAGGTAGGAAATTATATATGGTTTAAGAATAAATAGTGGAAGGAGAGTACATGAAGCTATGGAATTCCTTAGATAAGGAAATGAAGATTAGAGAATTGAAAGATTATATAGACACATATAAAAAGTACTTTGTTTTTCTAGCTGATTAAAGAATTGCAGATAACAATGCCTGGGGAGACACTAGGGAGAGTTAAATGTTTTACTTACATAAATTCAATACTTTGTAAAGAATCATTTTAATTTTAGTAGCCTGTTATCTTTCTGTTTTTACTTAGGAATCATTACAAAAGACTTCTATTTGCTATACTAGGCAACTGCAAGAGCTATGCCCAGCTTATTGTGAATAACAAGCAGTGTAAACCTATAAGGAAAAGTGCTTTTTCTTTGTGATTATTTCTGCTCTAAAGAATCCAGATTTGGGACTACTGATCTGGGATTCACAGAATTTATGCAAATTTAAGAATTTTTGATCATTATTAGAAATGATTAAAACCTTGATGATGTAGCTCTAGTAAATAATAGGCTGGTTTCAGGCTCTCTGGTTAAGAGAAGGCAACAGCCTTAAGAAATAAAAATTAAGAGGCCCCCATTGTTCACAGAATTTCTGTAAGGGCTCCTCTTCCTCTCCTTTCTTTTCTTAAGCCCTCCTCCAGCCCTTAAGATACTCTCCCCTAATAAAGTTACTTTTGTAGAGTGAATGGACATCAAGAGGAGAGTGAAGGGACAGAGTCTTCAGAGAAACCCTATGAATTATGATGATATTTGACATTTATACTTTCTGAGATTGTCAGGAAAACCTATACCACATGTATCTGAGTTCTCAGCTGGTGACTTTATGTCAGCTCCTTTCCTGAACTGGTCCCTGTTTGTCATCATAGTTGTCTCACCATTAAAGTTGAAAAGATTCACATGGAAATGGAGAATTGACTAATTTCCTGGGAGCACTATTTGCTCTTCAAGAGACTTACTTCAATTCTGAGTTTCAACATGGTAACTGTATTATAAAGAAAAAATATTTTATAAGGGCTGGCTTACAGTTTCAGAGGTTTAATACATTATTATCACGGCAGGAAGCATGGCAATATGCAGGGAGATGTGGTACTGAAAAAGGAGCTGAGAGTTCTGCACCCAAACCAGCACATAGCATAGAATGAATGTCATAGCAGCCATTTCTTTGGCTTCTGAAACCTCTAAGCCTACTTCCAAATGAAATACCTCCTTTTAAGAAGCCAAATCTAATCCAACAACATCACATCTTGTCTTAGTGTTTTATTGCTGTGAACAGATACCATGACCAAGGTAGGTCTTATAAAAACAACATTTAATTGGGGCTGGCTTACAGGTTCAGAGTTTCAGCCCATAATCATCAAGGTTGGAACATGGCAGCATCCAGACAGTCACGGTGCAGGAGGAGCTAATAGTTTCGTATCTTCATCTGAAGGCTGCTAGCAGAATACTCCCTTCCAATTAGCTAGAACTAGGGTGTAAAAGCCCATAGCCACAGTGATACACCTACTCAAACAAGGCCACTCCTTTAAATAGTGCCACTCCTTAGGCCAGGCATATTCAAACCATAACATACCTCCTAATAGTGCCATTCAAAGGCATGAATCTATGAGGTTCATTTCTATTCAAATGACCACATCGACTGAAACTTAAGTCTAACAAGAAAGTCGTTATTTGTTTGGTTGTGATGTTTGTCCAAGTGGCTATGTATTTTCAGGTGAGTCATTTTTCTAGTTCTCAGAGTTCTCATCTATGTAAAACTGATGCTTACTCTTTAGTTTTCATAGCATGCCACACAAAATTATGAACACTTTCCAGAAAAGACAAGAAAACTTCAATACAGATAGGTTAAACAACTTCCCCAAGTATGAGACCTATAATAAATACCCGGAGAATCTGGAAGGTAATAAATTACCTACTATTTTCACAATGAACAAACAAGTAATCTGGTCTTTTCCATGGCTTCTGCCTTAGGTCCTGCCTCAAGGTTCCTGTCCTGCTTGAGTTCCTGTCCTGGCTTCTTTTGATGATGTACTGAAAAGTGGAAATGAAAATTTACTCCCCAACTTGCCTTTGCTCATGGTGTTTGATTGCAATAATAGAAACCCTAAGATGCTAATCAATTCAAGATTAGGTGGATATTTATGGAAATTCAGTAGTCTTTGGGGAGATTGAAGCTTCTGCAATAATCCTCTTATCGAATCCTGTGGGGTTGTGTTATCCAGAAAAGCTATGCTTACCCTCTTTGATTGTGAGCTTCCAATGAATTCTTCAGCCCTTTCAAAAGCCAACTTCTGACCTACCAAGGTATGTTCACTCTTTAACCTCAAGCAATAAGTACATGGCTGTCCCTTTTCTTGTCACTAAGTTACTTTTCCTTTCAATGGTAGAGCCACCTACAATTGCTTTTATTAATTGACAAGTTGAATATTTAGTATTCAAAGGGGGCACTGAGACAGATTCTCTTTTTGTGTAAGAGATAAATCAGTAGACCAGTTAATACCTTGAATAAACAGAAACATGCTCAAAACTGTATGAGTACAATGTCCTAGACAGATGAATTGGGAGGGGATCTGTTGATAGTTCAACCCCTTAGTACAGAGTTGAATATTTATGCTTTAGAGGCATCATGCAATGAGTCATTCCCAGCAAAGATGTGTGAATTCATGGATTTTGAAAAAAAATGAGAAAGAGGGATATGTATAGATGATATGTACCCGTCGTATAGATGGGAAGATGGTATTTGTGTCAGTACCCATCAGATGTTCCAGTGTCTAGCAATTTGAGGTCTCTAAGCTTTTGTGTTGACTGGAAAATATCAGTGTATTCTATCAGTGGGATAAATTCATAAAGTGGCTGTCAGGAAGAAGCTTGCCACTTCCTTTATAGAAGAAAGATAAATCTGTGCTCTGAGCTGCGAGCAGATCTTGGTTCTGACACTAATACTATTTATTTTTCTTATACATATAAGAAATGTTTCATCCAAACGTCCTTTTAGAAATCCTATGAAGATGTAAACACAAAAGTGCAAATACTTGGTAATTTTCCATTACCTTTTCATTTCAGGAGAGGTAGTCTGTGCTATATCAAATTTGATTATTAAAGAAAACAGATGTAGGAATTAAAAGAATGATTAGTGGAGCTCTGAATTAACTTCATGCCCAGTGGGGCTGAAAAGCACATAAAACATATCTGCCTAATATGAGTTATTTCTATATATTAATGACCCAGACATTACATGTGTTCATTATTCTACATCATTGATCAGAGGTTTACCAAAGCCTAGCTTCATTTGATCTAGTGAATAAGGCACATTTTTCCTTTTTTTTATCTTTGTATGAAAAGAACAATAATAGACAAAAGTCTGATGATTTTGACGAAGCCAAAATATTGAGTAAGAAATATCAACAGTGAAACAAATATTACTATGTAAAGAGCTCTCTTCAATCTTAAGCACCACCAGCTTACTGGATATAACATAACATTAAAAAAGTGTGTTTTTTTTTTTTTTTTTTTTTTTTATACATTGAAAGCCCCTTAGAAAATAAAGAAGATTTTGGTGTAGTTTTTGCAATGATATTCATAATATTAATTTTTGAAGCCCTCTACAAGCTATTCAATAACAAATTTGGAATGCTCATGCAAATGTGCCTGGAAAGAAAATATTAGGAATCATTGTGATGATCACCTCTTCTCTGTTCAGTTTCTCATGTGTTGAAACATAGTTTAGTGTTTGATTTTTATTGGGGAGGGAAAATAATTTAAATGATAATATGTTCTGCAAAAGTGTCTCTTATGGATACCCTTCCCTTTTGCTAGAATTTGTTTTGTTGTTCCTCTCTCTCTTCTCTCTCTCTCTCTCTCTCTCTCTCTCTCTCTCTCTCTCTCTTTCTCTTCTTTTTTCTTTTCTTTTTCATTTCATTTCTTTTTTTTTCTTTTTCATTTTGAGACAGTTTGTCTCTCTATAGCCCTTGACATTCTTGATCTTGATTCATAGACTAGCCTAGACTCAAACTAGAGATCCTTCTCCCTCTGTCACCCAAGTACTGGAATTAAAGATGTTCACTACCATCATCTAGCTTGATTTGTGTGTGTGTGTGGTGTGTGTGTGTGTGTGTGTGTGTATTTGTTCATATGTGTATGTTTAATAGTAGTGTTTTTAATATTTTATTAGTAGGTTATTAGAATCTATTCTTCTGTAAATATCTTATATATACGTGATTTATCTATTATACTTGAACACATTCTCCACAATTACAGTTATACTATACTATTACATTAAGTGTTTATTCTTCTATAAAAATCAACCTCTTATATGTGCTTTTATTTGTTTGTTTTCTTGCTTGCTTGTGGCCCACTGCATTCTACATTTGTATAAAACTGACATCCCAGGCAAGATTTTCCCAGTGGTGCAATAGTGTCACAACAGTTTGTGGGTAGTGAACTCTTTTCTACTTAGAAGTAAAGCCTGTTCCCCTAGAGGAAATCATTCTACAAATCTGGTCGGAAGTCCATGAAGTTGTAGGTATAAACCCTTGAAGGTACCCACTACTATTTTGCTCCACGGGCTTGATATCAACTGCTTTCAAAAGGTTTCATAAAGATCAGGATAGCAGAGTACTTGGATTGCTTTCCAAACTTTATCATCTGTTTTTAATCTATCATGTTTCTATGATAAGAAATGATCAAGATCTAGAAAAATCCACTTTATTCTGATTTAGATAAGCTTCAGGACAGAATTTTAGTGACTTAATATTAACCTAGATTTGATGGCAAACAACATCCATCTGTATTGTCGATTAATTCAGCCTTAACTAATATGGCCATCTTTGCTTACATTTTTACTGTGACCATGAGTTTTTCTATGGTAAGAATGTGATGGTAGCTATTTTATATTTCAATCTTCTGACCTATTCTGTAGTAAGCAGAACCAGAATCTAAGGTGCATTTTTAAATGGATTTTTGATTTTATGGATTATTTCCTCAAGTAGATACATTTCTGGGAGTTGTGTATATAAATGTGAAGTTTACACAGGGCAGCAGTAGGAGGGGAGAGTAGAATTTTAGTTATGAGTTTAATGTTGAAAAACTGATGGACAAAAGGATTCACAAAGTAAGAAATAGGTCATAGTATACATCATTACCTTAATATTCCCATGACCAGAGCAAGTGGAATTTTACTCCAGTTAAATTTCAGTCTTGTTGTCTTTAACAGTTTTACTCTGTATAAATGAAATCCCTGCCATAATTTGAAGAGAAGTGATTAAGAATGCATATTTATTTTCAGAGAAATGTCCTGAGCTTTAAGAAATCAATTTTGAACTGTTGAATCATTTTCTGGTTGCTATGAAGGTATGATTCATATCATCATATGATATATCACATATAAAGTATATTGCATTATATATAAAGTGTATTGTTTACATATAAAGTATATTGTATCTTAAATGAATATTATTTTTCATAGGGTTTTGAAAGCTATAAAAGGAATTGAAGAATTTTCTATTGAATGTAAAATGTGTTTTCTGTAAGATAGGAAAAAGAAAAGAGTATAATCTAACGAAAGGATACTATAATGATATTTTACTACAGATTATGAATTGAGAATTTGAACGAATAGAAACAGCTTCACATGTGATGATAGATAAAAAAATCTTCCCAGGGAGTGTACAGGACGAAAGATAGAGATAGAACAAGTAACCAACAGTAGTACCACTTCTTGTTGAATGCTTTTTGTATTGAGCATCTGTTATAAAGATTGACACATGGCCTATCTTCTAAATTCCTCAAATTAATTAGGAAGAGTAAGGTGGCCAATGCAAAGAATGTGAGTGTCTTGAAGATAAATGAAATTCTAGGTCGCAAATATTTTCTTTCCCTTGACAGTGTGTTAGAAATAATCATTTTCCAAAATTAAAATCAGCTGCATTTCATGCTTAACTAATTTTTGGAATTAAACAGTCACCAGCATTCCTGACCTCGAGATCTGGGGTACTCTCCCGACCTCAACAAACGGAGGAGCATCCTGGTACTTTAATAGAATTTCTAAAATATGATTGTAAAATTAATATATTTAATGAAACTAATCAGATGTTTCTGAAAACTTATGTACATTAACATGAGAAATATTTTAGTTTTGAGATAAAATTAATGAAACTAAGAATAAATTGATAGTGAACCACTAAGTGACAAGTAATAATATAAACTGTATATGATGTGTTAGTATCATCAATTTAATCTTTTTACAAACAATGACATAAACATTGATTTAAGATAATTTCAAAAAAATCTTATTTTTCAAATACATTGATGAAAAGATTCTACTATATATAATAATCTATCCTAAGCAGAACATGGTAACAAATTACCTCCAGTTTTTCATGCCTATTCAGTTTCTTTTGTATCTGCTAGGTTTTAAACGATCTTTTTAGCAATAAGAATTTTCACACCAATCCAAGTTGCCTTAGTTCAACTTGGAGAGACAAAACCAAATATTTAATCAAAACAGATGGGATCTGAAGGAAAACTAAATTAAAATTAAATCAAAGTCCAGCTTTTTAAGAACAATTCATTTATTGAGCTTTATTGCATATTAGAGATGAGGTGTTACTTATAAGAGTTTGACAATCACAAAACAACTTAAGCATTACAAAAATCTCATTTCATTATGGTTGACAACCTTTTGGAAGCTGCATCATGTGGTCTCATTTTCACTTATTCTTTCCTTCTTTCTTTCATTCCTTTTCTTTATTTCTTTCTTCTCTTCCTTTTCCTTCCTTTTATTCAATTTTTCTTTTTTTAAAATATAGTGTAGAAATTTCCAATGTTCTTTGTTGCTGGATAGGCAGTAATAACTAGAATATTAATTAAGTGTCCCAGGACCATCTTCCCTAAAGAGTATCATAAATAACTTCCTTACTATTAACATATACTTGTGTATTAGTCTAAACTTATTGCTATGGCCTCTAAGCCAAACTCAAAGATGCATCTAGTTATGTCCAGAGAGTGAGAAGAAAATCACCATACATCATTTGATCTCATAAAGTTTTACTAAATTATTACTATTTGTTCATTGATTCATTCATCCATTTCTCAACTTTTATGTATTGAAAAGATAGTTGAACCTTAGAGATATGCCTCTGAGATACTAGCCCTAAGTCCTCTTACAGAAGATGTAGAGAGAGTAGAGTTTTGAACTAGCAAATCTGATTAATCTGTCAAGTCTTCTGATTAGCATTATCTGTGACAAAAAGGGCTGCTATGATTTGGGAGCTCTGGAGAAGTTTTACAGAAAAAATTAAAGAAATAATGTTAGGGCACAGGACATCCTTGAACTCATTTATTCATCAGATGGAGAACTCACAGATGGAGTACATACAGAGGATAGAGTGCAAATACATCATCCATTCCTATTTCTGATTAAATCCTGAAGTAGAAAAAAAATAGAAAACTCTTTACAAATCTTCACTTATGATTCTTTCATTATGTGAAAATTATAATCAAGGACTAAGAAACACCTTTATTACCTCAATTGAGAAATTAATTGCAGCAGACCTGAGTATAGAAACAGAGATCTCTACATGTATTTCTGTTTAGCAGATGGTTTTCAGAGCTGAGGGTTCTATGAATACTCATCATTGAAAAGATATAATAAAAAAGTAAGTAGGATGAAGGACATAAACAAATATCTGCGAGTTAATCTTTTAGAGGTTATATTAATCATTTTTAGATTGATAGATGTTTAATAATATTAGTATAGATAAACACATCACCAATTCTGCCTTTCATTTTAAATGAATACCATTTGTTCTGTTTGCATTTCAATCTACTTTAAGGAGTCATAAATAAAATATATTATATCATAAGAACCATAAAATGCAGGTGTTGGACTGAAAAAGCTTTTCAGCACCTGCATTTTATGGGGATATAAAGGAGACATATAACCCTCTTGAAACTAAGTTTGTCTTGCCTTTGTTTCTGCTGAAAAAAGAATGTAAACTTGTCTAGTTTCCCAGAAGAAAAGGTGAGTTAAGCTGTGCCTTTTAACAGAGGGAAAAAGGGAAAAATAAAGTTTTGATTTAGAGGAATAACACCCAAAATGGCCATGTTAGTAAAAAGATGCTTTAATCAATGACATTGGACACATAAAATAGGACCATGCAAAGAACATCCATATCAAAACTACCATTTGTTACCTAATTTTGTTTCTTATAAATCAAAGTGAGCTACATATATAAAAACAAGTCATAAGAACCATCCTGGCTGAGAATGAAGATGTTCTAAGAGATATCACATAATTCACCTTAGCTATTGGAACTATTGAGACAATGGACCCCAAGATACTGACATTCCCTCATGAATCTCAATGTGAGTGAAGGGAAAACCCAAAGCCTGGTACCATCTATAAGATGTGTTCCAGAAAGTGATTTCACAAAATGATGATCATTTGTCAGAGAATCTAACAAAAGAAGATCATTGGAAAAGTGAGGTCAGTAAAAGCCAAAGCCACACCTTGACCAGGGCCATACATTTATTAGGACTTCTTAGTTATAACAAAAACAAATAAACAAAGGATCTTCTTGCCCTCTATTTAACCCTTACCCTCCAGTGGGAAGTTCGAAGTTGCAAGGGAGAAGATCATTAAGAGAGAGAAAGAGAGAGAGAGAGAGAGAGAGAGAGAGAGAGAGAGAGAGAGAGAGAGAGAGAAAGGAGTGGAGAGGAGATTAAGTAAAAATGGAGTGCATGGTCCTAGTGTTTTAGTTTCCTGTTTCCTGAAACAAGGCTTCATCTCTAATTCCGGTAATATCACCTCATTCACCAAAAACTTTTGCCTTAATTTTAGGGATACCTTGATTACAGATTTTTGTAAAGCCTACTTGAGAAAATTATGAATCATTTTTTTGCAAGTTTTGTTGTTTCCCCAAACTACAGACAAATATATAATTATGAGACCAGGGGAGTAGCTTTCAATCCATGTCTGTTACTAGGCATCCAGGTTGTTAAGGAGTAATAAAATCTCCAGTTTATAGAAACCAAAAGCACCACAGAGGTTTTGCTCTGTAAAAATGGTCTATTTATTTAGGCACAGCACATATACATGAGCTTACTTGTACCTTGATGTCAAACAGTATTGAAAGCTGAACTAATCTTTCTACAAAGATAGCTTGTGAGAAGCAAGGTGAACTTCCCAGTCTTATGGGAGCCTAGCTTCCTTTGAAAGGTTTCTAAAGCATCCAACATTTACTCTCTGAAGTATCTGGGAGAATTCATCCTTCAGGGAGACAGAGTATTTCCAGTAGGACTACCAATATGGTGAGAGACAATTCTCATAAGATGTCCTGACCTTCACACTCATTGTCATAATCTATGCATGTGAGTGTGTATGCATGCGAACACACATACACACATACACAGACACACACACACACACACACACACACACAAAGTGAATGAAAGTTTGAAGAAGTAAAATGCAATCCATGCAGCTGTGTGCAATAAAATGTAACTGGCTAAATCTTCAATGATGTGGAGAAGATCGAAAGCCTCAGGTTTATATTCAAATTTTAATTTCCTTCTAAATCTTTTTCTCCCTGAGTAGTCATTACTTGACAACATCTGTGTCCTCCCTAATACACTGTGACTAATAAAATATTGTAAGATGTTTTAATTTACCAAACCTTAACTTTCCATGAACCATAAGCATAGGAGGCCTAGAGAAGAGGTTCCCTTTCTTTGAGTGAAATGCCTATTTGATGCTTTTACCAATAGATTTAAAGACAATGCTTTATTTATGACTTTTTTTGGGGGAAGTACCTAGGGGAAGTTTTACAGATGTTGCCTTCTGAACATGTGATTGCTCTCCCCACCTCATAACACTGGTGGTTATCTGCACAAAACCTGTATAAAACAGATTCTTCAACATTCATTCATGGAAGAGAAAGAGTGTCTTGAAATGACAGCCCTTTCTGAGCTCAATGAGTAGGTAATAGTTGGTGGAAGAAATGGGAGTTTTACTCTGCTCTATTATCTAATAAGTGGTTCATGCCCTAGTAAGTTACATGTCAACTGTGTTCATGCAAGTGATGATAACTGAACACAGTGAGTCACACACAGCAAAGAGAAAAATAACAGGAGGCCTTAGCAAGATAGATGGTGTTGAGAAAGGAAAAAAATACAGTGTGTGTATGAATTGTCAAAGAATAAAAATAAAACGTTGTCTACAACATTGCAGCTTTTCTTTTTATTAAAATCCCTTTAATGCTATTTATTATGTTCATATGTGTGCTCATATTAGAATAGGCATGTGGGTGTGAGAGCAAAACTTGCAAGAATCTGTTATTTCCTGCCATAATGTGTGTCTCAGACAGGTTTGCAAATAAATTTTTTTACCCATGGACCCATCTTGTCTGCATGCATAGCTGCTTTGTGTAGGCGAAGTACAACTAATTACTAAGTATTTATTAAAGAAAAATGTTTCTAAACTACTGTACTATATTTATATGCTTTTATTTCCAAAAAAGTCTTTGTGACTCATAGTACCATAGTGAGGAACAGAGAAGGCATAATGGCAGGAAAATTAATCTCAATTCAACGTACTCTTCCAATGTCCCCTATAACTTCATGGCATTTCCCCACATATTTACATCTCATGTTTGTTTCTTTATATAATTAGGCCATTAATTCCTTTCCGTGATAACCAAAGGGTCTGGTTTGTTGAGTCACCCACTGGAGCATAGGCACCCTACCTGTGGCCACACCTCCAAAGTGTGTTCATTCCTCCCCAAGCAGCCAGGTGCTATCTAAAAATACATAAATGGATGTGGGACAAAAATCGCGAGGGCCCGTGGCCCCAAGCCTCCCGTGTGGCAGCGGAGGAGGCCTGCGACTGCGGCGGGGTCTCACTCGCGGATGAGGCAGCCTGGAATCTGGCCGTAAGCGGAGGCCTGCATTCGGAGCACTTCCCGCCCGGGGCGCTGTAGTTTCCACATGGTTGTCGGAGAAACCAAAGGACACTCAGACTGGGCTTCCATGAAGTAGTTTTATTGCCGAGAAAGGTGAATCTGGTGCACTCCCCTGAAAAGCCAGGAGGGTTTCCCTTATATAGGAAAGGGGCTGGACTAGGGAGAAGACCTAATTACTTATGTCCCCCGGCCTCATTAATATGCATATCTGAAGGCAGAAAGCTCTTAGGCACGCCCCTTACCTGTGTATTATGTGACTTATGTTTTAGGTTGAATGGAGACTGCAGGTCAGGGGCCTGGGTTTTGGAGGCGTGGCCAAATACCCGCAATCTAAGGGTTCCAGGTCAATGGCAATCCTTCCATGGCCCAACAAATGGACACTTACTGAATCTTGTTCCAGATGCTGGAATAGTGTCCATTTCTAGAGGTACACAACATATCTGGAGGTACACAAGTTTGCTTTCCAACTAGTGATGAAAAAGGACCAGCACTTCCCTGGCATCAGATTCCATATTCCATTCAAGTAAGCATAGCGTGCATAAGGAATACGACCTGAAAATTTATGAGATATGCATTCCATGGATGTTATTTAATCTTCAACATAATTTTCAAGTCTTATATCTTTTTTTTTGTACATGAAGAAATAAATGAAAAACTATCATAGATTTTCTTTCAGTTTTGACTTTGTTAGTCTCTCAAACATTGCATCCTGAATGCTGTTTCATTTGTCTCTTCATCTCTACTACTTCCTGTCTCTTCCTGCACTCTTTCTCCATTTCTCTTCAGAGATGGTTAGGCCTCACAGGAATATAAACCAAACATGACATATAAAGTTACAATAACATTAAGTACCTCTCCACTAAGGCTGGATAAGGCAACCTGGTAAGAGGGTAAGGGTCCAGAAAAGCAGGCAATACCATCAGAAACAGCCCCAAATGTAGGACCCCAAAGGGCTGCTATGCCTTGGCTGAGAATTTCCATATGTTTCTGTCTAATAAGTAACATTCTGCAGTTCCTCTAAGATCAAAAGCATCCCGACTAAGGCATGGTACCCCAGGAAGGGAATTTACACTTGACATCCAACAAAACATCCTGTTGAAGGATGATGCCCCAGGAATGGAATTTACACTTGACATCCCATAGCTCCCCAGTTGAGTTCCTGTTTTTTCCTGAGCTTGTGTTTTTCCTTCCCTGGCTTGGTGTATATATTGAACCTGCCCAGTAAAGGCATTGGCATTCTCTCACAATGGATGACCCAAGTCTGAGTATTTCTTTAATCTTCCAGGACTACACCCGAGCTTGGTACTGCAGGCAGCACTGGAGCAGTCAAGTAGAGGTTCCACCAAGATCGGGAAAGAGGAAAACCTGACGGGATGGTTCCTGGAAGAGGCTGGCTGGCCAGCCGACTCAGTAAGTGGAACTTATTGGAGAAGTGGCATGGGATCAAACTGAAAATAGTAAGTAGCATTAAGAGAGTTTGATCGTTTTGATTGAGCCATGGGAACTAGGAGTTCCTCCCTACAAGTAGTGGCACAGGATGATGCAACTAAGAAATCCTTGCATGAAGTGGAGAATAGCTCCAGTCCTGAGGATGAGGGAGAAATTTTAGAAAAGGAAAAATTGAAGAAATGCAAGGTTAAAAAATTGGAAGGTGAGTCTGGAAAAGGGGAAGCGAGAGCAGACGAGCTACTCAGTCCCCTGGTGGCAGTGGTGGCATTCGGAGTGGCACAATGGCCAGGCTGGGGGCATTTCTGCTGCTGCAGCATCAGTGGCAGCAGGCGGCTGCAGGAGTGTTAGAGGCTGCGGTCTGCACCAGCCATGCTGAATAAAAACAAGAAAGAGTAAGAACCACCAAAACTAGTGAATAGTGGAAAAGGTTCAAGAGAAGGACAAGATACAGCAGAAGTAGAGACAGCCAGCAGGAAAAACAGCCTAGGAGCTGTCCAGTCTTGAGACCTACTAATATAAAAGTATCAGTCTCTCAACCAATTGTAGTCCCTCTGAAGAAAGACAAATGGCAGAACTCTTCACTGTTTAATGCCAGCAATAATATAGAACTGCAAAAATTCCCATCTTTACAAGATGTTCCTCCTGCGGATCAAGAGATGCTTTTCATCCAGAAGCTATGTCAGTGCTGTGTCCTCTTTGACTTTGTTTCTGACCCACTGAGTGACCTGAAGTGGAAAGAAGTAAAGCAAGCTGTGCTAAGCATGATGATGGAGTATATCACCCACAGCTGGAACGCGATCACAGAGCCCATTTACCCCACAGCCATCCACATGTTTGCAGTTAATATATTTCGAACCTTGCCACCCTCGTCCAATTCTACGGGAGCAGAATTCAACCCAGGAGGAAATGAACCAACATTAGAAGCAGCCTAGCCTCATCTGCAGCTTGTTTCTGAATTTTCTTAAGATTTTTAGAGTTTCCAGATTTCTAGCCCAATATAGCAAAGAAATATATTGATCAAAAGTTTCTGTTGAAGCTTCTAGAACTCTTTGACAGTGAGGATCCTTGGGAGAGAGATATTCTAAAAATGACACAGCACAGAATCTATGTGAAGTTCTTAGGTCTGCACACTTACATCAGGAAACAGATCAATACTATATTTTATAGGTTTATCTATGAGACAGAGTACCACAATGGCATAGCAGAATTACTGGAGATCCTGGGAAGTATAATTAATGGATTTGCCTTACCACTAAAGGAAGAGCACACGATTTTCCTGTTGAAGGTGTTGCTGCCCTTGCACAAAGTGAGGTCCATGATTGTCTACCATCCCAACCTGGCGTACTGTGTCATGCAGTTTTTAAAGAAGAACAGCACCCTCACTGAACCAGTGGTAATAACACTTCTTAAATACTGGCCAAAGACTCACAGTCCAAAAGAAGTAATTTTCTTAAATGAATTAGAAGAAATTTTAGATGTAATTGAACCATCAGAATTTGTGAAGATCATAGAGCCTCTTTTCAGACAGTTAGCCAAATGTGTTTCCAGCCCTCACTTCTAGATGGCAGAGCGGGCACTCTATTACTGGAATAATGAGTATGTCATGAGTTTAATCAGTGACAATGCAGTGAAAATTCTGCCCATCATGTTTTCATCTTTATATCACAACTCAGAGACCCACTGGAACAAGACAATACACAGCCTGATATAAAATGGATATACAATGCTCTGAAACTCTTCATGGAGATGAACCAGAAACTCTTCGATGACTACACTCAGCAGTTCAAGGCAGAGAAACTCAAAGAGAAAGAAAAGACTGTTTCAGAGCCCTCCTGAGATATGTCCTGCTTTCTCTCTGGCTCCTACTGGAGAAATCCTTAGTTCTGCTTTTCCTGTCTATTGTCTGTCCTTGGCACACCAATCTGTTAATTGTCTGTTTTTGTTTCATTGTTTCATGTTAAAAAGTGTTTATTGGGTATGATTAAAAATTCACAACTTTGATAATAGAAACTTGGTTTAACTAGTAACTCAGGGCTGGAGAAATGGCTCATCTGTTAAAGGCCAGGCTATAGTAGAAAGAACATATTCAACTTTGAAAAATTATCTAGAAAAATTAAAAAGGGAGGAGTTTACCTCACCTCATGCAAGATTATCCTTTATTTTATATATTTTAAAATTTTTAGTAGTGGATAAGGATTCACTGTCTGCAGCAGATAGACATTGGAAACAAGCCCAGAAGGCTAGGCTTAGTGAAATGGAAAGAATTGTCATCAGGTGTATGGAAAGTCCCTGACTCTGTGTTAGTCAGGGTGAGAGGTCCTGTTTGTGTTTTTTCTAAAGATGCTGAAAGTCCTGTTTGGATTCCTGAGTGTTGTGTGCGCCCTGTCACTACGCAGTCTTGACCAAGTGGAGATCTACTGGAGCCTTTTGAAATACCCCCCAGTTCAGATGTCAATGGGGAGAAGCAGCTCGACCTGGCCAATCATAGTTCCCACCAACAAGACTACTAGAAAAGCTGCTGCTAATTCTGAGAAACCAACAATTTCTTTATATTAATATTAATGTTACTTGTGTGCTGCCTCACTATGGAGAGAAGTTTCTAGCAGGACTCAAACTGGCCAGAAGGCAGGATGGGCTAGAGGTACTTGTGTTTGGGAATCCTAGCCTTGGGGGCAGCCATAGCAGGATTGATATTTATTTGCCACTTTCACAGACAAAAGATCCAGTCCCAGGCAGTGACTAAGCAGGTGCTCATTTTGCTGGCACCAGAGAATTCTACTGTCCAGGTTTGGCTCAGCCTTTACCAAGAATAGTCAGTCAATGACAGGCAACTCCTTTGCTGTCCTTACCTAACTAAGACAGGGGCCCTGAGGCTGGCAGTGATTCCCAATGATGGGTAATTGGTATTGACGGAAGGCGACCTTAGACAGATGCTATTTGCCTATAAAATATAAAACGGTGGACCTGTAGGTCCCGAAGGGCTGCTATGCCCTGGCTGAGATTTTTCCGTATGCTGCTGTCTAATAAGTAACATTCTGCAGTTTCTCTGAGATCAAAAACATCCTGACTAAGGCATGATACCCCAGGAAGGGAATTTACACTTGATATCCAATAAAACATCCTGTTGAAGGATGATGCCCCAGGAAGGGAATTTATACTTTGCATCCCATAGCCCCCCAGTTGAGTTCCTATTGTTTCCTGAGTTTGTGCTTTTCCTTCCCTGGCTTAGTGTATATGTTGAACCTGCCCAGTAAAGGCATTGGCATTCTCTCACAATGGATGACCCGAGTCTGAGTATTTCTTTAATCCCCCAGGCCTACACCTGTGCTGGGTACCATGAGCAGCGCTGGAGCTGTCACCCAAACACTTTGATAGGATTTCCACAAAACCACTATGTTTCATAAGTATAACATAGAGAGAACCTAGATTAGACCCATGCAGACTCCCTGATTAACTGTTTGGTTTTTTTTTTTCAGACTCACTGAATCCACATTTATTAATTCTGTGGGTTTTCTTATGTTATCCTTGCTCTTCCTGGCTCCTACAAACTTTCCTCCCCTCTTCAGGAAAATTTCTTCAGTTTTATCTAATGCTTGGCTGCATGTTTCCATCAGTTACTACATGAAGTCTCTCTGATGACAACTCATTTAGAAAACTAATCTATGAGTAGAGCAGAAAACTATTAAGCACCATTTCATTGACTTTTTGTGGCATCAATCTCAAACTAGAGCAGTCATTGCTTGTGCATGGACTGAGAGTTGTTGTAGATGGGAATAGGAGAGATCAGATGGAGAGAGAACAGAGGGATATTACTTGGAGAGACAACTAAAATTCAGGGGCAATTCAAAGGCTAGATAGTAATCTAGTGCAATGGAAATTTCCACATTTTATTAGGGTTACCCTAGCTAAGAATTCTAGTAATGAGGATTCCTAGCTGTGTGTGCACTCTCTAGTTTCCATTGCCCTTGGGCTGTCTAGCACATCACATACAAAGAAAATCACTTTAGGTCTATAGTGTATGTTCTTTCCATGCTGTATGTGCCCCGTGCATTCACATTCTCTCCCATGATTTACTAAGTTCCCTGTAAAAGTGAGTCTCATAACTACTGTCTTATGACAGGAGTGATCACAGGGGATGTTCTTTGGGAGATTGCAGTGCATATGCATCTTCCTTGACTTTGGTGAGCTCTCTGAAACTAAGCTCTGCAACTAAGCTCTCTAGAAACTAAGAGTTTACCCAGATAGGAAGCTAATATATGAAAGTGAAGGAGAGTCCAGGGGCTTGAAAGTGAGGAAAGGATAGATCTTGATTGAATGACTCATCACCATCAACAGCAGGAAGCTGAAATTCTGGCTAGACACAGGCCATACATGGTCACATCATAAAATTGTCCTCCTCTTAATGTGCTTTAAAGGAAAATCTGGTGGAATACCTGTGGAAGTGCCTTGCTGTGTCCAGACCTCATTTTGTACCAGACAGAGATGCTGTACACTTGTCTCCATGGTCTCTGCACAATTCCATATTGTACTTTGTAAATACAGCCCACACAATGGGTTCCACTGATTGCCTTGTTGGTTTGACTATGAGATTGGTACAGCAAAGGCATACCTTTGTTAATTATCCTCAGTTTTATAGCTGAGAATGTTCATTCTGCTGAGTGTCACAGAAAGATAAGGCCAAATAGAATGGACCTTTAAGTCATAGAGGCTCTGTTGTGGAATTGACTGTGAAGCTTAGGATGGCTAGGAATTTCTGATCTTCCTGTCTGCTTCTCCTAATGGTAGGTACTGCAGGTGTGCATTACTGCTGTTAAATATCCTGTTCTTGTAGATTACATCTAAATTTTCTGTATGGGCAAGCATTCACTTGGAGCCTACACATTGATTTTTATATGTGAATATTTTAAAAAATGCATGTTCAAGTCTCATTATATTGAATCTACACTGGCTACTTTGCTCATAGCATAAAGAATAATCTCCACTTTAACTGCAGAGTTCTCTTAGTCTGATCTACTTTGATATACCTGGAATCAACATCACATAGGGACCAGATAATGTAACTCACCACTCTAGAAGATAATACCACTTCTTGGCTGGTTAATACACAATATTGAATATCAGTGAGTCTCAAGAGAACTGAGCCTCAGGAATACTCATATCCATGTAATTAATTTCATGGTAAATATATTTTGAAACAATTATGGCTTAAAATCCTATAGCTCCCTCTTACTTCACTCTTTCATTCTAAGCTGTAGAAGTAGAATTAAACTGGACTCAAAGATTCCAGTCCATTGCTAGTTTGAGTAAAATTGCTGTCATTGTAAATAATATTTTTCTTCAAAATATTTACCCATCAAACACTTCATCTAATTTATCTATTCACTGTGAAAAGACTTAGCTCTGATCAAAATAACAGCACCCATATTAAATGGAGAAATCTAACTTCATTGCTATAGAATCTAAAACTTAATAACTAGGATATATTGTAATTTGCACATAATTATATCTTAAGCAGGTATAGTATCATATCCTTGAAAGTACAGTTTGGTATTTTGATGTATATGTTGGGTTAAATGTGAAGAAACTGCATTTATGTGTTGATACTCTTTACATGATAAATAATTTCTAGTTTTTTCCTTTCCGTGAATTATATATCCCACTAGAAATTCAATACTTACTATTCATTTGGGTTGATATGAATGGGTGAATGAATGACTAAAATAATCTAGTAGTCTCATAGTGAATTCCTATGGCTTACCAACCATTCTAAATGTTATTACTTAAATAATAAATACACAGCATCCTTGTCCTCAACATTTTTGGTAAATATATTGCAAAATGTTTGTTGTACAGTCCACTGCTCTTAGATATGCTTTCCTACCATCAAAAATGATGGGTGACTTTTCAAGAAAACAGTTGTAAATGAAGTCAGTAAACAAAGGTTTTGGTGGAGTCTTGATAACCAAATGATGAGTATTAGAATCTATGAGTCTTTGTTAATAACCTTCAATTTTAGGAGATATTAGCAAGAAATCATGAGATTAACACATTCCAGTCATTAACTCAATTGCTTTTTGTTTTTTAAATGAGCCTGATAGTAATGTCTCTGCCTTCAATTCTTATAAGAAGGAAAAATATTTGCAGGAGAGACAACTCAATGATTTATCATGCATAGATATCAGAGTTCAATGCTTACAACACACATGGAAATTTTGACCATGACTGTCCATTCTTGTAATCAGGGGTTCAAGAAGCAGAGATGGGTAGGTCATGAAGCTCTCTGGCCAGTGAGTCTAGAAGATTTGGCAAGTGCTAAGTCAATGACAATCCTTATTTCAAATAGTGTGGAAGGCTCCTAGTAAACAACATGTCAGTTTGAACTCTTGCTTCTACACACTTATGTGAGGAGACCACAATGCATGCCATATGTGTGTGTATATATATGCTGGCATATGTGAGCACTTGTATGTGTGCATACATACATAAAAATAAGCAAAATCAGATGGTTAATGTATTTTGTCGGAAATTTTGAATGATAAAACCACAAAGGTAAAGAATGTAATATTAGAATACTAACTGCACTAATCAAAGAAACAAAAATAATAACATAACCTTTAACAGAGACATAATTGGCCTGTGCATATGAGATAATATGTCATTTGAAGCAAGTTTAGAAGCCCTGGATTCTTAAACTGGTTCATCTGTTAATGAAACAGTAAAAGAAAGACAAAATATAAGAGATACAATGGTGAAGTCTGTGAACACTATCCTAAGTTTAATACTAAATCCTGAGTGTATGTTGAAACTGGAGTGGCAGGATATGACTCACAGCTCTTTTTGGCTTCTGCAGGAAAGAATTCTCTATGCCAGGAAGCACAGTGAAACAAAATTAGTGTAGAAAACATGACATTTAGGCTCCAAGGGATCTTGGACAACTGATAGAAAGTTGAAAGTGTAGAGTTACAATTATATGTGAAAGTGCTCCTGACTATCTAAAACAGGTTGTGTCCATCATGTGGAACCCTTGGGATGAGACAAGAAAAAAAATGTCATCCTATAGTCATTTTGAATTTTTTAACTGGTTTTTTTTAATATTTTTATTTTTATCACATATTTTAGTATTTTAAATAATTTTGTTCAATATACTCTGAATATATTTTTTTCATCTACACCTTCAATATTTTTAAATTTTGTGTATGTGGTGTACAAAATTTGTAAAAGAGTGCACCCATGGAGTAACACAGAACAATGTCAGGTGTTCAGCTCTGTCATTCTCTACCTTCTTCACTTTGTCAAGGGTCTCCCATGTGAACATGGAGTTATGGTGGAAGACAGCAAGACAAGAAGTGCTTTTTCTACTCTGCAGCATCACTGGGTTATGTGGAAATGTGCAGTCATACCTGGCTTCTCATATGGTTGTTGAGAATAAGAATTGAGGTCCACAAGACATGCACTCTTACCCACTGATCAACCACCTCATTCTTTTATAACCTTCTTATATATAAGAAATGTTTACAGTGTCAGTTTTTGTGTGTGTGTATGTGAAGGGAGAGCTTACAGTTATTTCTTTTAACAGGTTCATGTGACTTAGAAGACAAAAAAATGTTAAGTAAATGAGAATGATGCATTACATATACTGAGTGGCAATCTATCATCTCAAAGCTAGACATCATTCAGATATTTACATCCAACCAATGGACAGAAGCTGGTGACCTCTGTGGTTGAATTAGGGAAAAGCTGGAAGAAGCTGAGGAGGAGGGCAATTCTAGAGAAAGACCATCAGTCTCAATTAACCTGGACCACTGATATTGCTCAGACACTGAGCCAATAACTAGGCAGCATACACTAGCTGATACAAGGCCTTCTACACATATATAGCAGAGGACTGCCGGTTCTTAACTCAGTGAGAGAAGATGTACCTAACCCTCAAGAGACTTGAAGCCTCAGGGAGTAGGAAAGTTTGGTGGGGAGTGGTTAGAAGGATGGGTACATCCTCTTGGAGATGGGAGGGTGGAGGCATGGGATGTGGAACAGTCAGAAGGCATACTGGGAGGGGAATAAAGAAGGGACTGTAAAAAAACATTAAAGAACAAAAAGAAGAAGAAGAGGAAGAAGAAGAAGAAAAGACTAGATATCAGTCAAATGAGCCAAGTGTAGACAAGAGTAGGGAAGAATGTACAGAGGCAGGGCTAGGCATAGTGTTTGAAGCACTGCATATTCCTTAAGTTCCTTAAAAATGTGATGAAGGCTATGAAAAGATGACTGTGTGTGGCTGTGAGTGTATATGCATTTGAGTATGAATATGAGTGTACTGCATACATATTTATGTGTGTGTGTGCAATTTCATATGTACACATGTATACATGTGAGGATTGTATGAACCTGTATGAGTGTGCATTTGGTACATGTCAGCGTATGCATGAGTATTTGTGCATGTAAGAGTGCATTTGTGTAGATGAATGTGCATATATTTATGGGAGGGAGTATGAATGTGTGTACATGTATGTATGCATGTGTGTGAGTGTGTGTATTTATATGCATATGTATGAATGCATGCATGTGTGTTCAAAGAGTATGTCTCTTTTGATTGCCATAGCTGATTGAGTATACACTTTACAGGCTACTAGATTCTATGAGCTCTGGATTACACAATGCATATAATGGATGCAATGTAACTAAAGAGAACACTCCTCCCAGTTCCTCTTCCTTCACACCTTCATGGTCATCTACTCCTTCCTCTCAATAAAAGATATGTTCCCAAAGAGCTTGGGCACCAGCAAGTATTATAGCCTGCTAATCAATCACAGGGCATAGAATTTTCTGTACTATCCTCATGTGTGTGACATCAGTGTCCTTGCTAAACTTTATATCCATATTACTAATTACTCATTAGATCAATCTTTCATCTTAATTGACAATCAATCCTAGTATTCCCCTTGATTCCTAAACCTACTTCCTTCAAAAGAGTGATGTGGGTAAAAGATCTGGCATAAAGGTTGAAGGCAAAAAATGGTTTTGAAATTGGGTGAATTTCCACTAGGGGGATGGTACTTGGCAAGTAAAGTAGAGAGACAGAGTTTCCTGAAAAAAATGGAAAAACTCTTAAATTCTCCAGAACATAATAGAAGTGGTAAAAGGTATATTTATCACAGTGAAGCAAGATTCTCAGTTTGAAAAGGATCTTTGAAAAACATGACTCATCTGAGCTTGAGAGATGTCTTGCTTGGTAAATACTTTGTGTACAATAATGAGGACTTGAATTTGTATGTGTTGTACCTTAGGAAAATAGGAAAGGTCATAAAATCCAGTATATTATAAGCTAAGCTTGATATAAAATATACCTGTAATGTCAGCATATTTTGGTGGTGAAGAGGAAATGGAATACAAAGCCATAATTTGCTACACAGTGTGTTGGAGGTCAGCCTGAGCTATATGAGAGCCAGTCAAACAAAACTTCCCTGTTCTTCCCTGTTTAAACCTATTAAAAGTTGTTTGTATAATGGTGGTGAGCAATGAAGAGCAGGCAGCACATGGTTTCCTATGCTCATGGACCATTAGATTATGATGAGAGTGTGGATATTATTAAATGTCCAAAGAAGATAAATAGATGTTTTATTGTAAAATAACAGGATCTAAATCATATGTGATGGGAAATAAAGAATGATAGTTTTGTTATCAAACAGATAGAATCACATAAATCTTATTACATAAATCTTAGAGTCCTAGTTCCAGGTACCTAGTAAAATATGTTGAAATGGCTTAGTTTTAGGATGCATCATTATGTTCTTTTTCAAACCAAACATGTATTATGAAAAAAATGGTTTTTAATTTTATACAAGAACTAGAAGTAGGTGAGGCCTGGAATCATTTTCTTCAGTATAAGTAGCACCAGTATACTCAAAACCTCATAGAAGCTGTGGTTCCCAGCAGAAGACAAAGTATAGCAAGCAAATATTCATTCATGGAAGTGCCAATAGATACTGGCCATCACTCTCAGCTAAGGAGCTGCTGGAATTTTACAACTTCTCAAAAATCCAGATTATTTTTAATCTGTAGTTCTTGATATGATGACCATACTCCAATGAAAGCATCTACACATATATACACATGACAAGTATAATTATATCAAGTGGGTTAAAGAAAGTCTGAGGGAGGGAACAGAGAGAGAAAGAGAAATAGAAATCCTTGAGATGAGGTCATCCACATTGGGGAATAGGGGATGTAGGGGATATTGTTAGATAGAAATGGAATATGAGTTGTGCTAAAATGCACTGCATATATCTATAAAATTGAGAGTGAAATAAATAAGAATATATTTTGGGCTGGAATAGATGACTTGGTGATTAAGTGCAAATACTGTTCTTAAAAAAGACCTGAGTACTATTCCAAGAATCTATGTTTTATGGACCAACACTGCCTGTAACCTACAGATCCTGGGAAATCTGATATTTCTGGCCTCCTTAGGCAAGTGTGCTTGCATGCATATTGGCATGGAGAGATGCACATATACATAATTTAAAATAGTAAAATGAACATATGAAATATGTAATATTTTATTTACCTCAATAAAATCAAGTAATGTGCAGTATTTTGTGTCTAATTTTCTTCCTTTAGCATAAAACTATTAGCTTGATTTTTCTATTAACAGTTCATTTCTATACTACTGAAAGTACTACATTACATTAATCTATCACAATTCTACTTACAGGAGAGAAACAGTTAACTTGCTTCTCTTGATAGTTATTTACATTTCATTTGTATGGTTTAAATAAAAGAAGAATTTATGATGTTTAAACATCTCTATGGAAATTGATGGTGTTTTTTTTTTATTGGAAATTTTTTATTGGAAATTTTTTTTTTACATTTCAGATGTTCTCTCCTTACCCCATTTCCCCCCCTCCCTCCCAGGAACTCACTATCCCTTCCCCCCTCCTCCTGCCTCCACGTTGGGGTACCCCCACCCACCCTCCCCCATACCTCACCTCCCCACCCTTGAGTATCCCCCCTCCACGACGTCCAGCCTTCATGGGACCAAGGATCTATTCTCCCCCTTATATATAGCTCCCTTGCATATGTAGCTGGAGCCATGGGTCCCTCCCTAAGCGCTCCCAGGCTGGTGGTTTAGACCCTGGGGGCTCTGGTTGGTTGGGATTGTTGCTTTCCTCATGGTGTCGCAAATCCTCTCAACTCCTTCAGCCTTCACTCTATCTTCTCCATTGGGAACCCCATGATCAGTTTAATGGTTAGCTGTGAGCATCTGCCTCTGAGTATGTCAAACTCTTGAGACTTCTAAGGAGACAGCTATATCAGGCTCCTGTCAGCATGTACATCCTGACATCCACATCAACCTCTACCTTTGGTGACTGCACATAGGATGGATATCCAGGTGGAATGGTCTGTAGACGGTCCCTCCTTCAGTTTCTGTCCTGCACTGTGTCTCCATATTTGCACCCTTGAGTATTTTGTTACTCCTTCTAAGAAGGACTGAAGACCCCCCTACTTGGTCATCATTCTTCATGAGCTTTATGTGGTCTGTGAGTTGAATCTTGGGTATTTCAGGCTTCTGGGCTAAAATCCAATAATCAGTGAGTTAATGCCATGTATGTTCTTTTGTGATTGGGTTAGTTCACTCAGGGTGATATTTTCTAGTTCCATCCATTTATATAAGAATTTATCAAATTCATTGTTTTTAATAGCTGAGTAATATTCCATTGTATAAATGTACCACATTTTTTGTATGCATTCCTCTGTTGAAGGGCATCTGGTTCTTTCCAGTTTCTGGCTATTATAAATAAAGCTGCTATGAACATAGTGGAGCATATGTCCTTGTTATGTGTTAGAGCATCTTCTGGATATATACCCAGGAGTGGTATAGCTGGGTCCTCAGGTAGTGATATGTCCAATTTTCTGAGGAACCGCCAGACTGTTTTCCATAGTGGTTGCACCATCTTGCAATCCCACCATCAATGGAGGAGTGTTCCTCTTTTCCACATCCTCGCCAGCATCTGCTATCACCTGAGTTTTTTATTTTAGCCATTCTGACTGGTGTGAAGTTGAATCTCATGGTTGTTTTGATTTGCATTTCCCTGATGACCAAGGATGCTGAACATTTCTTTAGGTGCTTCTCAGCCATTCTCATTTCCTCAGTTGAGAATTCTTTGTTTAGCTCCTTACTCCATTTTTTAATAGGGTTATTTGGTTGTCTAGAGTCTAATTTCTTGAGTTCTTTGTATATATTGGATATTAGTCCTCTATCAGATGTGGGATTGGTAAACATCTTTTCCCAATCTGTTGGTTGCCATTTTGTCCTATTGACAGTGTCCTTTCCCTTACAGAAACTTTGCAATTTTATGGAGTCCCACTTGTCAATTCTTGATCTTAGAGCATAGGCCATTGGTGTGGAAATTGATGTTTTGATTACAACTTGGTAATACCTTAAAAATGACATTACTTATTCTTTTATAAAAATATTAGATTTCATTTATTTTGTTGTTTACTTGTGTTTGTAGGTTTATGTGTATAGGTACATGTATGCCATGGCGAACATATGGGAATCAGAGGACAACTATTATCTCTTCTTCCACCGTGGAGATCCCAGGGAATGAACAAAGATAAGCGCAAGCCCAACAGACCAAAAACTTCACTGACCCAGTGAGATTGATCATTCTTAATATGCCCATACTATTGAAGATTAACAATAGCCCTAGAAATCTGGCTAGGTCTCTAATAACTGCTATGGTTCTCCTACTATTGAATAGGTCTTAAGTTCAATTAGACAACAATTTTATTCTTCTTTCCCATAGATCTACAAGTGTATCATATTGTATTTTATGCATATCTTGTCATGGAGGTAATTCGCAAGGTTCGTAGATATTGCAGGTATGTATGACTAATTGCTTCCTTCATTATCAGCTTCATTGTCACATTTTCTGAGATTAGAGAAGGTACAACAAAGGAGAAATGAAAAAAAATATTTTGCAGAGTATGTGTAGGTTTGCTCTTTGAAATCTTTTCTCTAGGGCAATCTCAGGGGACTAATTTGGATTTTATTCTTTAGTTTTATTCTTTTAGAGTCATATATGCAATTTCTTTGCAAAGATCTCTATTGATAAGATCTTTCTTTTTTGTTTGTTTGATATTTATTGGATGTTTTAATTATTGACATTTCATCTGTTATCCCCTTTCCTGGTTTCCCTTCTGGAAACATCCTCTCCCATCCTCTGACCAATGCTTCTATGAGAGTTCTCCCCAACATGCCCACCCAATCCTACCTCCTCACTCTGGCACTACACTGGGGAATTGAGCCTTCAAGAGACTCTCCTCCCATTGATTTCCAACAATGCTATCCTCTGCTACATATGTGGCTGGAACCATGGGTCCCTCCATGAGTACTCTTTGGTTGGTGGTTTAGTCTATTGGAGCTCTAAGGAGGGGTGGGTCTGGTTGGTTGATATTGTTGTTCTTCCTGTGGAGATGCAAATCCTTTCAGCTGGTTCAGTCCCTTCTCTAATTCCTCCCTTGGGGACCTGGAGCTCTGCAAAATGATTGGCTATGAGCATCCACCTTTGTATTTATCGGATCTGGCAGAACCTCTCAGGAGACAGCTCTATCAGGCTTCTGTCATCATGTACATCTTGGTATCAGCAATAGTGTCTGGATTTGGTGTCTGCATGTATGATGGATCCCCAGGTAGGGCAGTCTCAGGATGGCTTTTCCCTCAGTAACTGTTCCATTCTTTGTCCATGTTTATCCTTTATACAGGAGCAATTCTGGGTTAAAATCTTGGAGAAGGGAGGGTGGCCCCATTCTGACTGGTATGAGGTGGAATCTCAGGATCATTTTGATTTGAATTTCCCTGATAATGAGGATGTTGAACATTTCTTAAGGTGTTTCTCAGCCATTGTGTATTCCCCAGTTGAGAATTCTTTGTTTAGTTCTGTAGCACAGTTTTAATAGGATTATTTGATTCTATGGAATCTAACTTCTTGACTTTTATTAACTTTTTATATTTTGGAAATTAGCCCTCTATGATATGTAGGGTTGGTGAAGAACTTTTCCAAATCTGTTGGTTTCTGTTTTGCTTTATTGACAGTGTCTTTGCCTTACAGAAGCTTGGTAAATTTATGAGGTCCCAGTTATCAATTCTTGATCTTAGAGCATAAGCCATTGGTGTTCTGTTCCGGAACTTTCACCCTGGGCCCATGTGTTCAAGATTTTCACCACATTCTCTTCTATCTATTTTAGTGAATCTGGTTTTATGTGGAGGTCCTTGATGTATTTGGACTTGAGCTTTGTATAAGGAGAAAAGAATGGATTGATTAGCATTCTTCTACATTCAGATGTCCAGTTGAACCAGTAGCATTTGTTGAAAAGGCTGTCTTTATTCCACTGTGCAGTTTTAGCTCCTTTGTCAAAGATCAATTGACCATAAGTATGTATGTTCATTTCTCGGTCTTCAATTCTATTCCATTAATCTACTTGCCCATCACTATACCAATATGATGCAGTTTTTATCACTATTGCTCTGTAGTACAGCTTGAGGTCAGGGATGGTAATTCCCCTAGAAGTTCTTTTATTGTTGAGTACAGTTTTCACTATCTTGGATTTTTTGTTACTTCAAATGATTTTGAGAATTTTTCTTTCTAACTTATAAACAATTGACTTTGAATTTTGATGGGAATTATATTGAATCTGTAAATTGCTTTTGGCAAGATGGCCATTTTTACTATGCTAATCCTGCCAATCCATGAGCATGGGAGATCTTCTCATCTTCTGAGATCTTTGATATATTTCTTCAGATACTTGAAGTTCTTGTCATTCAAATCTGTTACTTGCTTGTTAGATACTGAATAAAATACTGAAAGTATTTTATGTTGCTTGTTAGTACTCTGAAGGGTGTCATTTTCCTAATTTCTTTCTCAGCCTGATTATGGCTACTGCTTGTTTGAGTTAATTTTATATTCAGCCACTTTCCTATTGTTGTTCATCAGGTTTAGGTGTTCTTCAGTAGTATTTTGGGGGTCATGCAAGTATCCTATCATGTCAACTTATATGAAATCTTTATGTTACAAAGAAGACTTCAACAAATTGAAACCTCTGAAAGAAGTTGATGGATTCCTACATGGTCACTTCCATATTTATGTAAGACTCGACTAAATAAAAAAGATCTTGTTTCAAACCACACAGAAACAAATAGAAAAAGTGGTATACTGTCTTTTTTCTTTTTGTAAAGATTTATTTTATGTATGTGGTCGCTATTTTCAAACATATCAGAAGAGGGCAGTGGATCCCATTGCAGATAGTTGTGATCTACCATGTTTTTTCTGGGAATTGAATTGAAGATCACAACAAAAGCAATCAGTGTTTTTATTCTCTGAGCCACCCTTCTATCTCCATACTGTCTTAATAGAATAACAAAGTCATATGATCTGCGCCATTTACCCAGCAAAGAAATGTGCCAAAATCTATCACACTGTCATAATTAAAGCTCTCAGCATGGTAGACATGGGAAACAACTGTCATAACAAGTCCCAGTGGTGCATGCACAGGTGATTGGGCCCTGCTTAAGGGACAAATATTGCATCTAAAGCTATGAATAAGGAAAGGGTACCAAATTTGGTAAAGGAGAAAAGTTCTACCATTAAATATTCTAAATAGGGAATACACGTTTTATTTTAATAGGAAAGAAAATAAATTGTTTCTCTTCGCAGATGACAGTTTATACATAGAAAAACATTAAAACTTCTCGCAAATATCTAGTTAATCTTATAAACCATGAATGTACTGGTACAATATAATACAATCACATCTTTTTAAAGTGTTTCTTGGCAAATCAGTAAAATTTCATAATGAAATTTTAAAAATAATTGACGAAGAAAATCTTGATTATAATGAAAGTAGAAAACAATATACAATGTTTAGTGGATTCCAGCATATAAAGAATGTTTAACTACTACAATGATTATATTTTTTATCTATAATAAATTTAATTGTTGTACAAATTCAATTTAGTGTTATCTTAAAAATAAAACTATATGAATCATTTTATTCACACATATGTAAATAAAAGAAATTATATATGTTTACATACATACATATAATGAATACAAAAAATGAAGTATAACAAAGATTAAACTTACATTTTCATACCTAGAAGGTATAGTCAGTAGGGACTAAGCCACCCCTCAATATATTATCTCATTGGTGTATACCCTTCAGTCATACATGGGCGACCCAGGATGAACTTTTTAATGATAAGTGAGGTAGGGTAGAAAGACAGGGAAAATTACATGTTCCTAGAAATCAGAAAGGAATCTTATCCTTATAGCCTGGTTAAAGTATATTGCCAGCCATGAATAAATAGTTTGAAAGCTATTAACATCTACTTAAGATCTTTCTCTGATCCTACCTTCAGAATTTCAATTTACTAGTAATCTTATAGAAATAAACCCTTGTGCAACCTTAGAGGATATTTTTATACTTTATCAGATTATAGTTAAAGCAAGTGACCCTCAGAGTCACTCTGAAATCTCACTTATCAAAACGAAAAAAAAAGTAATCATAATTAATTATCTATCCATTGAAATGTAACTTGAAAACATATATATATACATACACATACATATACATATATATATATGCTATAGCCAAGACACTTACATATTACACACACACAGAGAAACAGTCCATCAGTTCAAGACTAGACAACAGTCAAAAGAATCAGCTGTAGACAAGAGAAGGAGAAGGATGAATAGCATGCAAAGCTAACTGTGAAGGAGAGGCTCATCTTTAAACACTTTCACCTGCCAACATGTTTCAACATGGTAGCAGGATTTCACAGGTTTTATAGTAACAAAACAAAAAGCCATAAAGAAAAGTATTTTGTAAATATGTTGTTAAGGACATCAGGTTACAGTAGTGGGGAAAACATAGATACTTCTGATGCACATTCAACAAGAATTTACATATCATTAATATGAATAAATGTTAGGTCACATACGGTGTGTGCATGTACGTGAATGCATGCATGCATATGTGTATCTCTCTCCTCTCTCTCTCTCTCTCTCTCTCTCTCTCTCTCTCTCTGTGTGTGTGTGTCTCTCTCTTTCTGTGTGTATGTGTGTGTGTAGGTGTCTGTGTTTGTTGTTGGGTATAGTGACTGACAATTGAAAGGGCTAAAGATAGTCTAAGACAGCATGAATCCCAATCTCTAATGTTCCAGCTAACACCATTGCAGAGGTTTTCATCTTTCAGCCTTATGAAATCTTTGCACAGGTGTCTGTCCTTCTTATGACTCTTCAATTCTCATTGAGCTTCTCAATTTCCTTCTTCCCCTTGATGGACTCAGCAGCAACAGCAATTAAACTCTATCCAGACTCAATTAAAAACATATGTTCACATTTTCTCAGTTACATAGGTAAGTAACGCTCAACTTTAAATGGTTGATATACTGGTAGCTTTCCTCCAGTATTTCAAAATATTCAGGATATTTAGTCCCCAAATTAAATAGATTTATTTTGTAATATCTATCTATTGCAATTTAAATATTATTTTACTGCCACTATCAGAAAATACATGACAAAAGTAACATAAGGAGGAAAGTATTTGGTTTGGCTCACATTTCAGATATAATGCATCAGTTAGGCGACAAGGCATTCCTGCTATAGTGTGATGTCCCTAATTACATGGATGGGAAATGAAGAGGGATGGAAGTTGGTAGTCATCTTGCTTTATTGTTTCGTTCAGTCTCAGCCTGCAGCATATGAAGTGGTGTTGCCCACCCAGTCTCTATATTAATTCAATATAGAGATTTCCTCACAGTCATGCCCAAAGGTGATTTTAGGCCATGTCACATTGATTGTATGAAGACCATAAACTGTATTCACTAATTTTCTTTCTTTTCTTTTTTTTAATGCTTTCATGTCCTTTGTGAATTTAGTTTTCTGCCCATGTTTCTTTGGAACATTAACTTCACTATGTACAATTGAATCTGTGTCTCAGAATGTCTATGTGCCCAGCTTCCCTCCTTGTGAATGAATCAGTTTTTCTTGTTAGGACTCACCTTTCACTCACCTGTTTTCTGCACCCATTCCATCTAGAATCCATTAGTCATCAGAGTCTGCATGCTCTAATGCTGTTGAATGTATCCCTCATTTATTATTCATGAGCTCGCCTTTCATCTGCCTTTGTTTATTATGTTTATAGTATGGGAACACTGCTTTGTAGAATTTATGTTTGATCTCTTAACACGGTGCTTGTCCATCAAATGTGCTGTTTGTCACCATCCATTAGGCCTTTGTATTTATTCCAAGCAATATCCATATAGAACATAAAATAAGTTGAAATCTTGTATGAGACAAAATTATTATAAGAGGATTGAGACCACTTTTATATATAATAAAAAATTTGACCTGTAAGCTTTCAGTAAGTATCAATAGAAGAGTACAACTGTCAGGATTTCCTTTTATCCTCTATGAAGAATGAGCATGTGTTATATGTAAGGTCTTCAAGTTAACAACAGGAAAATCTTTGATGTATTTGGATATATATGTATGCCAGTATATATGCATATGTGCTTGCATGCATTAGGGGACAGTGATCAACTTCAAGGATCATTCTTTAGACAAATCACCAATGACTTTTTTAAATTGTATTTTACTGCCCTAGGCTGACTGATCAGTATGTCCCAGAGATCCTTCTCTGGTCCTGTAGCACTAGGAATACAATATTTGTCACCATGATTAGCATGTTTTGTTTAGTTTTATTTGTATACTTGTTTTATATATAGGTTGTGTACATTGTATACACTTCCTTATGTTTGTACTACCAGCACTTTACACAGTAAGCACATCCCAATCCCTAAGAAGCTTTTATTTTCCTAACTGCATCTTATGTGTCCACCTGATCTTGGTGCATTAGAGGTCAATATCTCTTTATATAATTAATTGTAGTTACTTATCAATGAAATCATGTATTACTATACAATTTAAACACATACTAATGTAAGTGTCCTACACACAAAAAGAAAATGAACAAGTAAAAACAAAGCAAAAAAACCTAAGACTGGATGCAGTTGTCAAGGAGACAGTGTTTCAGGACTCATTGTTCTCCACCAGCTCCCTTATTTGGAATTATTTTTATCAGTAAAGGGAAGGTGAAACACCAAATCCCCAAAAAGATGTGCGCTAGTTACTTCTCTGTTGCTGTGATAAAATTCATGACCAAAAACATAGGAAAGGAGATGATTTTAGTTTCTGATTTCTGGATGATAAAGGGATGATGATGTTGATGGCATAAAAACAGACAGAAACAAAAAATTGGAAGACCACATTTTTATCGTTATCCAAAAGAGCAGAAAATGTATAAATGTTATAAACCATTAGAGCCATTGTTACAGTGATACAGTTTATGGAACAAGTCTCCCCCTCCAAAATGTTCACAACCTTCCCAAACTGTAGAGCAAATGTTTGGATAAATGAGCCTGTAGTGGCAATTCTAGTTCGAGGCAGTAGAGATCACTCCTAATGGGATCCTGATAGATCAATTGTCAAAAGTTTTATTTTGGTAAAGTGGACAAAAATCATAATAAAAATAATATAGGAATTAAAAGGTCATGTCCATCTATTTATTGTTAAACTAGCATTGAATTTGCTAAATACTTATGTGACATTTTAGTGCTCTTAGAACTAGTTCTCTGTGTGATAACTTTTATGAGAAAAATGTATTTGAGTTTTATGTCAATTTTAACTTTAGCTGTTCCCTTTCTTTTTTTTTTCTAATTATTTACTCTTTAGGTAGTAGCTAAGATCCGCAATATTCATTTACAACATTGGCTCTGGTGAACAGCTCTTTCTAGCCTTGAAACAAAAAATTCTTTCCTGTCTATTTTTTGTTTATTATTATTGAATACTCTATAGTTTGTAAACCCTTCTTCAGATCCAAAATAGTGTCGACATCACTGTGAGTTAGTTAAGCAAATACTCAATTTAATATCATTTCAAATTGAAGAAATTGAGGTACCGTCATATTTAATCTTCTATTGTTGTGATAAGTCCCCATCACTTAAGTGTTTTAAACAGGAAGAAAGAGCTCCTATAGGGCTTCTAATTTTAGAGGGATAGCATCTATAACTGCCATGGTAGAAATCATTGCACTGGTCAGGAATGAATGACATGGAAGCAATAGCTGAGAGCTCACATTTTGATACACAAACACACAGCAGAGAGAGCCAACTAGTCACCACATAAGTTTTTGAAATCTCAAGGTCTGTTTCTATTCACATGCAATTCCTAATGCTTTCCAAACACTTCCACAAACAGGAGAAAAAAATTATTCACGTAGAATAGCTATGGTACCTGTTTTTCTTAATACCATAGGCACAGATTCTTATGGTTTGATCAAAAACTTAATACAGGTAAAACAATCGTAGCAAGCATAAATGCTGAAACTTCCAAAGTATGTTTTTTATTTGTTTTTTTTGTTTTTATGTTTGTTTGTTATTTTAACATGCTTCTGTCCTGTAGGTATTTTCTGATTTGATACATTCCCAGCTTGCTAAGAGGTCCTTCAAGTGCTCAGTGTTCTAAAGGAAGGCTTTCTAAATTTCAGGAAGTAAACAACTCAAACATGAAGAAATACTTGAAGTTGACCAGATTACCAGACTTCTTCTTCCCAAGTTTACACCCAAGTAGTAAACACCTAGGGTGCTGAGCTGTCTAGAAGTTTCTTAGACCAAGTATCTGCTAAGACAAGACTCAGATCCCCTGGGCTTCCTACAAGAGACAGCCTCCAACTTGCAAGGGTGCCTAGAGTGTACAAATGTACTGATGGATTACAGATTTTATGAGGTGTCACTCAGGTTGTTGTGACTTTTGCTATTGCAGCTGTCTTTGAGCCATTTTTGTTCTGGTAAGTAGCTCAAATGAAACACAATTGGTTTACTAAGTTAGACTTTGGTGATATCTTAGATTTCTTATGTAAGTAGGCATTTGTCCATGTCTCCCTAGAAATAATGTCACAACATATGTTAATACATCTGTATTCCTTATTCATCATAATACTGCAGGCCTCATTTCCCCCTGAAACCTTTCTTACACTCTCCACTAATCTATTCTGAACATGTAAATCAATTGACCCTACTGACTTCTTACTATGAAAACATGAACACCACATCTCCAAATCAACAAAAATTCCGGACAGAGTCACACGTGGGTGTCACCTCATCATTGTGGGACATGGATCCTAGAGAACAGCTGAGGCTTTCTCACGTCCATCCTCATTGGAACAGCATGTTTTATGTTCAGTGAGAGACCCTGTCTCAAGGGAGTAAGGTGGAGAGTGATAGTGGAGTACTTCTGCCATTCCTCATTTGTCTGCACACATGCATGGATGCACACCCAGCTGCACATTTACCGCTCATACCCAGGCATGCATGCAAGAGAGAGAGAGGGAACAAAAATAAGAAATGAAATAAATTATGCTTTCACAGTCATTCCTTGGTCCCAAAAAGATTTCAAATACTCTGACTGAGAGTCAGGTTAGATGAAATTGTCCTGTTGCAAACACTGAAACTTAATATTTTCCCCATCATTATGTGTAATACAGGTTCTACTGTAGTAATATTTTTATTTATTTGTTTTACCATTTCTTATTAAAGGGTGTCTATCATTCTTATATGATTAGATTTAAGATAACCTTCCTGCATTTCAGGTTTGCTAGGATATATATGGATTTCATTAGTAGGATAGCTGTGTTCTTGTGGTTTCATATTGCCCTGGATTTTATTTATTGTGTTCTTACCTCTTTAGCCATCTGGATGTCCCTGGTGTTGGCAGGCTGGGTAGTCCATGATGGGTGCAGGCTGTGGAATGCAGTCACAGTTGGTAGTCTCTAATGGCCCCAGACCATGGATATTTCTGAAAAAGCTGCAATAGCACTTGGTGGCAACAGCCTCTTTTTCTAGAAGGCAGAGCTAGTGGTCTGTGATAACGTCATGCTTATTGCTATCTATGGTGTCAGCAGATCATGATACAGGTAGAGCTTGTGGTTCCTAATGGCTGAAGACATCTGGAATTGCAGGAAGGGGTTTGGACTAGAAGATGAAGACCAGAGCAGATGGAGAAACCTCTTGGCTCCTGTGATTGCCAGGGAAGCAAACAAACAATAAAAGATGTGGAGATCTCACCTGAATGTCCTGGGTGGCAGCAGGCCTCTAGAAATAAGGGCAAAGCTGGGTCCTGAGGAGTGGAGTGTACAGCCAGCTTTCTGAAAAAATATATTTAAATACTGTCAAATTCCAAATTTCATATTTTAATTTGAAATAAATTTTATAATAGTATGGTTGAAAAATTGATATGCAGATCAAGACTGTTAACATGTTTATGAATTGCTAGGTTTCTGAATAATTTACTGTTTCACTGAATATTCCTTAAGGTTTGAGGAAATTTTGTAATATTCTATTCATATGAGCCTGACAAGCTCTTTACCTGATACACTTGAATTTTTATCATATTTTCCTTGTTTTCTTGAATATATTCTCTCTGATTTTATATCCATTATTTAATATTGGATTAGGAGTCAATCCTAAAATAAGTATAGTAGCTCCTCATTTCTGTCATTGTTTACAAGTGATTTGAAAGATGATTTTTATCCACATTGATAATTGAGAAGTTTTTTTTTAATTAATGGATAATGGTTGTAACAATTTTGTCTCAAGTTATCTGTTATAATGAATACTTAATGATTAATTATTATATATGTTACAAAATTTATGATATGTGTCATAAAACATCTTCTACATTCATTATGTTTATGACACTTGTTTCTTTGTATCAATATTTTTGTACTTCTGAGTTATACCCTTTTGCTATGATCTTCAGATTGATGCTATTTTATGCATTACACATCTGTGTTATTTTCATCTAATTCCAAAATAAGGATTTGCTCTCATTAATTTCATCTCTGTCTTATGATCATACTAAGAAGCTATTCCCCAAGGTATGTACAAAAGATTATTTCCATGAAGAATTAACGGGAAGATTCAGATATAATGACCTATCAGGTCTACATAGAAAGAATTACTGGGACTATAGAAGTGACAGTACAGACCATCAAATACATGATTATGGAAATGGTCTGTTTGCAAAACACATTTGTTTCATTTCTGAAACGGATCAAGAAGTCCCATCTTTACCTGAGAGAACTCAATCTGAGTCACTCACATTTTCAAAATTGGGGGCCCCTCTAGGAAAGGTTCAAAAGTTTTTAAATACAACTCTATACTACACAGAAATACAAAAATATTAAATGTCACACTTGAATGAATAAATTGGTTTCCCTAAAATATTTATCATGTAATCCAGGATTTAAATCGACTTCAATACTTTAGGAACAAAAGAGATTTTGTACTAGAGAAGAAAGTACTGAATGTTATCAATGTGAAACATACATTGTGACAAGATCTACCATTTATATCAGCATAAATACATGTCTATAGATGAAGTACATCTTGGAAGATAAGAGGCTGAGAGGTTAATCTCAAAGAAGCTTCAGTCAAATGGGGATCTAAATTCTAGTGCTCATTTCCCTGTGTCATTTTCCTTCAATCTGTGACCGCAACCTAGCGAATGGAGCCTCCCACACTTAAGGTGAGTCTTCCCAATTAATTATCTTAGTAAAGAGGATCTTTCACAGACCTTCACAGATGCTAATCCAATTTAAATAATCCAACACAGGTGAGGATTGAATATGATCTCTTAGGTTATTCTAAATTCTTCCATAGACCATATAAAGATAATATAGCACTCAAATACTAGTGCTTTTTGAAGTTCTTCAGGGTACAACAATACTTAGGTAAGTTTGAAAATAGCAGTAACTGGGTATTCCCCAAACTCCTGAAGTAAACTTCTCTTCCACTAGACTCAGATAATTGAGGATCACCAAGAACAGCCAAGAGTGAGAGGGGAGTCTAGGTATACAGGCAGAAGGAAACATAAGAGTTACTACAGAGTTTACCAGTGCTGTTTACTCTGAGATAGCAGATTTACTTGATGCTGCTTCATCCCCACTTCAAGCCAGGCTCCCTATAGCCTAACTCCCTGAGCAGAGTGAATAAGCAGGCATGCTATGACCTTGTACCTCCTTCTCCCTCTTGTAGCTGTAAGATGACCTTGAAGTATCACTATATTTTATTCTTTGTGACTTCTAACTATAGTCTCTGTGGTATTTATTTTACTTTTCCTCCAATCCTAAAGGAATAAAAATCTTGCTTGTTTCTTGGGATCTGAAGGGAACTGAAGTACTTAGATACATCCACCTCTTCTTTCAGGATACCTCAAAGCAGCTCTTCATTGAGATTCTATATCTTTCTCAATATTCTAGAAACTGAAGAAGACATCCTTTGAGGACTCCTGTCATTCTAACCACAATGACTGTCCTTCCAAAGAAAACCTCTGCTCAGTCCTGCATGAATTCTTTCTTTCTCAGACAAATTGTAACCCTCTTAAAAAAGTGCATCTGAAGGACAATTCATATCAGCTTTCTTTCTCTACATTTCCTATTTTAAAGATATTTTTTAAATTTTTTACCTGTGTAAATCTTTTATTTTCATGTATGTATGTAAGCCATACACAAGAAATGCCTAAACAGATGCCAGCAGTGAGTATCATATAACCTGGAACTGGGTTTACAGACAGTTATGAGCCACCATGCAGATGCTAGGCACTGCACCCCGGTGCTCTGTGAGAGCAGCAAATGATCTGTACCACACCTCTATTCCCACTCCCTGCTCTTAATAGTTGTTATATGTTAGAAATAAACTAGGAATGCTAAATATCAATTGCCATAGTATCCTTGACACCAACAACTATGATTGGGTCATCTAGTCTTCTGTCAATTCCTCAGTATTTTTATAATAGCTGCCTGTAGCCTAGGTTTTCTGAGAAAAAAAAAATCCAGACTTGAACATCGCATATTTGGAGCATTTACAATAGCTGAAAATATTCAACTGGGCTGTGGACAATTAATCATCTGATAAATGAACAAATATAAGCCCTGGATGTGGCCGAACAAGAATTTTAAGTAGATTTCTCTTTTTCACTATGATCCAATTTGACCTTTATCTTTCTTTAGCTTTTTAGTTCAAATGAAAAGTTGTCACATCTCCAAAATTAGAGGACAAGTTTATAATTGGAAAGCTCTCTCGTATCATTTAATTTTCAACCTATATTTTAAATACCAACCAGATGCTTATTTTCATCCTGCTGCTGCTCTGTCTTGGGAACGTAGTGAGAAACTCAGCACCCGGCAGTTTATCAAAAATGTTGAATTTAGAGTGTAGCTTAAAAACCTATAGAAAATTTTGTCCTTTCCTCTATGTTTTTGGTAACTTCATTTGCAATTTAAAATATAAAAATGTAATGTGGAATGTGTATGTGTTTTTCTGTTTGTTTCTGTATTTCTTGTATTATATACTTTAATCTTGAAATTTAGAGTCTCTCTGTATAGTATAACATTCAGATTTACTCTAGCTCCAGATTTCAGAATACTGAGATTACCAGGTGTAAGTTTCTTCTATAGGAACATTTTTTTTAAGACCTAATACATGGCCATGTTTCAAATAGTTACTTCTAAATCTTACACATTTTACTTTAATTACTAAATGATCAAATGCCTATTCCATCTGTGCACAATTCCTTTTTCTTTTCTGTTTCTCCAGACCATGCTCTCTTAGAAGGAGTGCCCAACGCTAGTTCCACTGCCTCATCCCACTTCCCCATTACCAGAAATCTAGCAACAATGCAAAAGAAGTAATGAACTCTGAGATTAAAGAAAAAAAGTTGTGATTGGCTATGGGTGAGACTCTCATGTTAGACTCTCTTTGCCTAGCATGCAGGAGACCGGTTATTTCTAGCACCCTAGTGACAAATATACCAGGGTAATGATTCATAGTGCCAGTGTTGACTTTCTTGTTATTCTGCATCAGCAACACCCCTTTTCCGTATCCCCCATCTTTCTTTCTGTATATTGCCTTTACTTTGATGTGAATGCCACCTTCACAACCACACCTGCTCTGCTGTGCCTCTTCTCCCAATGTTGGAGAAGTGTGTTGAAATAATCACTCAAAATTGATATCAATCACCATATTTAGTTAAGCCAATTAAGAAAATAAGTCCTTGACCAAGAAAGGCTCCTGTATGGGAAAGATATGTGGTGTTGAGGCAAAGGAGGTCAGGGTTTTTAACATCAAAAAATTTCATCTTCTCGGCAGACTATGGGCATTTTACGTTGTAACTTTGCAACTTGTGGAGCATCATGGGAGTTAATTCCTCCAAAGGAACCAACCCATTTCATTTTTGAAGGAGGCACCTTTGGTATAGTAAAATAATTTATGGAGAAGAATGAGAAGCATTTTCTCTTTTAAGATAAATGTGGCTCCCAACTGGAAGAGGTAGGAGATAGATCAGGGCTGCCGGACACTTTTTAAAGTCTTTTCAGGCTGTTCTTCCCAATGTCACTATACAGTGGGGACAGTTAGCAGCTCATGCCCCTTCATACTAACTAACCTCAATTCAAATGCCATATTTAGCCCCACAAAGCCTGAGTTATCTGTTTACACTATGTTCTATGAAACTTTTCCTGGGACAACATGACAGACACTTGTCTACTCACTTCTGATAAAGTGTCCACAACAGATAAAAATCTAGATTATATCAAAGGCCAACATGGTTTTACTCACTTCTGATAAGGGATCCACAACAGATAAAAGTCTAGATTATATCAAATTCCAACTTGGTTTTACTTAGAGGAAAATGGGTGAGGAGCTATGTATAGCAATCTTCATAACTGTAAAGCAGCTGCATCACTGGTATCCCAGTGATAACTCATCAAACCTGTACCCTGGAGCTCTTTGCATGACTGGGAAGGAGCTAAATAAGTGGAAGAAACATCTCTCTGCAGTTCTACTTGTCATAGTATCCCCAGACCGCAAGGTGTTTGCTTCTTCTACAATCCTGATATAAGGCCCCTCATGGGTCTTCCCAGTTTCACCTTCCTAAGGTCTATGAAGTTTGTTTACTTCCTGAGTCTCATGGTCCCCGAGCCCCTTTCTATGAGGGAAAGTTTTAGCTGCCAAATACTTTTGATCTAGCACCAGGATCACCCTATGGATCTTCTCCAGGATTCCCAAATCTCCAGCGTACACACAAGCCGTTGTAGAGTTTTCTCCTGTATATTTAGACCCTGTTGGTAACCCAACCAGTGGGAACTGAAGCCTGTGAACTAATTGTCAGAGTTCAGGGATCAGTCTCATTTCTTCATTTTAAACATTGATTACAGCATGAAACTGAAGTATAAAAATGTAATGTCAACCACTTGATTTAATGTCCTGACATAAGAATCCTATGTTGTGCTCTTTGATCAACCTTAACTTACAGCAGTAGAGTAATCTGGGGATATTTTCTGTAGATTTTTTTTTAATCACCTAATTTACCTCTCTAGCTCTGAGCTGCATCATGTTTTAAAATTGGCAGTAGTGGAACATTCAAAAATATATTAGCTGTGGTTTTTTTACTGGTGCTAATTCATGTTCTGAACCATTTAATCTCAATCCTAAAATATGTACATTTAGCTTGACTTGATACTATGCATAAATTCATTAGCTCATAACAGACAATAGGAAAGTTAAAGTTTCTGAAGTGCATTTTATAGGAAACTCTCATTCTTCAATAAATGTTCACATTTTCCAGGAAAAAAAATATATTAGAACCACTTAGGACATTCTAATATCTTGTAATGTTCATTATAGATTATTTAGACATTTATAACACAGAAGAAATGCTTTCCATCAAATTTTGATAAGTTATATTTTCTATGTTTTTTTCCCAATACAATCATATATCCTGGGACAAAAAATAAAAGTGTTCAGAAAGTAACAAATTATCCTGACAGATCTTCATATTTTAAATTCCCCTATAGACAGTTTCCAGTCCTTCAAAGTCTGGCTTAACATGCACTGTGATACATAGGGTATGTTTGTCCTTCTCTAGTGCCTGCCTACTGAATGCTATTTTGTACTCAACAAACACATACCCATGTTGTCAACCTCTATTTGTCAAATGCATAAATGGCACTGAAGAATCTTTACTGCTTTCCCTTAGGAAGAAAGTGTCATATCTCAGCAAAGTTACTGTGGGCTCCCTGCTGTGTCACTGTGTTCTGGTTGCTTATCATACAGGAAGCCTGAGACTGGTTATTTCTGCTGTCAAGTGTATTGTGATGAACAATAGTGAGTTTTAGCAGGATGTACCTCAATACCAAGAAAGTTTTATTCATTTCCTCATTCACTTGGATCCTTGACTATTGTTGTGCCTGCTATCTATTGACTATATTGTATGTGCCAAGCCTGTGCTCAGTGATTTATATGTAGGAGTCAGCTAGATTGATCATTTAATACAGAGGAAAGACATGGAATCTGCATCTCATAAAGGGGAGGTGTCTGCTCTTAGTACTTCTCACTTGAGAGGTATTTTTGCCAGTATTCCCTCCACTGGAGGTGAGTGTTAATCACACTCTGTAAATGGGAGGTGGCTACATTCACATGTCCCTAGGTGGATAGCTCTGTGCTCAGTCCTCTTTAAACAAGAGGGCTCTATGCTCAGCATTCCATTCACAGGGAGTAACCCATTTAACATTTACTATAAATTCACATATCTTATGTTGGTGTCAGGCTCTGAACCCAGTGACTTCACATCTAGGTGACAATCAACACACATTTCCAGAATCTACTTGCCTCATGTCCCACTTTTACCTGAGAGAAGCTATGTCACTATTCATATAAATAGGCAGAGTACCCTGATCTCTCTTTCTTTCTTTTCTCCCTCTCCTTGCTGTCACCTTTGCCCTTATATTCTGATTAAACCTCACATGGAGCTATTTGGCCTGGTGTGGTCTGTCATGAGCTGCACTTCAAACAACATTGGTGTGATGTATTTATAAAAATAAAAGAGAAAGAAAATATGTTCTATGGGTGTGTAGTGAAGTATTGGGGAAGGAAATGTCTCAGTGGGCCCATGCAGAGCCATCCCTTCCCCCTGACGGACCAGCCATATGATGGTATAGTATAGTGTACAGTTTATTCAGGGCATGGGGAGGGGAGTTAAGAGGGTAGTAGAGTCAGAGAGAGAGAGAGAAAGAGAGGGGACAGCCATGACCACATGGAGAGAGGAGGGAAGAAGGAAAGAAAGGGTGAGGGGACAGAGGGGCAGAAAGGCCAGAGAGTGGAAGATCAAGAGAGTGCAAGAGAGAAAGAAACCAAGAGAGTAAGAGAGAATGGAGGGGGCAAACAGTCCCCTTTATAGTGGACCAGGCCTCCCTGGCTGTTGCCAGGTAACTATAGGGAGGAGCATACTGTGCTGTTGCCACATATCTGTGGGGGTGGAATTTAGACAGACTCCCTTTAAAATATGTGTGTTCCTGTGTGTGTGTATGTGTGTGTGTGTCCATGTGTGTTGTGTGTGTGTGTGTGTGTATGTATGTGTATATTATATATATATATATATATATATATATATTATGTATGTATATATATATGTGTATGTATATATATGTGTGTGTATATATATAATATATATATATATATATATATCCCCTCTAGAAACTAGAGCTAAATTCTTGTGTGCTGCCCAACATTAGTGGTTCCTGGGATCTGAATTTCAGGCCTCTACAAAGGCAACAAGTACTCTTAGTGGTTGAGTTACCTTTCCAGCCTTTACATATTTCTGTTATGCCCACATTTTAAAAGAAACAAGTTCATATAATTTTCTTATGTTCTTTTTGTCTTTATTCCCACTCTCAGCTTTTCACAAGAACACTAAATCCTGGGCTTGGGAAAGTGGTTCAGTATGAAAGGTCAATTGTCATGCAAACAAGAAGCGTCAAGTCTAAATGCCTAGAACCTACATAAAAAGCTGGGTGTAGCTAAAATGAAGACTGTAAAACCAGGACTATGAACAAGGCAATTATCAGTTTCCCTGAGGCTTGCTGAGTGTCAAACTAGATCATTTTTCATGGAGAGTTCTTGTATTAAGGAGATAAAGTAGAGAATGATAGAGGAAGGCACTGTACATGATGCTTTTGCATCCTTGTACACATGGTCATGTGCTCTTGTACTCATATGTACACCTATATCATGTACACTATATGCATGGAAACATATAAAAATATTGAGTCCTAAAATTAGTAGGAATAAGCAATTTCTAACATTCTCTACAAATAAAGTTAAACAATTAGAATATGAAAATGTAGTATGCTCAATAACATTTGAATTTCAGATATAGTTTACTTTAGTATTAATATTCATCGCACAATATTTAGGATATATTTATACAGAAGTTATTTAGTGTTTATTTCAAGTTCAACAGTAAATGAATATCTTGTATTTAATCTCTCAACCCTATTTATGAAGTTAGAGAGGGTGTCTAAAACTGGTTCCATTAGTGTTTTATCTATGCAAATTTTACAAGATATAATGAGTTCAAATGCATTTATACTTTAGGATTGGTTTTTATCTCACACAATTTGTGTAATTTCCAAATTTGCATTGGATGTCACCCAAAATACCTCATAGGTCTCTAGATAATTAGATATTTCCTGTGTACAGTAGTAGAGGCCTTTGCTAATACACATCTCTGGAGGGTCACATGTCTAATATATTATCTGTAGATCAGGGTTCTAATCCAGATAGATTTTATTGTTGATCTCTGAAACCCTAAGACCTCTGCACCCTGATTACTGGTAGGCATTGTTTGCAACAAACCTTTCATATTACTCCATATCATCTTTTCACTAAGTAAGAGACTATTTTCACCATTTCCTTTACATAACACAGGAACAGTGTACTTTTTCTTGTGACATGCTCGAGTTTTAGGCAATAAATAGATTAAATTCAAGAAACCGAGGAACCAAGGAGAACAGATATTCTAATTTAATATTAGGATTACACAGAGGTAAATGGGAATAACAAGAAAGAGGCTTGAACAGGTTCATAAAGCAAGTGATTCAGGTGATAATCAGTAACTAATAGATGAAAACATACATGGTTGAAGCCTTTAATTGGACTGTAACTTGACAAGATGACATACAGAACTCTGGGATAAATATGTAATGTTTGTAAGGCCAGAACAAATAGTGTGTGGGGGACAACATTTAAGTGTTTCTTTCTGTCTGCAACTCATTGAGTTGGAGAACCTTAAAAACAACCACCACATCTGTGATGGTTTGTAAATGCTTGGCCCAGAGAGTGGCACTATAAGGAGCTATGGTGTTGTTGGAGCAGATGAATCACTGTGAGCATGAGGTTAAGACCCTCACCCTAACTCCCTGGAAGTCAGTCTTCCACTATCAGCTTTCAGATGATGATATAGAACTCTCAACTCGGCCTGAACCATGCCTGCCTAGATGTTTCCATGCTTCTACCATGATGAAAATGGACTGCATCCCTGAACCTGTAAGCCAGCCCCAAATATATGTTGTCCTTTATAAGACTTGCCTTGTCTTATAAAGGTGTCTGTTCACAATAGTAAAACCCTAACCAAGACAACCTTCTTAGTGCCTTAGGCACTGTAACTTCCTCAACCTATTCCTTGTTCTGTGGAAAACTTCCTGTATGGTGGCTCATTCACATTCTTTGTGACTCTACAACTTGTAAAATGAGTACACATTGACACTCATTTGATGTGATTTCTAGAATGAGCTTCAGGTTTTCCAATGCACACTAGCATAATAATTAGTCAGATTATCTTGATTTTGTGAACTTGAAGCTCCCAAATGTGAATCTCATTTTATTGTTGATCTTTCCTCTCTGGCTGAAAGTAAGCAAGCCATCAATTATACCATTTAGAAACTATAGTAGGCATAACATTCCCAAATCTGTCTGCAATATATTTTCCTTCCTGGATAGATTCATCTTTTGAGATGTAGATATTCTCTATAGATAGATAGATAGATAGATAGATAGATAGATAGATAGATAGATAGGTGGAAAAGAATCATGATGAAGATTATAAAAGCCAGTGATCTATGATTGACTAGTGACAGCCAGATGTTAGTTCTCTGCCTCATCTATTAGCAATAACTTTATTACATTTCACGTTAATTAAAATGAATTCCAAACTATGAATAAAATAGCACCCGGAGTACTTCCTCAAAAACCATCATTAACTTTGTAGCAGTTGGGCTAGACTTGTAGGCAGGAATCATTGGTTCTGATCTGAAATTAATTATATTTCATCATAGGTAATTAATAATAGCTATGACCTATGACATCTAAAATCGGGTGTGTGGCTCCTGGCCATATACCAAACTGATGCTTTACATCACACAAAAAAACTTGCTCAACTATGATAATAGCAGTTTTATTAATGATAGCCAAAAAACTGGAAACAACAAGATGTCCCTCAACTAAAGAATGGATAAAGAAAATGTGGTACTCTACACAACGGAATACTATTTGTTGAAGTAATATTTTTAAACAGTAGCACTCAATCTGCTTGTGTTGCAGAACCACCATGTTCCCAACTAGCCTAGGCCCGAGGAAGCGAGTGGAGCTGGAGGTCAGCTCAGGCCTCCAGCCCAGGCAGCCAGAGACATCGGCCCTGCTACCCACAAGATGCCAGAATGGGTGATGGCTCTGTCAATCTTTCATGCTGTCTCCACAAGGCTGGGCATAGCCCAGGCTATCCACATGATACCCAGTAGAAATGAGACACTAATGCTTAAAGATTAACCAAAGGCTTTATATGTTTTGTAATGCTCAATAACAAGATGCCCACACAAATAGAACTTTAACCCAATACCCAAACTAGATATATCAACTACCTTTGACTGCTAGAGACACAAGCACTTCTGCTGCACGTTCCCCTCTCTCTGGCCCTCTCTTGCTAGCTCCTCCTCTTCCTTCTCCTCTTCTTCCCCTTACTCCTCTTTCTCTCCTTACTCCTCCTACCTTAGCTCCTCCCAACTTGCAGGGAAACTTTGCTGCTACAACTATTTACCTATTAAAAACAAAGATATCATGAATTTTGCAGGAAAATTGATAGAACTTGAGAATAACATGCTGAGTGGGATAACAAAAGACACTCATGGTATGTATTCACTTACAAGAGGATATTAGCCATAAAATACAAGATACCCACGCTACATTCCATACACTCAAAGAAGCTAAACAAGAAGGAAAGCACTGTAAGGATGCTTAAATCTCACTTAGAACAAAATAATCATTACAAGCAAATGAAGGAAGGGAACTGGGATGGAGAGTGGTAGTATCAGGATTGGTTCTGAATCCTGTGACAGCAACAGGCACATCTGTAACCATAGCAACCACCATATATTCCCAGAATCTACTTGTTTCAGCTCCCACATTTACCTACGAGCAGATACGTCACAATCCAAATAAAAGGTAGATCCCTCTGACCCACCCCTCTCTCTTTTACCTCTCTTCTTCACAGCCACCTGTGCCTTGTTTCTCCACAATAAACCTCTTCCACATTGAACTGCTTTGGCCTGGTGAAGTTTGTCTGGACCTGAGCCATGCTTCTAACACAACAGAGAGGGCAGGGGAAGATACCAAGAAGGGTTCAGGATCAGTTGTAGGGTGGAACAGAAGAGACAACCAGATGTTCTGGAGAATGAATGAAATCTGCAACTTACAGGGTGGGAATATGGGGACATCTCCAGAAAGTGACAGAATCCTAGGATAGTAAGCCACTCAACAATACATGGGGCTGACATTAGCTGTGATTCACAGCATTAAGGATATGGAACATGAAGAGGACACCTCTTGTAACCAGGCTGGAATGCCAGTGGAGGCATAGGAATACCAAACCACCCACAAAACTTTCTACCCAAAACTTATCTTGTCTACAAGAATTAGGGGATTGAGCAGACACTAAGCAAGTGGCCAACCAATAACCAGACCTATTAGAAAACCATCCCATAGGCAAGTAAAATCCTTAATACTATTAATGACATTTAGACATTTTTGTAGACAGGAGTCTAACATGACTAACCTCTGAAAGGCTCCACCCAACAGCTGATTCAGACAGATGCAGATACTCCAAACAAGGGATTAAGCTTGGGGACTCTTATGAAAGGATAGGAGGAAAGATTGCAGGTCCAAAATGTATAATAACTCTACAGGCAGACAAACAGTGTCAACTAACTTGGACCATTCAGGTTCATGGAGACTGAACCACCAATAAAAGAATATACACAACCTGCATATGTTCTTCTAGCTTGGCTGCTTTCTCTGGGATCAACGGGAATGGATATACCTAGGCTTGCAGACTTGAGATGCCAGGATGGGGGATACCCATAAAGCCTTCCACCTGCTCAGAGAATAAAGGGATAGGGAATCTGTTGTGGGGAGGGGTGACCAGAGGAGGTCAGTGGGAGAGAGATAAAGTGAATAAGTGAAATAAACAAACAAACAAACAAACAAACAAATAGGTGTGTGGAAATTCTTGCCTCACAAACATTTCAACAGTGATTTTGCAGTCAAAGCTGCAAGTAAGAAATTTGCATATCACATTGTAATTTCAATAATTTTTTAATATTACACCTGTAACAGAAATGTTGATTTTTTTGAAATAGATTGTTCATAACTAGAAGTACAAGGCATTAATTACAATGCAACTGTAAATGAACTAAATGTTTAGAAAATTTTCTTTTCCAAATAAGTTTTTATTTTTAATCCTTTGTGCGTGTGTGTGTGTGTGTGTGTGTGTGTGTGTGTGTGTGTGTGACCATTGAGGCATTAGATGTATAGAGTTGGAGCTAGAAGTTGTAGAGAGCCATCTAATGTGGGTACTAAAACTTGAACCAATTCATCTGCAGGGTTGTACATGCTCTTAATCACTGATCCACCTGTCCAGCCCCTAGAAGAGACTTTTGCTTGTTTGTTTTTTAGGATTGTATTCTACTAGATTCATGCAGTTCATATTAGACTAGGTTCCCCACCATTAAAGTAGTAGGGGACAAATTGGAATGCCATGAGTGAGTTTATCCTTTAAACAACAAAAGAAATTGATTTATTGAGTAGGCTGGAAGAAGGCAGAAAGATGGCATACCAATGGAGAAAAGGAAAATGAGCTGGACCCATTAGGGTAAGCTTCTGTGCAAAGCTTCATTTGTATAATTCAACATCCAATGGACAGTATACAGGTCTGGAAGTTACACTAACTCACTCTTCACATCATTTCCTAATGTGCAACATTGTCATGAAATAAAGATGATAAAATCCAGGAACACACAAATAAGTTTAGAGACTGAGGTTATCCTGCACAGAGTTGCAACTCAGATTGCACTATTGGCTAGCAACTTTGAAAATACTGGGCCATTCTCATATTTCCATGAATTTTCCTTCATATCATTCCTGCCGTCAAGCTCTGCCCTTTCTAGTCTACTGCAGTGCTTTGGTTGATGATACCCTCCTATCCAGAAGGCTTTACCGGGAAAGAATGCTATGTCTTTCCTCTTTGAGAGAAGACTTATATGAAAGTCACAATTTTCTCTATTCTTTACTTTCTTAATTAAAAACATTATTTATTTTTCAAACATTGATGTATACATTTGTGTCTGCATCAAGGATATGTGCTCATGTCCATGAATGCCAGAAGAGGGTGTTAGATATCCTGGCAGTGGAGCTATAGGTATTTAATAGCTGCCTATTGGACATGGTAGGTATAGAATCTACTGTTTCTGGAAGAGCAATATATACTATTAACTTTAGAGACACCTACCAAGATCTTTATTCTTTTAAATAATAATAATAATAATAATCCCTTTAAGACTAAAGGTATTCATTAGGGGGAAGGAGGAGAGAAAGGACAGCAAGTAGAATTTTTGTATTTTTTCATAATGTCTAATTGAACAATCCATTTTAAATGATTAATTCCATTACACTGCAGTTTATGTCTAGTGCTAACTAATGAAATAAATTACTTTCCATTTCAACTTGCCCTCTTTTCTTTTCTCACATGTTCTCATTAGCTTCATCTGTAATGTTTTTCTACAACAACATCTCTGCCATACCAGCTGTTCTGTTAATGGACTGTTCTTATTATTAATTAGGAAGTCACATTTAAGTATGCAGAGTATTCTGGGAGTCCATTACCAAGATGAGCTTTCAGCTTTAAGGCTGGAAAAACACTTATAAAATGTTCACTCCTTTCTATTATTTACTAGAAAAAAATATTGTATATATGACACCATACTGTTTAAAATAGCTTAAACATTTGTAAGTTTCAAGAAAATGATTTTGGAAATATGGTACAGAGGATTTGAATTTTTCATGAAATAATACTGTTGCAGATGTTATTGTACTTTTATCATAATGGGCTTTTCTTACTGTTAACTCAGTCATCTTAAGGGGATGAAAACAATCAAAACTACACATATTACCCTTTTTAGTTACAGGGTCACATACCTGTAATTACAGTATTTGTGAAGGAGAGGCAATAAGATCAAGAATTCAAGGCCAACAAAGTCTAATAGAGAGACTATCTCAAAAACACAACAAATTCTGTCTCTCTCTGTCCTTCTCTGTCTCTGTTTGTCTCTCTCTGTCTCTGTCTTTCTCTGTCTGTCTCTCTCTGTCTGTCTCTGTCTATCTCTGTCTCTCTCTGTCAGTCTCTCTCTCTCTCTCTCTCTCTCTCTCTCTCTCTTATTCTCTCAAGTTAGTTTGAGAATCAATATATAAGCTTTCAGTTGTTCCTGACACCATGCTTTTGTTCTGCCATTGTAAACTCTATTCCTTTAAATCATAAGCACAAATTAAATGATTTTTTTAAAAAGCTGCCATATTCCTGGTGTTTTATCACAGCAATAGAAAAGTAACTTAAACAGAAGTTGGTACTAGAAGTCAGATATTTCTGTGACAGACATGACTATGCTGTTTTTGGAGAAAGTTGGAAGCCTTCAAGAATTTAAACTAGGACAACAGTTGAATGCTGTAATTAGGGACAGTTTTATTGATAACCATCTGGAATATGTAGACCCAACTCAAGAGTTTTGAAAGAGGAAGAATATTAGAAACAAGAAATCATTCTTAACAATATTTTGGGAAAGAGTGTGGTTGATTTTTGGCCTTATTCTAAAAATCTGCCTGAGGCTAAAATGAAAATGATTGGATTAATTTCTATGGTGGGGGATTTCAAGGACAGTTAATATTGACCAACTTGGCAATGCAGTTCACATGGTTCTGGCTTTAGATTCATGAAGGGCACATAAATAAAGGTGTATGAAATCTTGTTTTGAAATTAAGGTGAGTAACTAAAGTTGGGGATGTGACAAGTAAGTCCCTGCACAAAGGTCCTGTGTTTTGTCACAATAATAAACAAATGACAAACACAAAAATGGCCCCAGAAGATGCAGTTGTTCCTGTTGGACAGGGCCATGTATTTTTAAGGACTTTGGAACTGGTTTAGGGGTAAGTATGAAGTAATATACCCCAGAGAAACCATATCTAGCTACTAGTAAAGCTTAATATGCAATTATTGAAAGTGTTTGGAAGACCAAATACCATTAGAAATATACACTGTAAGGAATGAACTCGTGAAGTTTAATATGATATGAAATACTCCATCAGGAATTTGAATACTCAAATTTCATGCTATGTTCTGTCAGAGTACAACTACATGCTACTGGAGTCATGAAGAATTGAGTGAGGCAGACCTGTAAAATAATGAGAAAAATTAACCTGGTGTAAGAAAATTTAAAGCATTATTGGATTCAAGCTGTGGCATGGGAATGTGAGAATTGTGGTAGAAAAGTACAAGGGAAACATTTGAAATACATGAAGTTTTGTGAAAAAGGGAGCATAACACAATTAAAAGGATCAAAGTATGACCAGAAACTGTCTTTAAGTGTAAAATGTTTAGCGCTGTCAAAGGCAGACTGATTTCTGTGCTTAGATAATGGAAAATGTACATATAGTACAAGACTCTTTAGTCAAAACATGATGGAATTAAGGTACACCTAGCCACTTTCCCCAGACACTTCTAAGAAAGGCATGGGGCCACTATTTCCTGTTGTGTTATTTTTCAGAATGGAGATAATACCAGTTTAGGAAACAAAAATGAAAAATTGTTTTATAATCATCTGAAATGTCCATGTTTGACAGAAAGTTCAAGAATAAATTTCCCCAATCATTGAGTCAATTAGTATTTTATTTCTCAAAAAAATCAGGTCCAAGATTGTTTGCCAAACTTTCTCACATAGGAATAATAAAAAATATCCAAATTCTCTATATTTTAAGACATTTAACTTTTGGGAAGGAGTTAAAATTCTAAAATAAAAAACCTTATTGAAATAGGACAAATTGCACCATCATAATATATAACTAATAATCTTGAATAAGCAACTTTAAGCCTTTTCTTTTCATTTCAAAATTTCACCAAAAGTTCATTTATATACTGGATCTTATCTCAAAAGGTTACAAAATAAAGTTAATATGTTAGAGTGTAACTCACAGCATGCACTAAAAACAACTTCCAGTAACTCTGTAACCTCCAGAGTGTCACTGTAGCCCTGTTCTTCATTTCATTCCCTCAGAGGCCTCTCTTTGGCTGTGTGGTCATCTTCCACTTCAGAATGCCTGGGTTTGGCTAGTTCACTTTGCTTTTGACCTAATGCCTTGACCTCTGCCTGCTAACATCAGAGTCTCCCAATTTTCTTGACTAGTATACAGTTCTCCTATTTAAAGAAGCATAGCAACATCTTTTTACTGACCATCTTATCTTTGTGAACGCAAACCCAGTGAGGGTCCTCTAGATTTAAGTCTTGTTGGCTGTTTTTCAGTAAATAGTCTCCTTAATGGTGGCTTGTAAGAGGAAGTTGCCCTTTTCTTCTGCTTCTTGATGTAAGGTTAAGATAGACTAGGCTCACATAATCACTGAAAAAAATGTTAAGTTCATACATTTGAGTGGAAAAGATTGTTCCCGTAAGGTAATATTTTTGATCTGTTCTTTAAAGGTATCTCAAATAGAATATCTGTATATATGAATATTGTTGATCTTTACATAATTAGCATCTGAAAACTGCTCAAAGTCAGATAATATTGTAGGTTTATTTTATTGTAAAACTGTTTGGATAATGCAAAAATTTAGAAAACTAGAATAGTTGTTTAGGTCTCAGTCTTTTTAAACTAAATAAAATATGATAGGTGAATGTGAAAAAACTGCAGTTTCAGGATGGAAAATAACAGCAATAAATTCATCAATTGATCCTTCTGATGTTTCCTTGCTGGTGGTGGTGGGGGGGGGAGGGGTGTGAGTGTGTGGTACCAGAGGTCAACCAGGCATTGTTCCTAATAAGTGACCTACAATTTTATTTTGACGCAGGGTCTCTCTCTGATCTGGAACTCTTCTAGGAGTCTAATCCCACCAGGGATCTACTTATCTTCACTTTCCCAGATTTGGGATTAAAAGCATATAACACCAAACTTAAATTTTTTTGAATGATGGTACCTGAGAATCAAACCCATGCTAAGACTTTTTTCCTATGAGCCATTCTCCTATCTTCGTTATACTGGTTTCTTAATGTCTATTACAGACAGTTTGTTCTGGTTTCAACACACTGAAGTAAACATGGGTAAAATTTTAAAATTCTAGAAAAGCCCCTACTTATATTAATTAAAATGTACCCACTTTTGCACTTTGCTCCAGATTCCTTAGATAAGAACAAAGGGAATTTGTCACTTGACACACAATTCTATCCTTGTTCTCCTTAGTGGGGTGTGGCTAATTTCATTATCACATTTTCTAGGCAACATCATCAGAATCCTTGTCACTGCCCTGTTTCATTTACTGTATTGAGCTGAATTTATGGGTAAGTGTTTTTGTTGGAAGGTCACCATCAGCTCAGTCACCAAGGATCCAAAGCCAAGGAATGGCAAAACTTTTCATGGGTCAATGCCACCCTGGCAAGAAAAATGTTAATCCCTGGCCACCATCCTCCCAGCATGAATTACTTTTCAAATTAGCCTAAGAACCATTAATTTTGTAAGAGGTAAGATTCTCAGTCACTAAAGGGCCTGCTTCACAAGCATGAGAATCTGAGTTGAATATCAGCATCCATACAAAGAGCTAAACTTGGTACATACACTTCCATTCTCAATATGCTAGGTAAGAAGAAACAGGGAGATGCCTGGGAGTTTCAGGTTTGCTTAGTATGCTTCATGCCTGTTAGAGACACTCTCTATAGAAGGGGTAAAAAGAGAGACAGATCCAAGCTAAATGGTGGCTGAGTAGTGCATCCAAGTGTACCTGTATACACACACACACACACACACACACACACACACACACACACACAAGCACACACATGCAAATCAATGGACTTTGGTGCCTACACCAAAAAGAACATCAATTTCTGTATAACCAAACTAAAGAACAACCTGGTTTGTCTTTTTTTTTTTTTTTTAAATTTGTATTGCTCCCCAGAGCTTTAATTCAAGAATATGTAAATCATTGTTATAATTACAGAAAAGGATCAAAGAAGTAAGGCTAATTTCTACCCACTGGACAGTTTAACTCTTCACCTGAATTTCATTTAGTTTGAATTCCTTATTATTAATTATCAAATGTTTCTATTCAGCTGTCAAGGAATTTCAGTTTGTCTTCGTTTGCTATAATATCTGAATTTAAATGTTTATGGTATTCTCCTCTGAGCATAACCTCATACTAGTCTGTCCAACCTGGACAGTTTACATTGGATGTGATCAGCCTGGTGATGGTTAGCCATAGACTCTTTCTCCAAGATTCACAGGAAATACCTTGTGGTATAGAATGAGATCCAAGTCAGTCTCCAGTTTGTATAGTAAACTGAAGAATAATTAAGTAAAAAATACTGTTTGTGTGGATATGATTGTTTGACTAACTCTTCTTATGTGAAAGACTTGTTTCTAATCGTGTGTGTGTGTGTTGTATTGTATGTGTTGTGTCTATATGTGTATGGATGTGTGTAATATCTTTCTATGTATATAAGTGTTTGCCTCTGTGTGTATGGTCTCTGCATAGTGTCTGTCTGTCTGTATGTGTGTGTGTTGTATCTGTGTGTGCTGTGTCTATATGTGTGGCATCTGTGTGTATGTGAGATATTTGTATGTGTGTGTATGCTATCATCTGATTTGTAGATGTATGTGTTGTGTCCGTGTGTGGTTTTCATCCATCATCATCCTTTCTTGAGTCCCTCTATCTACTGCAGCTTTTCAATCTTTCTTCCCTTTATGTAGCCCACCTTGTCTCCCATACTCAGGTGGCTACTGACAGAGTGGTTGCAAAGTTTCCTTCTAAAAATGACTTTCAGAGACGAGCATCACAAGTGGCAGAGAATCCTATATGAATGCAATTTTCTGTATGTTATGGTCCTCCTGAGGGTGCACAGACTCCATTCTTGGAAAGCATGATGACAGAGGCTGTATCAGCCAACCATTTGAGTGTCATTTGTCAAAAGTAACAGGTAAGACTGTGGTCCATGGCAACAAGAATCTGCCAGGAACCATTAAAACAAAACAACAACACAGAAATTAAAATATGAGTTTGAAAGCATTAGTTTTGGTTTGGTTTAGTTTGGTTAATCGTTTTGTTTAATATTTGGAGGGACAGAAGTGAATGTCCTATATATAATACAGAGTTTTGAGGATATCTGAAAAAAAATGTCAGTGGTCTGAGAAATGAAAAACATAATGTGTTGCTTCTAAAAGGCAACTCAGGACTTCTGTGACACATAGCAAAGTACCTTCAACATTTTGACATAGTGGCTTTTTTTTTTCTGCCAAAAGGTTTATATGTCTGTGTTCTTGTGTGTACATATTTAGATGTGTGCAGCTGCATATGTGCAGAGTGCACAAGTATGTGCATATAGAAGCTAAAAGATAACCTCACCTGTTATCTTTCAGTCATTATCCATCGTGATTACTAACACAATCTCTCTTACTGGCCTATAACTTGAAAATTTTACTTAACTAGCTGACCAATGAGCCCCAGGAAGGTTATGTCTCTGCTTCTTCAATATGGAGATTACAGGCAAAGACTACAATGACTGATGTTTAGTATGTGAGTTGTATGACCCAACTTACACTTTCACAAGTAACTTATTATCTTCCCAATCTTGCTCTGGTTCTTTTTCTGTGTAGTCTTTAAAGTGTTTTTACTACTTTCAATGCCTTGTTTTTTGTCACCCAAGTCCATTTTGAGGTTCCTGATATTAACCTATGTCATAGATTCTGCTAGCTATCAAAGGATTGTTCTGTCTTGTTTTCTGCTGCTATGACAAAAACCATAACCAAAGCACCTTTGGCAGGAAAAGATTTACTTGGCTTATAATTTTCCTTCATTGAGAGAAATCATGGCAACTCACTACAGGAACCTGGGGGCACTGAAATTGATAACATGGAGGAATGTTGCTTATTGGCTTGTTCAGCTACCTTTCTAATATAGTCCAGGAACATCTTCTCAGAGGAACCATTCATGGTGATATCCTCCTACAGGGATTACAAATTAAGAAAATCATTCATACACATACCCAAATGGCAATCTGATGTATTTAGTGCTCCAGGTAATGTTCTCTCTCCCTAAATGAGTCATGTCATATTGACAACTGAACCTCACTTAAATAGGATAAGTTCAGAGCTCTAGGTTCTTCTGAATTTCACTTTTGTCAAAAAACTGTGGTAGAAGAGATTAATTAAGAAATGGATACAAATAAATAAAATCTGGGAAAATTTAAGGTGTGGCCAGAGACCAGAAAGGGCCAAGGTGGTAAGGCACATAGGAATATGCAGTCCTGAATCTCCCAAGCCAACATCCATGTGACAAAATTCCATGTCTTCAACAAGCCAATATGCTCAGATAGAAGAGATGACTGTTGGGCTTCACTGAGGATAGAGTGGTTACTGCATTTACTTTTCCAAGGACAACATGGGCTAATGTCTATTCACTCCAGAAAAGACACTAATGACAGGCTAAGTCTAGATTAGTGAAACAGTGAATTTATTGGAGTTTCTTATAGTGTAAATGAGGAGTTACTTAAGGAAACACAAGTGACCTTAAGAGAGCTAAATCTCCGGTAAAGCCACTTAGAGTGGGTGACTGCTCATAAAAAGCTGCATACCCAGAAATTTCTACAAAACTTGCACCACCTTGGTTGGAAAACCTACTTTCCCATCATCTATAACTGTATGTAACTTTGGACATTGACTTCCAAATATTCTACTTTCCGAAGCTTCCTGAAACTTTTCTCCATATCCTGTGATTTGTCAGATTCACTCACTCCTGAGTCTTAATCAGCCTTCCTCCAAGATGGAATGTTTCAGTTCATAGCAAACAGGTACACAACAGGATCTTGGCCTGAGTGATACTAGAAAAATTCCTACAGGTACTGTGTAAGGAAGCTTCACTCTATGAGAAAAGAAATAAGGCTTAGGGAATGCCTGGAGGATGTTACTTTCTTGGATAATATGAACTGGACAATGTAAACCTCAGTATATAATCTGTAAATTGTGGCATACAGACAGTACATAGTTTACAGTCAACTTTTTCTTGGCACTTGATAGAGCACAGAAAGAGATAAGTATTTTCTTTCCAATTGTCATTAGTTAGCATTGGAAGAAGAACAGGTGAGCATTAGGAGGTTACCCAACATAAAACAGCTGAAGCCTGAAGCTAACCAACAGTGTGTTTAGAAGATGGATCAGCACACACAAATGTTATTCTCTCCGGTGAAGGTGAGTACTTATTTACACTGCAACTCCAGAGACCCTTGTGCATCACAAGGCAGTACGAGTGACAGCCAGTGCATAGCAGCAACAATTAGACCCTCTTCACAGGGAGGTAGAACAAGGATTCTGCACCTGCTTTAGAACTTCTGAAACTTGGCTCCAGGTGCTAGATGCTCTGAGGAGACAAGGCAGAAATTAGAATAATGAGAACAACTCATCACCAAGAATTAATGATTCACCAGCTTCACTCTGAGCACTATGGGGCTTCACAGAGAGTACAACTCTCAATGCTGCTGTGGATCATAAATACTCTTAATCTTTTATATCACTATCTGTGTCCAGGGAACAGTCCATTAAGACAAAAACAAGTTTCCCAGCTCCACACATGGATGATTTGGTCAATCTAGATACTGTTTAACTGATTTTTTATTGAGATAATACTGTGGAGGGCAGTCAGTCCAACAGCATGTTGTCATTACAGATGCAATAGGTGAAGCTGCACAATAGGTGAAAGGATGAGCAAAGGTTACTCAATTGAAAAAAAAAAAAAACAAGCAACACTATTTCCTTCAAGAAAGTCTTTTCTAGACTAGACAATTGTGCTGCTTATGGAGATGAATTGGGCTCATGACTCAGGATGTTTACAGTCATGAGGAGCTGAGGTTTGAGCCTAGAATGCATAATCTCTTATTTATATAGTCATACCTTGTATACAAATGGAAAATATTTGTAAACATAGAAACAAGATTTTTAATATTCAGCTTGACAGTAGTTGTTGTTTAAAATCATATGCTCTGAAAATAAGAGGAAATTACCAGGCAATGTTATCTCCAGATCATTGTGTTACACATACTCTTTGTCACTTTGACAGACATCTGAGAAATCAACTGAAAATGTGGAAACATCTACTTGGCTCCTGGTTCTGTTCAAGTTCTAATGCTCTACTATGTTGCTCTGTGGTGAGGCAGAGTATTAAGGAAACAAAGGTATATGAGACAGAGCAGATGTTTGAGTACCTCAGGACAGATAAGAGTCAGAAAAAGACAGGAATGAATACAAAAGAAAACAATAGTCTGTGTGCAGTTTCCCTAGGAGACAAATCCTATTATTCCAGACTTTGTATTCTACATAATCAAGCTAGAATAAATTTTAAGCATTTACTTGGAACAATTAATTCTGAAGTATTGTGGGGTGTTCACCAGAAAACATTGCTCAGATTTGGGTTTAAGCCAGTAAAAAGTTCTCCTTAGCAGTCAGGTGACTACCCTGAGTATTCAGGATGCTGGCATAGCTACAACCTTATTTATGGTAAGCATTTAAGCACATACTCATGACTTGGTTTGACACACTCCAGTTAACTTGAACAGTTGGCCAGAAGCAAACTATAGAAGCCATAAGAAAAGGTTGATACTGTTAGAAACTTTTACAGAACTATGGATTCGATGGATCTGACTTTTGTTTTAGGTTTAACAGGTGGTACTTCTACTGGCCAAGTCATATAGCCTGAAAGTTACTTCTGCAACTGAGTCAGTGGAATTAGGGTTTTGGGTCCTACTAAGTTTGAGGGCCCTTTTACAGAAGAAAATAAAAAGAACCTTATATCATCAATAGTATCATACATTGCCATCTATAATCATTAACATTTGAAGATCAGTATGGAAAAAGGAATCTCAAGAAATCACCTTGTCAAGGTGTCCATGATTCTGTACTTTCCAGTGATAATAAGAAATAGATATCTGAGAGGTTAAGATAAAATCCATGATGACACATTAAAGAACGTTGACAGATATCACTTCACCACAACAAAGAAAATCTGGTCTTTGATCTAAAAGATTTAAAAACTTCTGCTGGATGTTTATCCACATCAGTTGGATGTTACATACAACATCTGTCAGATGTTTACAAAGATGTGTGCTAAAATCAGCTAAAAATTAACTTCCTACACATCAGGACATTATATATAATTTCTGTTTTATTTTAAAATATTCTGTTTTATTTTTAAAACAGTAATTTTGAGATCTGATACTTATACATTCTTATCTTTTTATATAGAAAAACCAGCATTATCCAAGTTTTCTTATTTAAGTCCCATGAGAACATATATAATAAGGGGAAATTTATGCCCATTATGAAGAAATGGAAGGATCTAGTTACTAACTCACCACTTTGCATTAAATCTTTCCTCTTTCCCTGCTCCTAATCTTTCCCTGCTCCTAATCTTTTCTTTATCAATAGGAAGTGTGCCATGTGCTGACCCTTGTGGATGAAAAGTAAGAGACCCTCCCCCAAACCAACAGCTTCTCTTTACCCAATCTTCAGGAGAGTATCCCTAACGACCTTATCTTTTTCCCACCCCACCGTATATTCCCCCATCGGCTTTTTGACAGGTTGAGGACACAGCAACACAGCCTCCTGCCCTGACTCCAGAACCACTATCTGCTCTCGCTCTGGTGATGTTGGCCTCAGAGATAAAAGGGAGGCCAACAAAGAGCAAACATACCATGTCTCCTGAGGCTGCAGAGCTTGATGCAGACTCCACTGTTCTACTCCTATGGGCAGAGAGGCTTGTAGACCAACAGGGGAACCAATCTCACCATTATTGGCCCTTTGCTACCACTGATCTTTACAATTGGAAAGAGCAAAATATCTAATTTTCTGACAACCCCAATGATCTTACTGGTCTCTTGGACACTGTTCTTTTCACTCATCGGTCCACATGCAATGATTGTCTGCAGCTTTTGCAGATTGTTTTTACTACTGAAGAAAAGGACTGCATCATCTTGGAGGCTCAGAAGAACTTTCCAGGAGCTATGGCACCCCAAAACGAATTCCAGCCGATATTTATGAGAGATTTCCCCTCAGAAGACCTGACTGTGACTACAATATGGCTGATGGTAAGTAGCATCTCCAGGTCTAATACCAGACTCTAATGACATGTGTCAAGGCAGTTGCTAGGCAACCCATTTATTTGACCAAAGTTTATTGAGGGATTTAGTGGAAAGTCACTGAGGAATTTATTGGAAGTTGCAGAGAAAGTGTACAGTAAGAGAGAAAGTGTAGAGGAAAAAAAAAAGATTAAGAAAGGAAAGGTATTGAATAGAGATTTGGCCAAGGTCCTCTGGCTAACACAGTCCAGGATCCAGGGGAAAGGAAATGCCAGCTCTGACAGAATGTTGAAGGAAAAGAGTCTAAATGATACTGGTTACCTGTACTAGGTAAGAACAAATGTGCCTACTGAAAGGAGGAAGGGTACTGGGCTAATGAACTCCCAAAAAGAATGTCAACAACTAAAGCCATGGTAACAGATGAAGGTTGAGGGAGTCAGTTGGGGTTTAGACATGCCCCCCAAACCCAGGGTAACCCTTAGAGTGGAGGGGAAGCCTCTTGACTTCCTGGTGGATACTCAAGCTCAACATTTAGTGCCTTAAAGGCCAAAGGGCTTCTGTCTTCCAAAGGTCCTGGGTTCCAGGGACCACAGGTACCAAACAATATTCTTGCACTACCTGGAGATAAGTGGACTTTGGAATGGGATGGGTATCCCATTCAATTACCATCATTTCTGAGTGTCCATACTCCTTGCTAGAGAGATATAGCATAACAAAAATGAGGAAACAAGTGGGATGAGAGTCTGATTTTTGTATCAAAGAGGCAATCCAGTCTATGTATTGACTCTTATGCTGACTTCTGAGACAGAGTATAGACTACACAAGTCACTATCCAATCCCAAAAAGACTTAGATATTTGGTTGAGAAAGTTTCCCCAAGTGCAAGCAGAAACTGGAGACAAGGGTCTAGGAAAACATCAACCTCCTGTGTTTGTTGAGCTTAAACCAGGGTCTGATCCAGCTTGAGTCCACCAGTATCCCATGTCCCAGGAAGCATAAAAGGGGATTACCTCCAATATCCAAAAATTGCTGGCTTTGAGAGTCGCCTGTCCATGCCAATTGGCCTGGAATACCCCACTGTTACCCGTGAAGAAGCCAAATTCTAAGGATTATTGTCCTGTCCAGGACTTTTGCAAAGTTAATCACAAAGTGATGGACATACACTCCGTGGTGGATAATCCCTGTACCTTGCTGAGTTCATTGTCATCAGAATGAAAATGGTATTCTGTTCTTGATCAACATGTTGCCTTCTTAGCCTACTCCTGGCCCCTAAGGTTACTTTAACTTTGAATGAAATAATCCTGAAAGAGGCATCAAAAGATAGACAACTCACCTGAACCTGGCTGTCCCAAGGCTATAACAATTCTCTCCACCATCTTTGATGAAACACTGCATGAGAACTTGGTTGACTATCCAGCTAACAACCCAGATGCAACCCTTCCCCAATGTAGATTATTTCTTCATTGTAGCAGAGTCTAAAGAGAGTTGCCAAGAAGGGACTTAGAAACTTCTATAGGCTCTTGAGGACATGGAGTATTAAACATCTGCTAAAAATGCACAGTTTTGTGAGGCCAAAGTAAACTATCTCAGTTATATTCTGGAGTAAGATCAGTGATGGCTTTCCACAGCAAGAAAACAACAACAACAACAAAAAAAAAACCCTGTCATCAATATCTCTAACCCCAAGAGCTCACGAAAGGTGAGAGAGTTCTTGGCGTCTGCAGGCTTCTGTAGCCTGTGGATTCCAGACTTTGCCAAAATTGATAAACCTCTATATGAAGTCATCAAGGAAAGATGATTTCATTTGGACTCAAAACCAACAGAGGCCCTTTTAAAAAGTAAAGCAGGTTCTGTTGATGGCCCCTGCTCTAGGGCTATCAGATATCATTAAGCCATTTCATCTGTATATTGAAGAATGTAAAGGAGTGGCCAAAGGAGTTTTGACCCAAAATCTAGTGCCATAGAAATGACCAGGGGCTTATCCATCAAAGAAAGTGGATCCAGTGGTGGCAGGATGGCTGCCTTGCCTGTGTATTATTTCAACCACAACATTGCTGGTTAAAGATGCAGATAAATTAACTTGGGAGAGAATTTGACTATGGCTACCCACCAAAATTGAAGGGTATTATTCAATGGTTCAGTAATGCCTGCATGAGTTATTATAAGACTTTATTAATTTGCCCTGACCTAGTTACCTTACAGTTGCCTGTCACCTTGAACCCTGTGACTCTTCAACCAGACCCTGACCTGGACTGTCCACTCCATCAATATAGCAAGATTTTGGCTCAGGTACATAGTACCTGACCAGATTTGAATGACTCCCCTCTGACAGGGGTGAAGCAGACTTGGTTTACCGATGGAAGCAGCTTCATCTACCATCTATGATGATCTAACAAAAGCAAGAGTGGCAGAGACTAGAGAAACAGAGGCAATCAGGGAAAAGTCTCTTCCCCCCAGGTACTTCAATTCAAAGGGCTGAGCTGATAGCATTAAACCAATCCCTCATCATGGGAAAAGGACTGGCTGTTCACATCTGTATGGACAGCTGATATGTATTTGCAGCTGTTCATGTACATGGAGCTATTTATCATGAAAGAGGGCTCTTAACAGCAGATAGGAAAACTATCAAGAAAAAAGGTGAAATTCTTCAGTTTCTTAAAGGCTTTTCTGTACTATTGAAGCTGACAATCATACATTGCCCAGGCCAACAAAAAGGAACATCGCCACTGGCTAGAGAAAACAATATGGCTGACTAAACTGCCATAGAAATGGCCACCTCTGTCTTGGCCACTGTCTTGTTTGAACTGCATAATCCAAACCTACTAGGGCAACAGTGTATGTGGAAGAAGAAATTAAATGGGATAAAAACCAACCCATCTGGACAGTTGGTGGCGATCAGCTGAAGATAAGATAATATGACTCACCTCTTTAGCAAGAACCTTTCTCAGAAAGATCAACAGAATCACTCACATGGAAGTGAGATCAATGGCAGATGTGGCGAGACAATCTAAGATGACATTAAAAGATAAGCAAAACACTCTGGAGAATATAGTATCAAGCTGTAAAACTTGTAAATTGATCAAACTCATAGTAAACCCAAACATTCAGGTTCTTGACTCTGAGTAAGAGCCTGGGACCCTACTGGGAACTTAATTTTACAGAAATCAAGCCAAGTACAGCTAAAAATATTTGCTGGTGTGTGTGGACACTTTCTCCAGAAGCAGGGAGGCATTCCCCTACTAATGCCAAGACTGAATAGGTAGTGGCTAAGAAATTGCTGGAGGATATGTTACCCAGCTATGGATTTCCTCATATTATAAGGTCAGATAAAAGACCAGAATTTGTGTCCAAGGTAAGCCATGATATAGCATGATTTATTGGGTCAAATTGGAAGTTACACTGTGCATATTGATGCAAAAGTTCATAACAGTGCTGGGAGCCAAGACTTTGTTTCCCTCCTGCCTATGAGAGGATATTAGTTAGATAAGACACCTGAGTTAAGAATTGTTCCACTACCATCCTACCTGTGAGAGAATATTAGTTAGATAAGAAACCTGAGTTAAGAATGTCACACCCTCCTGCCTGTGAGAAAACATTAACTAGATAAGCAGCTTGAGCTAAGGAATATTTGTGGGAGCATTGTGGTTACAGGTACCATCAAATTAGAGATGTTGGTGGGATAGCCCTGGACCCTGATCCTTAGATAACTTTCCTGCCTGCTTGTCTTTATAATGGCAGCCTGAACAATAAAGTTCAAGAGATTTAGACAGGCACTCCTTCTTTGTGTCTTTTGTCCCCCCATTCTTTCACCCCTTTCCCTAGGGTCTTGTGGAATCTCCCATGGGCCAGGACAGAACAGGTAGAAAGAATGAATAGAACATTAAGAGACCTTAATTAAAATGCCCTTAAAGACTGGCAACAACTGAGTGATGATCCTTCCCTTTGCCTTGTATGTGTAAAGAAGTGTCCTTACCAGATGGGACTAATTCCCTTTGAGATCATGTATGGTATCCCGGTCCCTGTTGTATCCAACCTACAGTCAACAGTTATTGAAGAATTGGAAAATAATGACTTAATATCTGGATTCAGAGCAACTATCTGGTTAAATTACATGTTGTCTACAAAGCAGGCCCCATTATTGGAACCACAAGAATTTTGACGAGGAGACTGGGTATATGTGAAGATATTTCACTGAGACTCACTGGAGCCCAGGTGGAATGGACCATTAATCATCATGATAACTTGGCCAACTGCCATTAAAATGGACAAGATCACTACCTTGGTGTACTACACTCATGCCAGACCTGCTAACTTGTTCTTTCCTAGAGATGATCACTGTATTCCAGTCTCAACAGAATGGAGAGTTCAGAAGATCACCAATGTCTCAAGTTAAATTTGAACTGGTCTTGAACCTACTAATAACTGTATGTATTGCAGTTCCTAATCCACATCAGCCTTTTGACTTGATCTGGGAGATTTAAAATCCTGAGACTATCTATCATGCCCAACCAGCCTATAAAAAATGGCCAATTGAGCATCCTGGTTCACAGATATGACTTTTTATTTGTATTGATCAGCTGAAAATTCATAGACTAACCCTCAACCGACCTCCAAAGGCACATGTGCCAAATGTGTATGGAGAACTTTTTACATATGCCCAGGGGAAAGAGAACTGCCAAATGTTGGGGTCGTAAACAGTTTTATTGTGCTGATTGGGGATGTGAAACATCACTTACTGGAAATAGGGGGTGGAGAGTGACAAAGGAAAATCTTTTTACAGTCTCCTAGTAGGAAGACAACTCCAAAGTTTCATTTAGGTTCACTGAAGAGAATAAACAAGTTAAGGGATGAGAAGCAGGGAAGTCTTGGGGCCTTCAGTTCTACATTACCAGAGGTATCACTCCCGGATTGCTCTTTACAGTGAAACTCTTAATTTGGGCCAACCACCAGCAGGTATAGGCCCAAATCAGGTCCTGACAAATTCTAAACCCATGTCGACCTCATCCTCAAGACAAACAACTACTTTACCGCTGGTTACTCAAATGCATATACCCTTAGTTCCAGAACTCTTCCTTGAACAAACAGAACTAGCAGATCCCCATGGTCAATAATGTTAAAAAGCTTTCAAATACTACATGTTTCTAAGCCCAAACATACCACCTCTTGCTTCTTTTGCTAAAATTCTAGGTTCCCCTTTTATGAAGGCTTTGGGATTAATGGCTGAGTAAAATGTTTCTGAAAGTGACTCTGTCTCTGCATGCAGATGGTCACAAGAAAGTTCAGCTTTTACCTCCTAGATTATATTGGGACAGGGTATCTGCCTGGGGAAAGTCCCATTGTCACATCAAAACCTCTGCAATCAGACCATTCCCATATTTCATTACAAATGGGTTATTCCCCCAGAACAAGCATGGTGGGCCTGTTCAATTGAACTACCCCTTGTAGCATTATAGCATGGAGAAGTTCTCAAATCCTCTGCCCCTAGAGGCTTCTGTATTTTGGTTCAATTAAAGCCCCATCTAACCTGTTATTCAGAAGAAGCAGTGCTAAGAGCTTTACTAGAGAAAATTGAAGAAGACCTTAAGAAATAAAAGAGAAAACTCATATCTTTAAACCTATTATTAATTATAGGGGCAGGACTAGCTGGAGCCTGCATTTGAATAGCTGAATTAACATTAAAGGAGGAAGCAATTAAAAAATGACATCATGAAATTCGAGGACAAATGGTTGGAGCTAGAAAATATCCCCCTTTTTGAGGTGACCCAGTCACAAAAAAATACACATCGTATGTACATACTGATAAGTGGATATTAATTAGTCAAAAAGCTTGGAATACCCAAGATAGAACTCACAGACCATATAGAACTCAAGAAGAAGGAAGGCCAAAGTATGGAAGCTTCAGTCTTTTTTAGAGTGGAAAACAAAGTACTCATGGGAGGAGAGGGTAGGAGGGACTTAGGAGGAAAAGAGAAGTGGGAAGGGAAAAGGGAGAGTAGGATCAGGTATGGGAGGAGATGGTGATGATATACAGAGGGTTAGGAAATTGAACAGAGGTGTGTAGCAATGGGGGATGAGAAACCGGTGGTAACAACCAGAAAATCCCAGATTCCAGGAAAACAAGAGGTTCCCAGAACCCAATGGGGATGACACTTGCTGTAATGCCCAATAAATGGGATGGAGAACCTGTAGAGATCAGATCCAGAAGTCAGATAAGGCCCCAAGTTGAGGGATGGGGTCACCCACTCATCTCCAAATTTTTAACCCTGAATTGCTTCTGTCTAAAGTAAATGTGGGGATAAAGAGTGGAACACAGACTGAAGGAAAGACAATACATAGACTACCTCACCTGGGGATCCATGCCATATGCAGACACCAAACCCAGACAGTATTGTTGACGACAAGAATGCTTGCTCACAGGAGCCTGATATAGCTGTCTTCTGAGAGGCTCTACTAGAGCCTGACCAATACAGATGTTGATATTTGCATCCAACCATCAGACTGAGCATGGGGACATAAAAGGAAGAAGTAGGGCCAGAATTGGAGGAGATGAAATATATATATATTTATTGCCTTTATTTTTAATGACACAGAGTTGTGTGGATTGGGACTAGAGAAATGAACAAATAAGCATGGGCAAAGAGAAGAATATTACCAAAATCCATTTTATAAAATTCTCAAATAACTACTAGGAATAAGGAAATAATGAAATTAAATAATTCCTATAAAGTAGTCTTCACAAAGCTTAGATGACAAAAGTTCAAAAAAAGTTTATTGCTGTTATCCTTACTTTTTGCAATTTTATTTTGTTGTTCGATGTTTAAGTGTAGATGTTGAGGGAAATTCACTATATTATTTGTTATCTTTCTCTTTTCCAAGACAGAGTCTCACTATCTTGCTCAGGAATAAAACATGGGAATCCTACTTCCTAAGCCTTCTGACTGCTGGATTGCCGGCATGATCTGCCACACTTAGCACACTTATTCTCTCTGGTTAAAGATGAAATTCACATCTTTAAAAACCCTTATAGAAAGTAAAGTTGTTCTTTTTATTTAACATGGATGTGTGAGTCATGCTGTTAGAGTAAAATATTGATTGTTACATTTCCCAAACAGGATCCAAAGTACAGCAATATGATCACATTAGCAAGTACCTGGGTATAAAAGTATATGCTCATAATGTATATGAGACATTTATTACAGGTTTTGAAAATAGTATTGTACTCCTTCAGGTTAAAAGAGATAGATTCCTTTACATTTGCTTTTTTTTTGTGTGTGTGTGTATGTGTGTATATATATATATATACATGTGTATGGAATGAATGTAGAGGTCAGACAAAAATATACTGGAATCAATTCTGCTCTTCCACAGGAATCATTCTTGTATCTAATTCCAGCCATCAGTCTTAGCAGCATGAGCCTTTATATTCTGAGCCTTTATACTATGTGATAATCCTTGGAAGACATGAACAAACATATGCTTATCCAAGTTAGGGTAACAACATTGAGATAAAGTATGGTCGAATCAAAGTCAAACTTGTTGAATCAATTCTGGAGTATGGAAGAGGGGTTATTTACATGAGCAGAAATAACTCAGAGAGCTTCATCAACTAAACCCAGCCCAACATGGAAGACAGGTCATGAAAGTTGGAATCCTTATTTGCACTCCAGAAATTGTCTGCGGTTCCTCGTGTTGTAAAGTGTTTCTTTCAGGCAGCTCAGATGGTCAGAGCCAATTCCAGAAAACTCAGCTGCTGTCTACTTCTGACTGTTTCTGTTTATCTCAGCCTCTTCTAGGGAGCTCAGCTCATCAGAGCTTTTATTGGTATTCTAAAATCCTTTTGTAAACGTTGGAAAGGGAAGAGTCTAGTGAATCTGGACAGTATCAGGGACTCTTTGAAGATATTCTGCATGGTATACTTCTTGAACTTTAAGAGTTTTGCTACATACTAAAATATTTTCCCTCTATTTAAAATATCCTGTTAGTTAATCTCCTTGTCAACATCCTGTATCTTAATGAACTTCCCTCCAATATGGAAGGTATCAAATCAAAGGAAACTGCAAAATAGAATCATCTCTTCAGCCTAAGAGATATGTATTTAATTTCTTAAATATGTTTACATAACAACCATCCCATTTCAGATATACCTGCACACAATACATATATGTCTAATCTAAATTATAAAAAGTGAATGAGTTTCTTAGTGAATATATGTAATCAGCTAAAGAATTCAGGAATATAGTTTAGGTTGAAAACTCTGTAGTTTAGACAGATGTTTAGGTAGTTAGGTGTAGTATTGCTCTTCCCAAAGACCTGTGTTCAGTTCTGAGCATCCATTTTGAGTAGCTTGCAACTGCTCACATTTCCAGATCCAAAGGATTTGAAGCCTAGAGCCTTGGTGAGGACATAAAAATGTATATGTTCCTCTCTCTCTCTCTCTCTCTCTCTCTCTCTCTCTCTCTCTCTCTCTCTGTCTTTCTCTCTCTCTCTTCTCTGTCTTCTGTCTCTCTGTCTCTCTCTCACACACACAATCACATAAGAGAGAGACAGAGACAGAGAGAGAAACAGAGAGACTGATACTCATACATACATACAATTAGAAATAATAACGATAGCCTTCAAAAGAAAACTCTTTTGTTTCTCTTAGTGTTGGGATTCTCATAGAAACATTAATGATACCCAGTGCTTTATATTATACAATGGTTCAGAATAGGAACCATGGAAACCAAATGATTTAGTTTCACAATGACCAGGGTCATTCAGGAATTCTCTTTGTATAAGTTACTAAAGGTCATTAAGCTTCAGAAGCCTCAGTCTATCATGAAAATAATACCATACACTTCAGTGTTAGAGTGATCCAATGAAAAAAAATGGCAATAAATCATTCTACATGATTGGAAAATAAACACTGTTAACCAGAAATAAAATCTACTTAACACAGAACAAAGAAAGTTTTACTTATGTATGGATAACTACTATTAAAATCAGGGGTAACATGGAATTGAACTTGTTTGAAAACAGGTTCTAAGGTTGATAAATTATTAACTGTAGACCTAATTTTAAGTCACAAGAACAGAAGATATATATTTATTCTACTACCTGTTTTTTCTTCTTTTATTTCCATTTTTAATAGGATATTTATTTATTTACATTTCAAATTTATAACCTTTCCCAGTTTCCCCTCTGTGAACCCTCTATCCCACCCCACTTACGGTGCTTCTATGAAGGAGCTCTCCCACCCTCCTCACAGCCCTAGAATTCCTTTATAGTGGGGCATCAACACTTCAAAGAACCTAGGGCCTCCCCCTCCCATTTATGACAGATAAGGCCCCTTCAGTTCCTTCAGTCCTTCACCTAACTCCTCCATTGGGGTCCCTGTGATAAGTCTAATGGTTGGTTGCAAGTATCCACATCAGTATTGGTCAGGATCTGGCAGAGCCTCTCAGGAGACAGAAGTATCAGGCTCCTGTTAGCAAACACTTCTTGGCATCAGCAATAGTGTCTGGGTTTGGTGTCTGCATGTCAGATGGATCCCCATGTTGAGAGGTCTCTGTATGGCTTTTCCTTCAGTCCCTGCTCCACTCTTCGTTCATCTATTTCTTTTAGACCAGAGCAATTCTGAGGTAAAATTTTGAAGATGGGTAGGTGTCTCCATCTCTCAACAGGGAGGGGCATGCCTAACTCCTGCGTATGGTCTCGACAGATACCCTCTCCTCTTTGGGGTTATTTTAGCTAATGTTAACTCCTTGGGGTCCTGGGAGTCTCTTGATTTCCTAGCATCTGGAATTTTCTCTCTGCTACCCCCAGTTCCCCCTTCCCAATTAATACACACCATTGTTCAATTTCCTGGCCCTCTGTACATCTACTCCATCTCCTCCCATAACTGATTTTTCCCTTCTTTTTCCCCTGCCCCACTTCTCTTCCTCCCACATCCCTCTAAACCTCTCTTTCTCTTGATTATTTTGTTACCCCTCCTAAGTAGGACTGAAGTATCCACATTTTGGTCTTCCTTTGCCCCTCCCTGTTGAGAGATGGAGACACCTACCCATCTTCAAAATTTTACCTCAGAATTGCTCTGGTCTAAAAGAAATAGATGAACGAAGAGTGGAGCAGGGACTGAAGGAAAAGCCATACAGAGACCTCTCAACATGGGGATCCATCTGACATGCAGACACCAAACCCAGACACTATTGCTGATGCCAAGAAGTGTTTGCTAACAGGAGCCTGATACTTCTGTCTCCTGAGAGGCTCTGCCAGATCCTGACCAATACTGATGTGGATACTTGCAACCAACCATTAGACTTATCACAGGGACCCCAATGGAGGAGTTAGGTGAAGGACTGAAGGAACTGAAGGGGCCTTATCTGTCATAAATGGGAGGGGGAGGCCCTAGGTTCTTTGAAGTGTTGATGCCCCACTATAAAGGAATTCTAGGGCTGTGAGGAGGGTGGGAGAGCTCTTCATAGAAGCACCGTAAGTGGGGTGGGATAGAGGGTTCACAGAGGTTCATGTGACCCATTAGTTGTATCTTGGTTATTGCAAGCACTTTGTCATATATCCACTTATCAGTGAGTGCATGCCATATGTGCTCTTGTGTGACTGAGTAAACTTATTGAAGTTGATATTTTCTAGATACATCCATCTGCCTAAGAATTTCAGGAAGTCATTGTTTATAATTGTGGAGTCCATGGTATAAATGTACCATATTTTCTATATCCATTCCTCTGTTGAGTGCCATCCTGGTTGTTTCTAGCTTCTGGCTCTTATAAAAATGTCTGTTATGAATATAGTGGAGCATGTGTCCTTATTACATGTTGGAGCGTCTTCTGGGTATATGCCTAGTAGTCATATAGCTGGGTCTCATGTATTAATTACTATGTCCAATTTTCTGAGGAAGAGCCAGGCTGATTTCCAGAGTGGATGCTCCAGTTTGCATCCTACCAACAGTGAAGAAGTGTTCCTCTTTCTCCATATCTTGTCCAACATCTGGTGTCACCTGAGTTTTTGATCTAAGCTATTCTAACTGGTGTAAGGTGGAATCATAGGGTCATTTTGATTTGCATTTCCCTGATGACTAAGGATGATGAAAATTAATTTAAGTGCTTCTTGGACATTTGAGTTTCCTCAGTTGAGAATTCTCTGGTTAGTAGTTTCCCATTTTTAATAGGGTTGTTTGGTTTTCTGGATTCTAACTTCTTGAGTTCTTTTTATATATTGGATATTAACTCTCTATCAGATGTAGGATTGGTAAAGATCTTTTCCCAATATGCTGGTTGTTCTTTTGTCCTATTGACAATTTCCTTTACCTTATAGAGTTTGCAATATTATGAGTTCCCATTTGTTAATTCTTGATCTTAGAGCATAAGTGATTGGTGTTCTGTTCAGAAAGTTTTCCTCTGTGCCAATGTGTTCAAGGCTTTTCCCCACTTTCTCTATTAGAATCAGTGTATCTGGTTTTTTTGCTTGTTTGTTTGTTTGTTTTCTTTTGTTTTGCTGAGGTTCTTGATTGACTGGGACGGGAGCTTTGCATAAGGTGATAACAATGGATCAATTTGCATTCTTCTATATGTTGACCACAAGTTGAACTAGCAGAATTTTTTGAAAATGCTGTCTTTTTTTCATAGAATGATTTAAGCTTCTTTGTCAAAGATCAAGTGACCATAGGTGTGTAGGTTCATTTCTGGGTCCTCAATTCTGTTTCATTGATCTACTTGCCTGTCACTGTACAAATACCATACTACTGGATGGTGATGAATTATCATTTTGAAATGTTCTTGGATTCATTTTGCAAGTATTTTGTTGAGTATTTTTGCATTTATATTAATAAAGGAAATTGGTCTGAAGTTCTCTTTGTTGGGTTTTTGTGTGGATTTACTATCAGCAGAAGACTGACTTTATAGAAAGAATTGGGTTGTGTTCCTTCTGTTTCTATTTTGTGGGATAAGTTGAAGAATATTGATATTTAGTCTTCTATAGGTGTGATAGAATTATTCACTAAACCCAGCAGGTCCTGAGCTTTTTTGATTTTGCTTTGGAAACTTTTAATGACTGCTTCTATTTCTTTACTGGTTATGGGTTATGGGACTGTTGAGATGGTTTATATGGTTTATCTGACCCTTTTTTAAATTTAGTACCTGATATCTCTCTAGAAAATTGTCCATTTTATCCAGATTTTCCAGTTTTGTTGATATTCATCTTTGTAGTATGTTCTAATGATTTTTTGAATATCCTCAGTTTCTGTTGTTATATCTCCCAGTGAGAGAATACCTGGGTATGGTCTCAACCTCTGGACACCTTGGGAATGGCAATACATTATTCAGACAGTTAGAAGAAGCATGTAATTCACAGGTAATATCAGTTGAAATGTTTGAAGGTCATCTGTGTACAGCACAATGCACAGGTCCAGCTGCAGGTATGCTTATGTTCTGATTCACAGTGGCCTTCATACTCTGTGATTAAGGACCATAAACAGTGACTTCCTATTATGATTATTCCTGTCATTAATAGATGATGTTTATTCACTATTTGTTCATTAACATGCAATAGCATATTTTTCACAAAAATGCATCTATTTAAATCCTTCTGTGAGTAGAATAATATTTACCTGCAGCTGAATGAATTGTCAGTACTAATATTAGGTAAAATGTATGTTCTATTCTTATAAAATCCTGAACATTTTGTTTGTTGTGCTCCATTATAATTTTGGTGGACTGATGTTGCTTTTGATTTTTCTTATTTTGTAATTTAATTATTGTCATTATTTAATAAATAACTGGTATACCTAAATCAATGAAATTTTAAGTTTTACCAAATTTACTTTTTATATTAAGCTCTGTTGAGGAGCACTTCAACATAAGTTTGAACCACAGAAAAAGGGAATATACTCATGATTTAAAAAAAAATATATCAAGTAGTGATGGCTCCATTCAAGAGCTTGAACCACATACTTACTGGAAATCTGATTTCTGATATTTCTCTTTTATATCCTATCAGCATTATCTTCCTGGGAATAAAGGACAAAATTTCAGTCACACTCTGTGACTCTAAGATAAAACTATGTCCTTCTAATTTGAAAGCTTTTCACAGTTGGAATACAAGTATGTGTGTGTGTGATATATATATATATATAATATATATATATTATATATATATATATATTACTGAAAACAGTTCCACTAATGTTTCTAAATATTTCATAATTTTTCTTTTATGAATAAACAAAATTCTGAAGTCTATATTATATGTACCTTATATTATTAATTTTTCTGTTGATGGACACCTAGACAAATTCTATTCCTTTATTGTGAACAGAATGTCACAGTTTAACCAGTATCTTTGTAGTAGTATTTAGACTCCTTAAGGTATTTGTCCAGAAGTGGTATAGAAAATTTCTCAATCATTTAAATCATAGGCCATACACTCCTAAGGCTTTAGTATTTTTGGTTGCTACTTATCAGCAGAAATCGTGTCCTGGTAAGCTATAACTGTGAATTTGACAGAATATTAAATAAATTGCCTACACAGATTGGTTTGTGGTCATTTCTGGTAAGAAAAATATTGAAGAAAGAAAACCTAACATGATTAAAGATATGAAGAATAGAAAACATATGACATTAGCAACATAACATATATTGAATTATCTTGTCAGTTTCTGGTAAAAAAAAGTTTTTTAAAAATTGCCTAAAGTATTTTACGTCCTACATATATACTCAAAAGCCTTTTGTGCAGAAATGATTTCATTTTTTTCTGAACAGCATATATATTCATTTTAATATTTCTCATTTCCTTAGAATATATTTAAAAACAGTTTATCATGTTAGCTAACTGTTTTTCTTATCTCATTAAAATACTTGATATGTGCTACATAGATTTCTCCTGAATGGAACCTGCACTCCATCTAGATGAAGATAGGGTAGACAAATGTTGCTGTAGTGAAATCAATACCTAGAAATAAGGATGTGTTCCTTCATTTATGGTGGTTGGCAGGTGCTGTAGACTCTGATTTTTCTACCATGTACTTTATATGACATTTTCCAGCTTCCCATTTTTACTACTGTGACCTGAGGGGACTTAGAAATTTTGATTTTTGCTTTGACTTTAGTCATGTGTGTGTGTGTCTTTTGTGTGTCTCTGTGTGTGTTTTAGTGTATGTACTTGTATATACAGGTTTATATGGATGATGAAGCTGGAGGTTGACATTTGGTTGAGTTCCTCCATTGTTTTCCACCTTATAAGTCAGATATTTCTGGTTCATAAGTTTATGAACTAGAATCTGAGATTAGATAATCCATTATCATGAATCTTATTTAGATGTATGGAACATAAATGATGCTTAGGATTAGTCATTTTATGTAAATGATAGTTACCAATTTTCTTTTTGTTTTCAATATGATCTGCTTTAAAGATCCACTAAACAGTAAAATTCTCCTAACTTACTATGAACTGGAAACAAGATGACATGCATGTGACTTTTACTCCCAGAACAATATTCATTTATAGATAGGTGGAGATAGATGATTAGATAGATAGAGATAGATAAATAGATGATTGATAAATAGATAGATAGATAGATAGATAGATAGATAGATATAAAGATAGAAGGTTATCAGATAATACAGATAATAGATAGAAGGATATATGTTAACTACAAAGACAGGCAGATAAAGAGAGATAAATAAATAAATAGATAATAGATAAATGATAGATAAAGATACAAATGAATAGTGCATAGATGAATAAATGATAGACAGATAATAGATAAATAGAGATAAATGATGGATAGATAGATAGATAATAGAGACAGATAAACAGTCAGAAATATAGATAGATGATAGATAGATAGATAGATAGATAGATAGATAGATAGATAGATAGATAGATAATAGAGACAGATAAACAGTCAGAAAGATAGATAGATAGATAGATAGATAGATAGATAGATAGATAGATAGATACTGATATATAGACAGACAGATAAAATGAAAAACAGATATACATATAATAATGAATTTAGGAAAAGTAAGACCATGAGGCTAGGTAAATTATTTTAGGCATGAATTCCCAGTAAACTACAAATTGGACATTATACCTTAGTTTGCCCTGAACTAGGAAGACATTTAAAGATACTGTAAGTAACATACCACAAAGCACAATCAAGCTGAATAAATAGATTTACTTGGAAAGAATGACCAGAGGCTATAAAATAGTATGAAACATAGTACAGTGTTCAGAAGCACAGAGAAGGCTGTAAAATGAAATTAAGTGTATTTATAATGCATTATTGGAATAAATGCAAAGGGTGAGGCTATTTCTGTCCATCAGTTTAAAAAATATATATAGATGCTTGAGTGACTCTGGGCTAGCTCTTACAGAATCTAGAATGATGCAATTGAAAAGCACAGAGTCAATATTAGAAAGACACAAGAATTGACTTAAGTGCTCCCACTGTCCACTCTCCCTGCTGGCATTTTTCATATTTAGAAAGGTCATTACACCCACATACTAGGTTTCTATGAAAATGTATCACATGTAAGAAAATTTATGACTTACAAATTGGGCTCCAACTTTCAGATATTAAACACTCATGTTATTTTATAGTATAAGGTACATGACACTATTTCATAACATAATTCTCATTTTTAGAAATAAAACACAATTTGTCAGGTGTGAAGTAAATAACAATAACAGTTTTACAACTTTCTGATGAATGCCAGCCATTAATTTCCTTTGTTTTTTGTTAACTCTTGAGAAGGATCCTTCCTACTGCTTATATGATAATCTTCAATATCAGTGCATTTACATTTACATTATAAGTAATATTCTTATGCATACAATGGACTATATTTGTGCTTAAGTGGTTGGTATGAGATGAAGAACTTGGATTACCGATGAGAGAAGTATCACTGTCCCATGAAACCTGATTGCCAGGGAATATTGCCAAATAACACTTGGGTCCAAGATCAAAAGAAAAAGAAAATTAGGAGCACCTCAAAGACAAAAAAAGGTGAAGTCTAAAAATTTGACAGTAAAATAAATCAATATCCTTAGAACATAAAAGGTCAAAATCAGGAAAGAAAATTTTTGTTTCTAAACAAAGAATGAATTATAGAGTAAATATGGTCAGAAATCTAAATACTGAAATAACTTTAAAAATACTAACTAGTCTCATGGTATGCTAAGGAATAGACAAAGAAACTGGAGAAAAAATGAGAAAAAGTGAAAGGACAAAGAAAGATTAGGAATTTAAAATGTACAGAAAATTCATTAAAATAAATTGCATAGAGCTGAGGGAAAGTCATTGTGCTTGAAAATTCTATTGTAAAATCTGTAAAAAATAAAATGTAATACTTGGAAGGGGGAATAGATCATTTGGTAAAGTACTTGCAGCACATGCATGAAGACTTTAATTCAATCCTCATAACCCATATTAAAATCTTTTTATATTAGAACATATATCTGTTATTCCAGTGCTAAGGAGAAGGAAACTGGCTCACAGGCCAGACTAGTTTAGATGAATTTCAAAGGAGTCTGAGGCACTGTCTAAAAAGAACATGGTGACAAACACTGCATAGGTACTTGTTTCCTTAATTTGATACCTAGGACATACCTTGTGGAAAGGGAGTAAATCAGCAAATTAGTTTTGGACATACCAAGTGACATATACCCAGTGGCACATATACCTGTTGACACACAAAATAAGTCAAACTAATTAAAATACATAAATAATTGTCAAACATAACTTAAAGAAAAGGATATAGGGGACATTCTGAGGAACAACATAAGAGGTTGACATATGACCATACACACATCTGTCTTTTTAGACATAAACAAATATAGACACACTCACAAACACACACACACACACACACAAACACAAATATTAGAGGATGAATTTAAAAAGGTACAAAAGGACTGGGCAACATCACTGTCTGACATTGATATATAAGAGTTCCTTGGTTTGGTATAGTCATTCCAATCAAACCATCTTGAGAGTACTGTTTGTGAAAACAGAATTTCACTTATTTATCAAACTAGAGTCCTACATATTTTTGTACCAACATTTCTTTGTTGATTTTACTGATGTCTGAGAACTATGGTTGGTGCCGGATGTATTCACCATCCTGAGACATACATCTGGTAAGGGAAAGTTCCGAGAAAACATAGATGTCAAGTTCCTACTTAGTGTCTTTACTTTCTGAGCATGGTAAAGGTGAAGATAGTAACTTGAACTAACTTAAACCAAGAAGTGTCTCGTTCGAGTTTCAAAGGGAGAGAATGAGAGAAAAGAAAGGCTAGAAAATAACAAACAACTCTCTGATGTACAAAATGTGAGAGCCAGCAGACCCTACCTTTGCCATCCCCATAGCAACACTTAGAAGTAAGCAGTTGTTATAAGAAACTGTCAGAACTTGGGAAAATGGCAGAAAGACTACAATGACCAAAGTTTAGAAGAATAAAAAGTCATTTCCAAGTGGTAGGAAGCAAAAATAGAAAAGTGAGAAAAGTAATTAAGTAAAATAAGTGAATTTGTATGTCGACATGGGAGGAATTAGAGGAGGAGTGCAGAGTTCAAATATGAAGTTCTCAAAATTATTAAATTAAAAAAGTTCCCTAATGATGTGAATTGTCTGTGATGCCACTAAAGGCCTTGGTGATATCAGGGTCCATGCTTCTGCTATGGATCATGTCTGGGTCTCAGTACTGTAGCTGGGATCTATGTTGATGTGACTGTGTTACCACAAAAGGCTATGCAGATATCTGTGGTTAGTGCTCCATCCTGAAGTTATGATGATGTCTGTGGGCCTCACTGTAGTTGGGAAATATATTGATTTGAGGAGCCTGCCCTGTCACTTGAGTCTATGGTGATGTTCATGTTCAAGGCTGCTTCTCAGGGACTTGTATGAGTCAGTGGTCCTTCTTCAGTCAGAAGCCATTATCATTCTCTGTGCTCTCCAGAAATCATGTGGATATTCATGTTTCCCAGCTGACTCTAAATAGCTACATTTATAGTGATATTGATTATTGCAGACAAATAATTGTGAAAGAGCGACATGGAAAGATTCTGTGAAACACCTACCAGATCCAAATTCCCACTCCCCCATAATAAGTAGCAGCCTAAACAAGAAGTTATTGAAGAGAACCCTTAAAAAGTGTGATAAGGATACTGAAAAGTAGCTTTCCACAATTGATGGCTTCTTGCGAGGATGTGGGAGAGGAATGATTCAGGTCTATTTAAGGGACATACCATTAGAGTGTGACCATCCTCCAGTGAGTATATATATGTATCTGTGTGTGTGTGTATCACAAATTAAACTTAATTTTATTTATTTATTTATGTAGGAAAGTCAGAAGGGTGTGGGGTCAGACACAGAAGGACTGGGAAATGAGTATTGTGAGGTTTATGATGTAAGATTCTCAAAGAATTAATTAAAATATTATTTTGAAAAAAGAAATGGTAAAGTGGTGGCTCAGGATTTGGCTCACCGAGGAAGAGTGTTTGATGAGGACTAAAGGAACTAAACTTGAATCCCTAATACAAAAAAAAGAAGAAGAAGAAGAAGAAGAAGAAGAAGAAGAAAAGAAGAAAAAAGCCAGAGAAGAGACAGGGAAGTGTGACAGTATGTGCCTGCTATATCAGCACTATGGATTGAATAATGAGAAAGTTGAAGTCTTGATGTGGCCTCCACATGCACACCCATGTGTATGTATACCAGCACACTCACACATGCACTACACACAATACACATGTAGAAAGAAGATAAAGAAATCTTTGTAGATTTGTTTATGAAATCTAAGTAGAAGTTGTAGACAATGAATGACTGTTGACCTGGCTCATTGGGAAGAAAGACATACATTGTCAGACATGTGGCTTTAACCATACAAGAAAGAGTTTGCGGCTATCTATGAATTTATATGTTTGGTTTAAAGTATCACCAACAATGACTAATATTTAGAAAATTCAAAGGAGAAATTTTAGAACTTTCAACAATAGATATAATCAGACTCTTATTCTATGAAGACAGGTCCAACAAACTAAAACTGTTAGGACATTGGTCATAGTAACAGAATGAGTTTCAAAATGACTAAAGCATACCTCGTTATGTGGTGCAACTGATTACTGGAGGTAACTGAATTCTTGCTCACAACTTGGTTATTTCCTTTCTCTCAGATTATTTTGTTGCTGTTTTTACTAATGATGCCAGAGATATAAGACTGATAGAAATGAAAACATCTCTCAGTTCAGAATCTCTACATGGACTCTATGAAATTAAATGAAAATAGTATTGAGAAATTATTGTGTTCAGCTTGCTTTCTATTCTGTAGGTAACCAAATAATACTGTGTGGATTTTAATTATTTTAGATAAAAACAGTAATGGGTTTCATAGTGGTATTTTCATATATCATTTCATCAATACATTTTGTTATTTCATGTCTTTACATTAGACTTTCTCATACCTCTTGCTCATTTCTAGTGAGCTACCCTCTTTTCTCCAAAATTACTCCATTCTACTCTTATAACACATGTATTATATTACACACTCTCTCTCTCTTTGTGTGTGTGTGTGTGTGTGTGTGTGTGCATTTGTATTGTCTTTAAACGTTGTCTCCTAATTTATGATTTTTTCTAGTTTTTTGACATGAAATTTCTCCTTTTAATTTGAAGAGACACACAAAGAGAGAGACACATAGAGACACACAGAAAAAACAAACAGAGATACATATAGAGAGAAATAAAATAAAATGAAACATATTCATTCAATACTCTGCCAATCTTCATGAAACTAGGGCTCAGGAAGACCAGAAGACGGTATAGATACAATGGGATAGTGTTCATCTGAGTACACAACCTGAGAATTTGCTTGGGCCTACACAGCCACCTTCAGCCTTCCCAGTCTTTGTTCAACATATGCCTGCTAATTGTCCTATTATTGCCTATAATGAATTAACCTAGCATCCAATAAAGATGGTAGATCTAAAGCATTTTAAAGAGTCTATGGTATTGTATGGGTTGCACTCTTTATTTATTAAACAAATGTTAAATATTTGGACTATGCAGAAAAGGTTTATTGGCCAAGTTAAGAAGAGATTAGAGTCAACTGTTCTAGAAGCTTGACAAAAAAAAAAAAAAAAAAAAAAAAAAAAGCAATGGTTGTTGTGGTAGAGGCACAAAACCACAAAATGAGCAGAATAGTGTAAGGTAGATAAATGTTACTAAATATTAATTACTTTGGGAAGGGAGTTTTGCTGATTTACAATGACAAGCCTGATCTGATGATGGTGTTATTGAGCAATGTCATATTGAACTTTAAGAGCCTGGGATATGATTGAAGAAAGAGGGGGAAAATCTACCCCATTTATAAAGGTAATACAGGGACATATAGAAGCATGCACAATCTTCTTACGAAGACAGTGTTCATCTGTAAACAGAGCCATATCAGACCATGAAACAGACAGTTATTGATAGAAATATTGAGCTTTTGAAAACATGAATACTGCATGTAGAGAGCAACATGATCATTGAAAGCATAAGAGAAACAACTGGTGCTAGTTCTCAGGAGCATAAGGCCAGTATCATAGGATCAATCCTGTGATTCAGCCTATGGCTGAAATTTTACTGAGTCAAAATATCTGATGCTTTAATTGTGGCAAATTTGATCATTTCCAAAGAAATTATAGGCTAGAAGATTCAGAACCCAAAATTTTAGGTACATTGACTCTAGAAAATATAAATTCATAAAAGAGAACAAGCTCATTTTGGTTGCAATGAACAACAAAAGTTTCCAGGGTATTAAAGTCAGTGTATAAAAGGTAAACATTGTTCAAAATATTGCTGATCCAAGAGGGACTTAAAAGGTAATACCTTGCCCCTGTGAAACAAACCTAGGAGACTGTCAACTCAAGGCCCAGAATAAACAATACGAACCATCTTCCTTTGGTCACAGTATGTGCAGGCTAGAAAATCAAAACTGATTATTTCTGATCTTATGCACAATACAGAACGAAGTGCATCTTTGTAGCTGGCCACAAATACCCCTCTTATATTACCCTCAAAAGTTGAATCTTACAATTTAACCACTGGTGTTTATGGTCCTTTATACTCATGGACAATGGGAATAGTCTTGGGAAAAAGTAGATTAACTTCTCAAGAATTTAATATGCTTCCAGATATTGTAGGTGTGGAATGAAGAAATAAAAATTATTGTGTATGTGAAAAAAGGAGATGCAAATTGATGTGGGAAATAGAACTGTTCAACTGTTGTTTTCTTACATCAAGGCTGCTACTGTAGAAAGGACAAGGGCTTGCAGGAATACTAGAAAAATATGTGTCCTGTCAAACAATAGTTAATGATCAGAAACCCAAATTAATGGTGCATATGGACAGTTTTGACATAAAAGTTTTGGTAGATACACAAGCTGATGTTAGCTTACTTTCCCCAAAGTCTTGGAATCCATATTGACCACATCAGGTTTATACACACTTTGTAGGAATTGGCAAATTATCAGGAATAAGAAAAAGTGTCTAACAGATTAATTGTGTGGGATGAGAAAGGAAAGCAAGAAATTGAAAACTTCTATGGCTGACATACCCATAAACTTCTTGTCAGTGTTCTTTTAAAACAATAAAGTACTCAAATTAATATCCTGAAATTCCAGGAATATCAAATGTGAAAACTAGGGTGTTATGGTAGATTATCTTGGCATTTTGCAAGATGCTTTTTTGCATTGTTTTATTTAATCTTCATTTATCCTCACAAATTATTCATGATCATTACTGTTTAGAGGATGGTGTGTTTGAGTGTTATTTTTTTTTTAAGGAACTTGCCTAGTTTTCAAGTGACACAGAATATCTCAACCCAGATGGCACTGGTGTTGAAGAGGGTAATGCCATGATTACTGTCATTGTTTTTCTACAGACCCAATGGAAGATTTCTGCTCTCTAAGTGGCAATAGCTACTTAACTACCAAACCACAATGCTCATGCAGCTATTTCGTCAGAAATAAAGTATTCAATTTGTTAAGGAAGAGAAGGCCTTTATAACTCAGGAAGTATATTAAACACATAAGTCTACCTAGGCAGACAAATTTTATCAAGGTAAAGACATATTCATAAGACTGTTTCCAAGATTATAAATAAGTGAGGCTTCTGGGTAAAGGAGAATTGCTCTCTCATAGAACAGCCTGATTGTTTTTCAGTGGCTGACTTTCCACTGATGAGGTTGTACTTCTATCAAAAATGTTTGTATAAGAAACCCCTCATCCATACTTTCGGGAGAAACTCCAATCAACTCACTGGATCCCTAAGCTAGACAGGAGGAGAATATTTATTTCAGTCACTGGTGCCTTATTTTGGCAAATAGATGTTCATTTCTTACGCAAAAAAAAGGACAGAAGCATGGCAGTTAAAAATGCTATTTGATTTGTAGTAAAACCAACAGACCATATTGCTTAATTGACTTCATTATTTACCTCTCAGAAACACCATCTATTAATAACCTGATAATTAATCATTCTGAATTTCACTCATTATAAGCAGAAGGCATTGTTTACAGAGCTACCAGCAAAGAGCATATGTAAAAAGCAATCATCATCTTGGATGTGGGCCAGCCTTCAAACAGATACCTGTTAACTAATGATACATAACAGAACACATTGGAATGAGATGGCTAAGAGGAGCCAGGAGTTTTATTGCTTCTCAAAGGAAATAATGAATGATATAGAAAAAATGTAACTTTTATGAAGTTCAGTAAAATATTATTTTTGGAGTATCTAATCACCTCTCTTTTCTGTAGCCCTGTAAAGATTAAGAAGGCATCAGATGGAATCATAAAACTGTAAACAGACTCATTGTTCTGAAGACATAATGATGCATGCAGGAAAAAAAAACATGAAAACCCTTCAGCTCAAACCCTAACCAAATATCCTTTTATTCTGTTGCAGCATGGAAACAATATTATTATTCTAAGATAATATAAGTCTACATGTCCAAAAATAGATAATCTCATATGATTTCTCACATAATAAAGTCTAATTTCTCCCTTCCTTCAACAATTTAATTTTTAAAAAATCATGAATGTTCTTCACACTGATATTGCTGATGCTATTTAGGCAAAATTGAAATGAATTTTTAATCACACAATAGCAAATATCATTTTTATTTCTTTATATTTAGCAGTGTTCTAATTGTATGAGTGTCTCCAGAATAAATTTCATACACAATAATATTTTTAATAATAGGTTTTTGTGGCAAGTAATCTTATTGTCAACTTGAATGGATTAATTTTTTTTTTCTCTTGTATTAGTATTAGTATTTTTTATTATTATCATTATTTTATTGGAAATTTTTTTACATTTCAGATGTTCTCTCCTTACCCTATTTTCCCCCCTCCCTCCCAGGAACTCACTATCCCTTCCCCGCTCCTCCTGCCTCCACGTTTGTGTACGACCACCCACCCTCCCCCGTACCTCACCTCCCCACCCTCGAGTATCCCCCCCCACGACGTCCAGCCTTCATGGGACTAAGGATCTCTTCTCCCCCTTATATATAGCTCCCTTGCATGTATAGCTGGATCCATGGGTCCCTCCCTAAGTGCTCCCAGGCTGGTGGTTTAGACCCTGAGGGCTCTGGTTGGTTGGGATTGTTGCTTTCCTCATGGTGTCGCGAATCCTCTCAACTAAGGTACATCTATGAGAGATTTCTTAGAAACATTTAGCCAAGGAAGATGGATAGTCCCTGAATATGGGCAACACCATCCAAATTGACTGGAGTTCTGAACTGAATAAAAAGGAGAAAATGAGCTGAGTACAGCATTCAACACTCTCTGCTTCTGACCTGTAGAAGCAAGGAAATCAGTATTGTCATGCCCCCGGCACAATGTACCTTCACCCTATGACCCAACAGTTTTATCAGTTATTTTGTCACAACAACAAGAAAAGTAATTAATCCAATCCCCAAATTGCTATTATGACACCAGAGTTACTGCCTTCAAGGTGTCACTCTCGTTGTTGTTGAGGTAATACAGCTTAAATCTCCCTGAGTATGGTTTTGGAACACACTGCTATATTAGAAAAAGGAATTTGAATATTGACTTAATCCCTTAGAATACATAGAATGTCTTTGGCTTGCTACATTTTTTAGACAAAAGCATATACTACTTTCAGTACTGAAAACATAGAAAATCTAATATCAAAGTACTCAAAGACTCAATCTAGAAATGTCCATCACAGGCTCTCATTTAGGTTGCTTGGGTGACAGACAATGGATAACAGAGAATTTATTGTATCATGAATAGATGTCATTGATTGAAAAGTCCTGTAATAGGGGAAGCAAGGATCACTGACAGAAGTAGGTCACTGGTGGCATGTTTTTGGAATATATCTTGCCTTTGTTCATTTGTATATCTGTCTGCTTCATGACTACCAAGTTCTACTCATCTAGTACTTTTCTTCCATCAACCTCTACATTTCAAGAACCAGAAACAATGGCAACTTCTAGGTGCAATGGACTGTAACCTCTGAAGTTATCAATCAAATGGACCATTCTTCTCTTCAGTTGTTTATGTTAGGCATTTTCTTACACAGATGGAAATCTGGCCAATCATAATCTTCTACTGGTATATACCCTACATGGTGACAGAGAAAGGTGGCCCCAGAGTACTTTTATAAGATTATAAATCACAAACACAAGGCAGCTTTCATGATTGTATTTCTTCTGAGGAATCCATTTGTTAATACATCAACTTGGGGTTGTGTAGAAACATCTGAACTTAGTTAGACACAAATACTGGACCAATTTTAGTCCATAAAATCATTCCAAATCTCAAAGAGCCTTCATAGATACATTCAAGTCTGAGGGTAGATTCTTATTTATTTGACAGATTCATTTCTATAAGTCATTTTCAATGTTTATTTTAATGGTTTTCTAAAATGTCTTATATTATTACCTACATGATATAGTTCAGTATAATTAGTATAATTAGACATAAAGTAAAATCTTAAAAAAAAAAAGAAAAAAAAATGTACCATGGTCATGGTATCTCTTAACATCAGTGGAAACCTCAAGACACATACTGTGCCAAGATATCTCTCCTCACAGAGAAATTTAGCCACATTTTTCTATTTTAATTAAATTAATAAAATAAAAATATATGAATTCTTAAAAGAAAAATATTAAATTATTTTTCCTTTTGTAACTACAATAATCTAATGTATGCTGACTGTTACCACACAAATGAACAGGTATAGAAATTGAAAGTTCAATATTATTTTCTTCAGGAACTAGGTCTCTAAGAAGAAAGAAAATAACCATATGAGAAAATGTGCCTTCTTTCTACTTTCCAGACGTTATAGGGAGCAGGCTATCTATGGCAGTGAGACAGAGTTCATCAGTAATTTCAGAATTCAGTTTTGTTCCTCTGTTCTTATGGTCAGCTTTGAGTTGAGTTGGTATTGGTGATTCTCTTATTATGATTTACTACATTCTTTCCTATTTCTTTTGGCATCATCATGTCCAATGTGCTTCATGAAACACTGAATCTAATTGGTGTCTTCTAGTACTAGTTGTGCACTGTGCTAAGGCCATTTTAGCTAGAGGAGATTAACCCACACAAACAGACTGTTAACAATGTTTATTAAATAACTGGTAATAATATGTGTATGCAGATACTTTCCTCCATTGCAGAGTACATATTCATTCTTACAGAATATAAGAGTACCCCCAACTTTGCTCATAGCCACATTACCTACTCATTGTTCTATCAAGACATAGACTGTGTGCCTGAAGAGGTTTGGAGTTATTCTGAATTGTTAGGAATTGGTAGCATCTTCAGATATTCTGTTCCAGGGATGTATAAAAGCAGCACTCACTCCAGATTACTTATGCTTGCTATTTGGAACTTTGTGGGTTATTCTAATTGCACATTTAACTACAATTAACTAAGAAATGATAATTGATGAACAGAGTGGTTTCAAACCCAAGGGTTAACTGACATTCAGTGGTAGACAGTAAGACAATAGATAATTGGACCCACTACTCACATCCACTCTCATCTAAAAATCTTAAATTAGAATATAAGACTCATTTTTTTTTAAATCTAATGTCACATTTTTCTGTCAAGTTTTCTTGGAGCAAGAAAAATATTTTTATACAATATATTCTAAATATGGTTTCTTCTACTACAACTCCTCCAGATCCTTCTGACTTCTCCACCCACCAAATCTACACTTTCTCATTCTCATAAGAAGGGAAACACTGACCTAAAAATAACAACAAATTAAAATTAGATAACATGAAAACAAACAACCAAAATAGGGCAAAACAAGGTACCAAATGGGATAGGGGCATTCATGAAGCACTAATAGATTTAGAAACATATTTGCATACCTAGAAATCTCATACAAACATTTACTTATTCATGTACAAAGAAAGAGGAGAGACAGACAGAGATGTGGAGAAAGATTCACCATCATTTTGTCATTGGAAATTAGCCAACACAAAGCTTTGGTTTTTAAAGGCAAGAATAAATAACAATTAATTGGGGTGTTTGAAATTTTGGCTCCAGAATAATTAGACTGCATCTATAAACTAATGTCTTCATACACTTGCAAAATGCAGAGAGTCTTCTTATAGGCTCATCCCCACCTTCTTGGTGATAGTGTTCAGTTGTCAGCAAAGGCAGTCTCTCATAGTTGGAATGCCATTTTATACTAGAGGTATGCAATCAATAAGTTTGCCACAATGTCTGTAAACACATCCATGAGAATGTCTTCTAGGTTTTGCCCCCACTAGACCTGACATTTTTCTTCCTAAAATAGTAGAATTTCTCATTGCAACTTCTTAAAGATGATATTATAAGTACTATGAGCATTTCAGGTAGTAAAACTCTCCTCAATGATATACTCTTTCCATCTGCTGGTCAACAGATATAATCCATCTCTGTTTAAAGACTTGATGGTGTCACAAATCTCACAGTCTTTGACCACTATTCAAAGATAAAAATGAACATTTCACTTTGATCTTCCCATTTTGAATATTTATCTCTATGTTCCTCAAATTGTTTACAGAGCAGTGCCATCTGTCTTGTAAGGGTCTGAATTATCTGCCTAAGCTTCCAGTGTAAAACTGACAGAGCAGTACTTCTCTGAGCAGAATCACAAGATTTTCTGATATGTCAATCCTTTCGATTTACCTACACAAGATGTTTGATTGTTAAAAAAAATGCAAAACTATAATATACCTTAGTCCAGAAAGGAGATTATAGGAATTGATTCTCACTGTCCTTGATGGAGTTGTTAGGGTCAGAGCCTTGTCCCCTGTAGCCCTAACAAATCAGGTTTCTGTATCTGTGCTCAATAGCCTAATTAAAAGATACTATCAGTGTAACCCATATGAAAATATGTTCAATGAGACTGAGTAGGAGAAAGGAACAAAGGGTTACAACTTGCTTGGTCCATCTTCCTTCAAGGAGCTGAGATGAGGTTTAGGTTTGATGAGAAGGCAATGGTTATATATTACTAAGCAGTCTTGGACAAGATGTGGTCTCTTCCATCACTGTGCCATCACTGTCTTACCTCCATTCTGTCCTTTAGAGTAGTATCAGAAGTTGTAAGAATTGTTGAAAATTCCATTCTTGGAGACAAGCTACATTTCTGTTTGGCTTCAGAGCCTCAACCTTTTCCTTCTTTCTGAAGTGAAACTTTGAGAAAATTTCAATTTCTTGAACTCTGTTGTTTCTATAGTCTGACTGCCAGAGGGAGGATACACACATTTCTTTAAATGTTTTTGTTGCTCCAAAGAATTTTATACTTTGCCAGTGTAGAATGAGGTCACTAATGTGGAGATGTTTTCAGGACCACATGAAAAAAAAAAAAAAAAAAAAAAAAGAACCATGTGGTACATGATGTAAGCTATACCTAATTTTTGTATTCATGTTCTGGCAATTTATGATTGAGTGTTATGGTAGGCCATTGGTCATCTTTGAGTCCTGGTACCTCTTATCTCAGTGGAAACTGAAGGTTCATGTTTTGGTTTGGGTGTTACAATTTAAATCTACCAGAAAAGATACATAGGCATTATTAACATCAAAAAATAAAAATATATAATAGAGAAAATCTTTATTACTGGCTGGCAAGTGCATGAGGAATTTGCCAAAATTCCTAATGAACCCCTAATCCTCACGGTTCTCTTTTCTTATGCATAGAGTCACATTCTGATTTCCATGCTTAGCAAGAACCAGAACTACAGAACCAAAAACAAAGTTATTACATTTGGCGATTTCCATGCATCCTGGAACTACAGAACAATGAACAAGGTCTTTAATGGATTACGTCTTTGTTTCCATTTTTGGCAGATGTTGGAACCTATGTACAGGGTTTTAAAATCAGATGGTGCCTCCAACATGATGTTTGTTGCAGTTAGGTCTCGGAAACTGCTATATAACTAGAGAGTCACAATGGAGAGACTTCAATTTTTTTCAGCCTTGTGTTGCAGTTGTTTTGATGACAAATATTTTGATGTAACTGAAGTAAATGGAACACTGAATTGACAACTATAGTCTAGAGAAACTACTCAGTTCTGTGTACTAGCATGGTCCGTGATAGTCTTTCACTTGGTCTGATATAAAGATCTTAATTCTTGTTCTTTGGTCCCTCTGTCTAAGATGTGTAGTTCTTTACTAACAGGTACTACTGACCTGCAGAGATCAGCACATTCTTGCTATAAATATAAACTCCGAGCCAAATACCTGCCCTCTTCCATGATTCTCCAGGTCTTGTTTTCTATAATGTCATAGAAATACAGCCTTAGTTGTATGGCCTAATTTTTCTTGAAAACCAGTTTGTAGGAAAAAATGGCAGGCAGCGGTGGAGTCCCGGGCCCACGCGGCAGCAGGCCCCAGGAACAAAATGGCGGGCGCAGCGGAGTCCCTGGGCCCGCCCAGGGGCCCGCGTGGTGGAAACAGGTCGCAGCAGTGGAGTCCCGGGCCCACGTGGCAGCAGGCCGGGGGCTTGTGCAGGCAGGCCTCCAGGCCCAGGCCCAGGCAGCAGGCCCCAGGCAGTGGCCCAGGGCCTGTGATGCAGAGGCTGCCTGGAGGCTTCCAGGCAGCCTGTGTCACATACCGGAGGAAGGTCCCAGGTTCCAGGGGCTGGAGGCTTTGGCGGCGGCAGGCCCGGCAGGCCCCAATGATATGAGGAAGTCCTTGGTTCCAAAGGGGTTTATTGTCATGTCGGATGGTAGATGGATCTGGAAGTACCCCCCCAAACTCAGGGCAGGCCTGGGTTAAGTAGGGAGGGAGAAAGTGGGAGGTTCTGGGGAGGAATGGTTAATTGGCTCCGCCCTCTGACCTTCATTAGTATGTAAATCCCTAGGGCCTGAGGTCTGTAGCTACACCCTCTACCTGTGCACTTTGGGAGGGGCTGTAATGGCCTACGTGACTGAACAATGTAGGTCCTATGGAGATTAGACTGCTTGTTAGGACCCTGAGTTCTGGGGACGTAGCTGAACTCCTGCCGTTTCTCCCTTGGAGTCTCGGGGTTCTAGGCCCATGCCCAGCCAAGAACCAGGATACCCTTATGCAGTCCCACACCAGTTGTTGTATAATTTGCATTATTTAGAATATGTTTTATCATAGGGTTAAAATTCAGTATTTGTTTCTTGTTTCTGCAATGTATTTTCTAAAATTAATTCTTTTTCCTCAGTGTACACATAAAATTCATGTGTTTCTTTGTGTGTGTGAGAGTGTGTGTGTGTGTGTGTGTGTGTGTGTGTGTGTGCCAAAAATACATGTGTAGAGGCCAGAAATTCAAAGTTAGCTATCCACTTCAACTATTCTCCATTTGAGTTTTTGAGAAAAGTTTTGTCACTGACCTTGGGACTTGATGATTTGCCTGGGCTGCTGACTAGTCAGCTATTCTCAAGTACCTCTTGAAGATCCCTTCATTTGTATCGTGGTTGCAAAAGTACCTTTTATTTGCCTGATATAATTATGGTCACCAAGGCTTAACACCTCTATCTATTCCCTTTGACCTAGTCCTGGAAGCTTCTACACTTTGTGCAATCTTGTCAAGGTCTATCGTATTTTCAACCTCTGAGACTTGTTATTGAATAAGCTTACCACTTACTAATTATTTTCTGATTTCTAAATGGCTGATTCAATTAAATTATTTTGGCGAAAACTCTTCTCCAAACTCACAGATTAAATCTGGCTTCACTCTTGGCCTCTGAGTGTTTGTTCTGCTTGCCCTAAACTAACTATGGCAATCTAATCTTCTGGCTCATTTTCATTCTCAGACTCATTGTTTCTTCACTTATATCTAGCTAATTCACTCTTTATCCTGTCCAGACATAACTGCTTCCTCTTCTATCTCTTTGCATTGTTCCCTCAAGTAGTTCCCCTTTCCTCTCTCTTCTTCTGAGAATTGTGTAAAATATCCTATTTCATCAAGTGTTTCTCAGATTCATTACTTTGTCACTCAATTAGACATCTTTTCAAACATGGGTGATTTCTTTACCCATTGGATGAAGGATAAAATAATTTTACCTTCATTGCTTGTGATTAAGGATTTATACTATTAGCATTTCTATATTCCAGACAGAGGGATTAAAGGTATGAGCTAAGGCTGATCCATACCACAGGTAGAAACAGGTTCTTCCAGTAAACAACACAATCTCATTCACAATGTGGTCTAATATCCTGCAACACCTGCTCCTAGAATTACATGCATTTTCTTTTATGTATAGCTTTCCCCACCATGGGTTCTAAGGATCAATATCAGATATTCATGATTGTGTGCAAATGCTCTATCCACTGAGCTAGCTCACATATTGCTATTATTTCTAAATATTCTCACACACACACACTAATTCATTGATGATTCTTTGTATAACAATTACATTTAATTATTACTTCAATAATATCATCCTTTAGCCTCTGGGAAGGCTATTCTGTATCCAGGTTTTATTATTTACTATTTGACCAGTGGGAGTAAAAGCTTTTAACCAAGAAGCAAATGTCTCATATAGTCTAATCATTGGTTAATGTAACACTTTAAAATAAACAATTTTAAGAATGGTATTTCTTTTTGATGCCATGTAGATATTTTTTGATTACTAAACTGCCTGACAAACACAAACAAGTATAAAGATGTTTATTTCTTGATATATCACAGCATAAAACATCTTCAAGAAAGCTTAACCTTTAAGCAACATTGTTCTATATTTATAATTATCCTCATGTCTGACTATTGTAGGAAAATATTTTAAAATACACCATCATGAGATACTGCAGGCTACTGTCTACCCTGTTTGTCTTGCAGCCTTCATGGCAAGCCCCAGATGGTGGTCTTCCCAGCTTAGGTTCACCTGCCTCAGAGCTTCTTGTCCCTTCCCAACCATCCTCCTACTGCAGCTACCTGTTACAAATCACTTTAACCCAGTAAATCATAACTCTAGAAGCTTATAATTATTAGTCAGTTTTTTATATCAATAAAGTCTCAATTGATAAGATGCCCACACAATAATTTCAGAGCCAGTTGATAATGATACAAGCTTCCCACCTAGATTAAAGTTATCCCAATTATTCTATCCTATTATGTTATTCATAGTTACCTGTGGCTATATTAAGCCATGTGGATAAGGTTGATTCTCTATTCCATCCATCTTTTCTAGTCCTCTTCCTCCTTCTCCCCTCTTCCTGTCTCTGAAACTCATAGGTCTCCCTTCCTTTTCCTTGTCCAATCACAGACTTCTTGTTGTATTAATGTTTAAATTAATTGGGGGGAAATTCTGCTACAGCTGACATAATATGAAGTAAACATCCAGACGTTTCACTGAAGATTCCACTTTTTAAGCAGAAGTTTCACTATACACTACACATTTTTCAATTGAAAAACATAATTTTGTAACATTCTCTGTAAAGCAATGTTTGTGCAGCCTTCCGATTCCAATTGTTCTGTTCCTTGCTCAAGAGAAAATTCAATTTCCTTAAAGCTGAACTAAAAAATTAACTCATGTTTTCTTCTGTATCTTTTCATGTCCAATCTGTGTAATAATCTTTACCAACTGCTGTAATAAAAAAAAAAATCTCCTGTCTTATATGCCACAGAGAAATTTCTTTTGTAAATGGGATGCTGCATAAATGCTTAGTCTATATCATTGTATATCATGATTGCCTTTCATATTGAAGATCCAAATTAAATATTTTTGGTAGTCAGTTCATGGGTCTATGTCAAAAAAGAAAGAGCTGAAACTGAACCTTAATTTTCCCTCCATTTCTGTATTTAAATGGCATCCATTTCTGTAACTGACCAATAAAATATTTTCTGACTTTTCTGTTTACTTACAAAGGCAAAAAGGTGATTTAAGCTTAACCAAACATATTTTTTTTTGGAAATTACATTGACATGCTAAATACAATAGCTATTTTGGCCATGACTAGACAGAAATGTCTTTTCTCCCTTTTCTTCTATGCTTGTTAGTTTTAAATATTAATATTCCCTAACCTATAATTATATGTGTAATCTATCTTAAGAGAAATTATTTACATCAGGGTGGAACGGCATATTATATCTCTGGATGATTGTATTGATGAATAGTTGGTGGAAAACCACAACCCATTGTTTGTGGGGGAGTTGCTTTAGGAAAGATTCCTGAACTATATAAGACAGGAAAAAACAGCAAGTGTTCATTCATTACTCTTCACTCTGGACTGTGGATTCAACAATAGCAACTGTTTGTATAAACTGCCATTGTGATTAGCTATTTGATTACTCATCTTGTTTCTCCAAGAATGATGGACTGCAACTTGGATCTGTCAGATGAATAAACTACAGAAGGCTTATGAGAAATATGTGAAGGCAAAGAAACTTCAAAGACATGATTCTGGGTTTTCAGTGAATGGCATATAATTTTCACTCCTTATAAAGGCATCTTAAAATAGAAAGAAATCCCCAACCAATCTTAGAGTTGGTGAAATGGATCAATGGGCAACAGTGCTTACTGTGGAAACATGAGTTCCTGAGCATAGATACCCAGTATCTTCCTAAAAAGCCAGGCATTGTCCCATGTGCAGTTATAACCTCAGAGCTGTGAGGAGCAAAAATGAAGATTGTTTAGGAGTATGCTGCCTTTGTACGTGTGCATGTGCACACATGCACTCTCTCACACACACAATTTTAACATAGTCATATATTTTATTTCAAAATCCAACAAGGTCCAGTTAGAGAGAATTCATTTCATTTTGGTTAATTTAAAAAGGGTTTATTGTCCTATTACATAAGTTTTATAAAGATACAGTGGTTTACAAGTAGGATTTAACACAGTTTTACATGTTTTTTATTACCTGATGATTAAATAAAATGTCAGGCATATTAGAAGAATATATTAGACATAAAATATGCAAAGTATGTACAGAGAAATCATTGTGATCACAGTGCTTTGCTTTTTTTTTTTTAATTTTCTTTGTTCACAGGAGGTTAACAGAGTGAATGTTTTTGAATAGATGTTATCTCCTAAGTGACCCAGCATTTAACCAGGGTAGGCTCATTTGGAAATGCTTTCAGATCAATGATCAAAGGGAGTATATGGAATGAAAATAGAGAAAGGAAAAGGAAGAGTGAAGTGATGTAATTATATAATACTTTCAAAAATGTAAAAGTGGTTATTAAAAGAATTATTTTAATTTTTGAAATATTTGATTAAGTGAACTTGCATGAGTTTTTATGTACCATGTATATGCAAGTCACTGTGGATTCTATAAGAGGGTCCCATATGAAACTGGAACCCCTGGAACAGGAGCTATAGGGAATTTTAGGATACCCATCATGGGTAGTGAGCCATCACATTAGCTCCACTTAAATGTCTTTCAGTCCATGCGAATTTTACTTAAAATGTACAAAAAAAGTAAGTTTAGAGCCAAATTGGAAGAACATTCAAATGATTCATGCAGAGTCACCTATATCTAATCATTTTGATCTTCAGTCTTACCCATAAATGACTGGAAGAGCAGTGCACTGCCCCACTAATTCTAATTTTCATCCTTAACCGAAATAAATACTTCAAAATATAGTGATATAAAAAAAGATCACTAACCTTAAAATAATTATAAATCAAAGAAATAAAAAGAATAATGTGAGATTTAACAATAAAAAGCCCATAGTCTGAAGTCATTTTTTATATTCTTTTAATGTAGTTTTAATATGACTGAGAAACTGATATATAAACATTTATTAAACAAATACACATTACAATTTTTGGAAGTAGGTAATTTTCCTAATTTAATTCTGTTATTGTGACAACACACTCTGAACAAGAACAACTTGGAAAAAAAAATGTTTATTTCATTCTACACTGTGGGTCATATTCCATTCTAAAGTAAAGTCAGTGCAAGGACCTAAGACAAAACGAAAAGTAGAATGCATCCAGCAAGCTTGTTGGCTTGCTCAGCCCAGGCCAGCCAGCCTAGGGATGTTGCTGCGCACAGTGAGTTGGGTGTTCCAGCATCAATCAATAATCAAGAACCAACCGGTTCTCACAAACAGACATGCCCAAAGGCTTATATGACTTAGGAAATTTCTTCATCAAACCTTTTATCATAGATTACTCTAAACTGCATGAAGCTGACATCTAAAGTTAATAAGAACAGTGATACTGCAGTGTGTTATTCACATATGGTCAAAGTGACTGGTTAGAGACTCCTATCCTGAACACTGTCACTAATCAAATTCACTTTTCAGCAACCCTGAAGACTTAGCCTTTTCTGAAATATGAAATGCAATAGAGAAAATCTCCAATTTAATATAGAAATTCCCTCTTGGGTTACAAGATGACATTTTAATTATACCAATCACACATCTTAATTATTCAATTTATTCACTACAATAATCGTTAGTATGCACACATCACATACTGATCACATCTGTTAACTACTTCATGTATGCAATGGCATGATCTTCTCCATGGGTCAGTATGTGCATGTTTAACACCTTCCTTGTACTAATTGATGAACAAGTAAGGTTGAATTTGGGCTAAACACCTCCATGTCTACACCTCATTCTCTTTTATCTATCACATGGTAAATGATGACAGGTATGCCATGCAGAGGAAAACTCAGGTCTTGTCCCCTACTCTCTTTCCAAGTATAAAAAAATATTCAACAATAAATGAGCTTGGGTACCCTCAAGAGGCTCACACTCTGCCTTGCATTTATAGGTCTCACATGTACCACAAGAATCAGGTGTTTTCATAGTACAGTAAGAGAATGAATTATATTGGGTTATGGGGCAGTGGACTGTAAAAGGTAGCTTGGTCCGTGGTTGAGTTAATGCTGGAAGACCTGGAGACCCTGAAGGGACGGTAGGGGCTTTGCCTTCGCCCATGCACCAGTCCCCTGTCATGCGCCACAGAGATCGCCATTCCAATGAGGTTCCGGGTGGTCTTTGCCAATAAGCTTTCCTTCTTCTCAAACACTCCTCTCCTCAAATGGTATTTACATCTCAGCACCCCACCCCCGAGAATTGGGATATGGTTATACACATCCACTTTCCACCATGGCAATAAATGATTTGGAACCAAAGGCTGTCTCTTTTTATTGGTATTCACTGTGGGGAACCATAGAGAAGGCCTTTGCCTACAGAGGCACTGTTTAATTTTCCTTAGAAGGCCTCTGTGCAGTCCCAACCATGACCACCACAAAGCCAAGTGTTCAGTCAAGTCAAATACTCTCCCCACAAGATCAGCTGGAGCTTCATGCTCAGGCCCCAGGCAAGGTCCAGCCTGGGAACCCAGATTCCATTCTCAGCTCCTCTGCGACTTCCAGCAGTGCCCCAGTGTCCAAAAGCCTGTGTACTCTATGGTCCAAGTCTCTTCATAGGCCTGGAACCCCCCAAACAATCTATAGGTGTCCTGTGCCTCAGGCCGTGCTTTCCCAAGCCAGAGCAGTGTCCAAGGACTTCCCTAAGGCCCAACACCTGCCTGCCAAAGGTATGTGGTAAGGTAGTCAAACTTCCCAAATTCCACATCCCAGAATGGCCATACCCTGTTGCTGAGCAGACCTGAAACCCACAACTCTACAGTGGGTTGGCCTAATGCTGCTTATATTCTAATAAAGAATTTAACACTGGTTCTTCAAGATCTGGATGCCCTAGTGTCAAGAAAGCCCAAAGGTAGATCCAAGTGACACTATGTGACCTAGCCCCAAGTTATTTCTGATAGGTGAATAAAAATGCCAAAAGCCAAGACCTGGGCAGAAGAGACATAAGTGAAGATTAGGGTTTCTGGCTAGGGGGTCAGAGGAGCACCACAAGAAGGAGAAAAGTGAATGGAAGTCTCCATGGGTTAGGTGATCATAAAATAATGGCCATGTGTGTTAGCAAAAATTAGAGTTAAGAGCAATGCAGAGAAAACATGTCAAATTATATAATGTGATATTATTGCTGAGAAATAGATACAATAGCATAGAAGATAGATATCTACAAAACTCTCATGGTGACTAAAACTTACTATAAAATAATGATTGTTTGTGTCTTTTAACTAGGAACTGATCAAAAGCAAGGTAGAAATCCTGAGTTGGGATTAAAAATTTCTACAACAAAGAATAAAATAAGTATCATAAACTTGTCATGTTTCCACCTTTAAATGATTATGTTATTGATTGACTGTATGCGCATATTTATACACACTCAAGCACGTGACTTGGCACTCATGTAGAGATCAGAGGAAAACCTTAAGGAGTTGGCTGTTTATCATTGAATCTTGAGGCTCAAACTTGGGTAATCAGGCTTGCAGCAGGTGCCTTTACCCACTGAAACATCTGAAGCTCCATGTTTTCAATTTTGTATACTCATTCAAAGAATCATTACAAAGGAAGTTTAGAAAAGAAGAATAAAGTACCCAAAACATTTGCATATGTGTTCTTAGAGTAGTTACTTATAAATAGCATTTTATTTTATTTATTTTTTTTTATTGGAAATTTTTTATTGGAAAATTTTTTTTACATTTCAGATGTTCTCTCCTTACCTCATTACCCCCCCTCCCTCCCAGGAACTCACTATCCCTTCCCCCCTCCTCCTGCCTCCACGTTGGTGTACCCCCTTCCACCCTCCCCTGTACCTCAAAGAATACTGTGCCTGGCGGTGGTGGCGCATGCCTTTAATCCCAGCACTTGGGAGTCAGAGGCAGGCGGATTTCTGAGTTCCAGGCCAGCCTGGTCTACAGAGTGAGTTCCAGGACAGCCAAGCTACACAGAGAAACCCTGTCTCAAAAAAACAAAAAAACAAAAAAACAAAACAAAACAAAACAAAAAAAAGATACAGCAAAAAAAAAACAAAAACAAACAAACAAATAAACAAAAAACAAAAAAAGAATACTGCTATCATATGTGAGGATTACAATTTATAAATATAAATGATATGAAAGTATCTGAGTTCATCATGTGTAGGTCACTGAACATAAGAAGTATTAATGATGGCCATTGATAGGAGAGTATAAATGCAGTAAGAGCAAATGGACAGGGAACTGTCTTGTAGATGCTGGGTGTTACAGGTAAGAAAGAACTCATTAGTTTGCTATTTTACTGGGTGGAATAGAAAACATTATGCAGAAAGTGCTTTGAAAGTTACAGTTAAGCTGTTATTCTCACTCTAAAGTAAAAGTTATGACCTATTATAGGCCATGGCTATGTTTGATTTTTCATTAAAGTATTCAAAACTGTCTGGGACTCAAGCAGAATATTTCATCAATCAAGGGAAGTTGTTGCCTCTTACTCTGAAAGGAAATTAAAATAAAATTGAGCTGTTATCTCAATATCATTTTAATGGAATGATAATTCATTAAATTAACTTAAAGGCTGTTTCTATGAATTATTTATTTCTCCTTATGACTTTTACAAACAATGTACTTCAAAGTTCATATTGTATCTGGCCGTTGCTGATATAACAGAGTCGTTTGATTTTAGTGGAATGTGTAAAAACCTGAAATAGTGTTTGACACTGGAAGTAGCACTGTGAGTGTGTGTGTGTGTGTGTGTGTGTGTTTATGTGTATGTATGTGTGTGCACATTCATGTATATGTACATGTGCCCACAGAGTCCAAACAAAGGAAACAGATGTACTGAGTGTTCAGTTCTTAGGAAATTCCCATAATAGAGGAATGCACCAGTGTTTTTCATCAGACCTTTAGCTGTCAACTAATGTGAACCACGGGTAGCCATCATATCCTAGGTGACCTGGTTTTGACTCTGAACCATGAGTTGTTCAAAGACCACAGATGATGGTTAGAATAGGAAATCTTTTTTTCTGGAATATTCAGCAGAATGAGGAGTTTCTCATTTTCCAACATACCCTTTCCTCTCTTCTGGATGGTTACTTTGCAGGTAACTAACTGAATGGGATACTAAAAGAGAGCATTCAATCTCAGGATGAAGCAGTCTGAAGTCTCCCACTTCAGAAAAACATAGTCACTGAGCATGATGAATTAATGTTCTGCATTGTAGTCTAAAATTATGCACCTCTGTCCTAACTATAGAGACAATTTATGAAGGTTTATGTTTTGAGGAATATTGAACAATCAGAGATTCTTGAGATTCTTGCTTTTGTTCCAAAATCTAAGACAGTACCTAGACTATAACATGCAATAATTATTGTTTGTTGAATAAATAAATGAGTAAATGGGTAGAACAGGAACATACCCTTCTGAAGAAATTCAGGGAAATATCAGCAACACAATTTTAAGATGCTGAAAATAACTATCATTGACATGAGATATTTTTAACTACAAAATCCGACACAAAGATTCTAGCATATATTCCTTAGATTTCTATGTTTGGGTGGACATCTAGGATGAGAAGTCCACATCACCTGAAATCTGGGCAATTACAGCCATCACCAATGCATTAATGATTATTGACGTTATAAAGACAAAATACCAAACATAAAGCAATTGAAGAAAAAGGCAGAGGTTATTTGTATATGAAGTTTGAACATAAGGTAAATCATGCTGAGGAAGTCATGATGGCAAAACTATTATCTCATTACATGATGAATAACATTAAATAGTTATTGTCATTACATTAGCAGTCATGAAAGAGAGAGGAATGGTGAGTCTCAACTCACTTTCTCTATGTTGTTCTGTACAGAACCTTAGCCCAATGAAGAGAGTTGAATCCCAACTCTCCAGAGTTAAGATAAATCTTCACAGGCCAATAATTAGCCCAGTTAAGATAATTTTTCACAAGGTCATACAGAGGTTCATTTCCATTTTGATTCTACATCCTATTAGGTGGGCAATCAGTATTCACCATCAATATTGGCATCACTTTGTTCATTTGTTACTCATTATCTGCTGTGCCCCAAAAATAGTCAAAGAAATTATTGAAAGTTCACCTGATGGAAATATAAATAAAAATAGGTCTCTAGATCATACAATTATGACAAGAGTATTCTGAATTCTTTTACATCTCTGCTTTCCTGCTTTTGGGATCATATTCATACTTTACATACAAACATGTAAGTCAATCACAAAGTTTACGTAAATAGTGATTAAATGTAAACCACATGTAAAGATTGGCTTTGATTTTTCATTTACCTCTTTTTAATGTGTCCTAAGAGGCTCTAAACAATGCTTTTGGCTTCACATTAATATATATGTAGTTAAAATTTCTCCTATGATTCTTTAGTGGTAGCATATATGATATTTAATATAAAGCAATATAAACATGAAATCAGAATTGGAGCCAGAGGGTATGGGGCAACTTACTTCAATAATGCAACTGATTAGAGCAGTACTACTTACATGAATGTGATATTGTAAAATATGTAATTGTATGTGTTTACATGTGTGTGTGTTCATATATATATATATATATATATATATATATATATATATATATATATGTACATGTGCAACTGTGCACACATTTGTGTGTGCATTCATGTAGAGGTCAAAGTTTGATGTCAGGAGTCCTCCACAATCACTCTCTACCTTATTTTAAAAGACAAGGTCTCACTATATCAGGAGCTTACCTATTCCACCAGACTCACACTAGTGAGCCTCTACTTTGAGTGCACTGGCCTGAAAGATGAGTCTCTCCACACTTAGCTTTTTAAATGTGTGTTGGGATTAAATTCATGTCCTCATGCTTGCCTGATGAGCTCTTCACCAAGAGAGTCAGCTACACAAATCTGTTTTTATTTCCAAGGATTGTACAACCTAAATCCTAATTTGGGGCACCTAAAATTTACTTTATGTAAACTATTTCCAAAACATAGAGGATGATGATGAGTCTGCATGTTAAATACTTGATTCTCATTTCTATATTAGGCAGTAGTGAAATTTTTAAGATGTAGCATTTGCTGGGATACTTTTTGGTGTTATATTTTCTAAGGGGAATCACTGTTGAAGTCTGTGCTGTTTTTTTGTTTCTAACCATACTCTGAGATGGAATAAACTTCATAATGATAGAAAATCCTAAAGATGTCCTATTGCTAGTCCAAAGCAATGAGTTGGAATCATGATTCTGTGCACCCTGGCAAAATATTGTACATCTATGTTTATGTATTTGCTACAACCATAGAAACCTGACATTTCATGAGATATTCCTAATACCTGGTTTGAAGTGCTGGTGGGAGGGCTGAGGCACAGACATACCAAGAATCAGACATGTCCACAACCCATCGTGCACAAAACTGCTTCTATCAGTGTACCATGTGACCATAACATCTCTTATTAGTTCGTTGAACAAGTTCTTTCTTAGCCCATGCACTTGGCTAAGCATCCCAGCTCAGTCGTGGAATGATGCCTCAAGATCTGGTTCTGGGAGCAAGGAGTCTGTGTTTAGGATAGTAGTTGGGAGGAAGCAGACAGTTATGTGGAAGATTGGGCAGTAATCTCAAATAATCAGTGATGTTGGCCTTGCTTAGCTATTGGTCTTGGGGTTAATGAGCCCTTTGATAGTGTGGGGAATTGTGATACACAGTTCTTTTCTCAGTGTTAAATTCTCTGTGCCTTGACTAGCAGACTAGTGGTCATGATGATCTACAAGCGTGGCAGCCATCTCAAGGCTACTGGCCCTAATTTATTTGATAGATAAATGTGGGACTGCGTAAGGGTATCCTGATTCTTGACTGGGCATGGGCCTAGAACCAAGAGACTCCAAGGGAAACGGCAAGAATTCGGCCGACCCGCAGAACCCAGGGTCCTAAAAAGCACTCTAATCTCCAAGGACCTACATTGTTCAGTCACATAGGCCATTACTGCCCCTCCAAAGGGCACAGGTAGAGGGTGTGACTACAGGCCTCAGGCCCTAGAGATTTACATACTAATGAAGGCCAGGGGGCAGAGACAATTAAACTGCTCCCAGAACCTCCCCCTTTCTCCCTCCCTATTTAACTCAGGCCTGCCCTGAGCTTGGGGGGTACATCCAGATCCATCCACCATCTGCCATGATAATAAACCCTTTTGGTACCAAGGACCTCCTCTTATCATTGGGGCCTACCTGCGCTGAAGCTTCCAGCCCATGGAACTTCAGACTTTCTCTACCGACTGAGCTAGCCTACCCCAAGGGCAGCCTCTACCATGCTGGTCGCAGGCTGCTACCACATAGGCCTGGGACTCCTCCATCGCTGTGCCCCGTTTTTTCCCACAAATAAGGAGCAGGCATGTCCCATGGGTCTGTCAACTGAGTTAAGGCTCTTTTGGTTATGCCTGTGTTCTCATCCACATAGAGGTGTGAAGACTTAGTAACATCAGGCAACCCTAAGGCAGGAGCCACCAGCAATGACTGTTTAAGTCTATGAAAAGAGTCTTGTTGAGCTTTGGTCCACTAAAAAGGCTTTTTGTGTAGGTTCATAGAGATGCTTAGCCAGTTCTATAAAGTCGGGAATCTGTAATTGGCAGAAACCTGTTGACCTGACGAACCCTAGAACCTCTTATATGGAGAATGGAGTTGGGAATTCAAAATAGTCTGTTTTTCTGCCTCTGACAGCCTGTGCTGGCCCACCTTTAGCTTGTAGCACAAGTATGGTATCTTCTGTTGACATTGATATGCATTTTTGGCTCATAACCCAGATCATGTGGAACCATCAGTAAGTCTTCTGTGCTTTGCCAGCATTTTTCTAGTGTGTTCACAGTCACCTAGAGCTCATCTACTTATTGTAGGAGGGAGGTTTGGAGGTGTTCTCATCAGACTAACGCAGGTCCTCATGCAGGGCCTCCTCAATGATTGTTGGCAAATTCTTGAATCCCTGGGGTAGTCAAGTCCAAGTACGTTGTCCATTGAATCCTTTGTCAGTATTGTGGCAATTAAAGGAAAATAGCTAGTGGATGGCACTTAGATACTGGGGGTAGACTGAAAAAAGTATCTATAAGGTCTAATATGGTATACCAGATCTTGAATAGTTCTGGAGAACTTAACAGAGTATATGGATTAGGCTCCAAGGAGTATTGTCCAAGTCTCACTTATTGACTTTCTGTACCTACTGTATGGACTATATTATTATAAATGGACCTCTTGACTGGCATGAGCAGGAATTTTCATGGGGATTGGGTATAAGAATCTCTAAGTTTCTGAGCTTTCTAATATGGTGAATGATCTCCCTTTTTAGCTTTTTGTGGCATTGAACATTGTCTAACCCATGCTTGGGTAGCCTCTGGTTTTAACTCTATCTAAATAGGAGCTTGATGAGTCACTATTCTCATTTCTTCAGTCGCTTCCAAGGCTGAGGGGTAATTGTGACAGCCATGTGGAGATTTCTTCTCTAAAGGTCTCAATTATTTTGTGTAATCTATATATTTATCTTTCAATAATAAAGGGAGGGCCTGTATTTGCCAAACATTTCGACCCATAATGGAAATACCCTCAGGGTCAAAAGAAATTTGAGCCCCAATTTTGGTTAGGAAGTCTCTTTCTTGTAAGGAGTAGGCACATTTAGGGATTTCTAAGAATCGGGAGACCCATCCCACTCTGTGGTCAACTGTTATTTGGGTAGTCCATGTGTATCAAGAGTATTGTTTCATGCCTATAGTCCCATGTTTCCATCACTTTTTGTTTGACTGTGTTCAATAGGCCTCTGTGAGGACTAAATATTGAGCTCTTGTATCTAATACAAATTTGATAGGTTCCTCACTACTCTGGTGGTTATTCTAGTTTCTAGGAGGGGGCACAAACCCTGTTTCACCTAGTCACTTAGTTCTCCTATTTCCAGCATTTTTGCTTAATTTTGGTCTTTGGGGTGTGGGGTTAGGGCAATTTTTGGTTTAAGGTCCTGTCTCTCTATTATGTGAATTTTTTTTTTTTTTTACATAAATAGAAGTTATCCCTCGTTGATGGTCTCTTATCTTTGTTACCTCTTAGATATTGCAGTTGCCCTTGTTTCTCCAACTTTGTGCCAATTGTGGTAGCCTGCAAGAGTATAGACAAATCCCATATTTCTTTGGCACTGGGATGGGCCAGTTTGTCCTTGGGAGACCCTTGTTATTTTACTCTCTTTTTCACTGCCAACATTTCCTGTAGAAACTTTTCCTGTAACTATTCTATTCTTTATAACTCAGACATTATGTTTGTCAGTTTTTTGTTTGACAAAAGCCATCATCACTGTTGACATTTTACCTGGTAACTGGGTTTGTGGGGTCTAAGTCTGAAAAATTGTCATAATTACTTCTAGAAAGGATGAAGAGATTCTCTAACTTCCTGTCTAATATCTCCTATCTTAGCCAAATTTGTGCAGTGGAAATCAGCTCACCAGGAGGCCCCCTGTTAGAGTCTGGCAGTATACCAAGAGCCTCTCTCTACTTTCAGCCATGTTCAAGTCCAACTTGGGTCTAGCTAAAGAAAAAGAGGTATTATAAATCATATGCTTAGTATTAGAAGCCCCATTCTCACACAGAACTAATTTCTGAGCCTCATTAATAATTTTCTATCTACTTTCTGTAGTCAAGAGAATCTGCAGCAGTTGCTTACAATTATTTCAAGTAGGTTGTTGGGTAAAGATTTCTGAATCTGAAAGATCTATAAGGGCCCTTGGCCTTTAGAAAAATAGGGTTATCTGCATTTTCTAATTGTACAAATAAACTGGTAGAAAAGTATTGCATAGAATAATTCTCCTGGTCATGTGGGGGTCCCTTGGCACTAAGGTGGGGGCCACTATGATAACAGGTACATTGTGTCTGGACTGTTTTACAGCAATATAATCCCTGGTATATAGAAGGCGAATTCATGGAATGGCTGCCCTTCTTGTTCTCTCTGGTGCTGTAACCACTTTAAATCCCTCCAGTTTTGGCTTTTGGGCAACTGCTTTTAGTAGGTCATGGAGATCTCCTGGCCCCTGTTGTCTTCGGAGTTCAGTGTGTCCATTTGTGTCCTATGTGGTAGTACCAAATTACAACTTTACTGATATACAGATTTACTAAAACAAAACAAAATGGCCAGATATTCAGAAAAATATCATCCAAAGCACACTCACTGATCTGTCTTTGACTCCACATGCTGAGGGTTCTGGGGGTGGGTGAGTGCCATGCTATCCTGGATGAGCCCCAAGATATGATGTCCAGCTCAAGAGGTCCCTACAGACAACTAGGAAATATGAAGAGTTCAACTTTTATGTAAAAGTAAAGAGTATTTAAGCTTGAGCACGAATCCTCCATCCTCTATATCACTGTAGGAGGTACGGAAGATGCTGGACTGGTACAAGCCATCTCTATTTACCATAAACATACATAACCTAGAGTAACAAGAAAAAAAGCAAAAATAAAAAAACAGAAAATTAAAGAAGGACCATGGAGAGACTAGGAAAGAGCCTCTAGAGAGAAGGGACTATGGAGGTACAATGTGAAAATGGAAAATTAACTGGAATGAGAGAGACTAATCCTGATAGTGAAGGAAGGAGGAAGGACAAAAACCACAAATCTTATTTGAAAAGCTATAGGAAAGGTTCATTTTATCTTCATTAAACAATAAATAGTTATGTTGTCTCTTAGGAAAATTCAAAGAGAATCTTAAGATAACATAGGCTACTGTCTTTGACCTTACTTGCCTCCCAGGAATTGAAGTTGAGACTCAATTGCTGAAGACACCCTCTTTTAGACCAAGAATTGGAAGAATAGAGGGAGAACTTAACTGGAAGCCTTGGTTATGAGGAGTAGCTCTCATGGTATCCAAATGTGTTGTGCAAATTGTCAACGTAGGAAGCAATTAAAGGTAAGTATTAATTAAAATAGTAAATACCTGTAAAACTCATGAATCACAACAATTATCAACATGGTAAGATACCTGCAAGAATGTAGTAGTGGAACTTAAATCTTGAAGCAAGCAAACAGTCGTCTAATTTTATTTAAGGCCTTCTCAATAGAAAAGTATATATACCTAGTAATATCTTGGAACCTAGAAAGGAACCCACTACTGCCATATTTTAGACCAGCAAAATTTCTAACTATATATACTAAATTCTTAACCTCATACCAAAATATGATTGTAGATCTTATTCTTAATAAAGGAATCTTCTCTTGGCAATTGAATGAGACTGTAAGTAATTTTTCTCTTGTAGTTAAACATGACCAAACATAGTTATAGAAGACAGGCTTTACTTGAGGCTGTAGTTCCACAAGGATGAGAGTTCATTACCATTATGACAGGGAATTGTGGGAAGCATGGACATATGGTAACTGGAGCAGTAAGCTGAAAGATTACATCTTCATCCACAAACAGGAAGGAGAGAATAAAAACTAAAAATGGTGAGTCTTTAAATTCTCAAAACACTCTGCTAGTAAATTTCTTCATCCATCCAGGGCACACCTCGTAGACCTTACTTTAACAGTTCCACTAATGGTGGACTAAGTCTTCAAATGCCAGAGCTAATAAAGGGATGGAATGACTATTGCTAGTTGTCAACTTGACTATATCTGGAATGTACTACAATCCAGAATTAAGGTCAGAAGACACAAATTGCTGACTTGGATCTTGGCATGGGGATCCTTGAGGAATAGTGGAGATGAAAGCTTAGGCCTAGGCATGGTAATATATGCTTTTAATTCCAGGAGACTAAGGCAAGGAGATCTTTGAGTTCAAGATCAGCCTGGGACAAAACAGGTCCCACATCCAGGCATGGTGGTACACACTTTCTGCTGGAGACCTACATAAGGACATTGGAAAATAGGAAGATTTGCTTTACTTCATTGCTTGCATTTATTTACTATCACATCTTTTCAAATATACTTCTACAGAAGAACAACTGAAACAACTAGCCTTGTGGAACTAAGCAACTACTAGTTCTTAGACTTCCATTTCACAGCTGACAGTTGTTGGGGAGTTGAACTGCAGACTATAAGTCATCATAATAAATTACCTCAATATAGGGAGACATTATATACATACTGGGACTCTCAAGAGCCCTGACTAATTCCAGGACACTCTCATTTTTAACACCACAGTGACTGTTACATAAATCCAGAACTGATCAGAAAGCATAGAACAACTGACTGTGGTGTGCCTCACCCCAACTGGTACAGTTACAGCCAAAAACCTATATCTGAGATTTTTGGGGGTTGTACAGAAGAGAGGATAGGGAGATTGTCAGAGAAAGAGGACCAAGGCTTTCCTGAGAGATGATGTGTCTTCTAGAAATGACAAGGAGACTGCATCCATGAAATTTTAACAATATCAGTACTTAAGATGTACTCAGTATACATACAAAAATTCTCAATGAAGTAGTTGCAAAACTATAATTTATATATTTTTGTTGGGTTTACACTTGATTTCACTATTTCAATATTATTTGCTTTGTGAAGGAGCTTATTGTGGTTCTGAATATTTTTAAACATAACTCAAAAAGTATTGCTTGTTTAAAGGCTCTATAGAATTCTTGTATAAGTATATCTGACCCTTGGTATTTTGCTTGTTTGTTTCTTTTCATTTTATTCTGTTTGAATGCTTTTTAAATTTTTTTCATTTGCTGAAAAAAAAATTAAAAATAAAAATTAAAAAAAAAAAAAGATGTACTCAGTAATTGCACCAGTTGAAATACAATGCGCACAAGGAAAATCTCACAAGGCCTCTGCCATAAAGAAAAGGTATAGATGATTAATGACCACTAAAAGAAGGCAAATGTATTCTCCAGGAATGAGCCAACTACTAGGTGATCCAATGGCAAATGGCCATTCCTTAATGCATATAAGGAGATTGACCAGATCAGACTAACCCATGGCTATGTCTGTGAGAGATTCCTTACATTGATGATTGATGTAGGAGGACTGCTGCCACTTTGGGTGGTGCCATCCCTAAGCAGGTGGCCTGAACATATAAGAAGGTTATGTGAGCATAAGCCAGTGACTGAGACAATAAATACCATTCTTCAATTTTATTTTATTTTATTTTTTTTTGCTACAAGTTCCTGCTTCGTTTTTCTGCCCTGATTTTTACCAATGATAGACAATTGTGTAGAAGTGTAAAATGAAATATATTCTCTGCATAGAAAGTTGCTTTGATTGGAATGTTTTATCAGGACCACAGAAAAACAAACTAAAACTGTATGCATATGCACATGCAAGCAGCTGGCTTCGGAGGATAGAAGAAAGTATAAGAATCCCTGGAGTTCGAGTTAAAAGATGGTTATAAGTAATATAGTCTGGTAACTGACAGCTCAACACAGGTTTACTGCAAGTGCAACCAACACTCTTGATTTCTGAGTCATTTCTCCAGCTGCTTATCATGAAATGTTAGTCATTAAGAGAGTAAGATTTGCCACAATAACACTTGTAAGTTTCTCTAAGATTATGAATAAAATTGTCATATTATTTCTTGTATTTGCCTGTTTGCTTCTCTTTCCAGACGTATTGTCTATGTAGACCATCTTGAAGAATATTTCTTATGTTCCTATAAAGTCTGTGAAAGAATTTGACATGATTGAAATCACGTATTCCTAAAGTTTCAGTATGGCTCTCCTGGCTACTTAAGAGAGATATTTTCTAATTTGTGTTGCTTAGCTTGTAATATATTTTTATTTTATATAATTCTAACACTCACTTTCTGATAGACTCATTCAGCTGTCACAGTTTTAATGTCTTTAGATCTTTGCCACATGGAAACTTTACTTTCTGCCTTTGAAAATTCCCGTGTTGATATATGGTAAATGATTTACCCACGCAGTTCATTGAGTCAATTGGTATTATTCCTAGTGTGTTGATTTATTGTGATTTTTGTACAGTTGATTTTGATCTACCTAATTTTAGTAGTAACCCTGTATACTGACAACCAAAATTGGACCTACTTGTTTATTCCATGTTCTGTTCTTAACCTATATTTGATTATAATTTATTGGTTACTTGCTACATTGCTCAGTGGAAGTTTGGCCTTTTGCACTGAAAGACTGTCTCTTAGTTCTTCATTCTTGTAACAATATCATTGTCCTAGGCATGACAAGGTGTAAGTGTGGTTCCACATGCTGGTGAGGTAGTAGGTAGAGAAGGCCTTCTCTAAAGATCTAGTGTTACAGGTATCTTAGACCAAGACCTTCTATCATATTCAGTGAAACAGCTCTCTTAGATGACCTTAGTCTGCATACATGTATTTGGGATGGGTTTTTGTGCATAGACTTCATCCAAGAAGGAAAAGAGCTGTGTATTTACTTTGAAGAGTGGAAAGGACTTTTCAGCGTGAATGAAATCATTGGCTGGAGTGTATAGTACAGTGAATGCCTCAATTATCTGGAAAGGCATTCCAAGAAACCCAGGTACTTGTTAGGCAGGAATTTTGGGAAAAAGGAAGTCAAACTTATAGGCATGCCAAGGACTACTTGACCTTCTCCAGGTAGAAGGTAGGGGGTCTCAATTCCAAGACAAGGTAAGAAAAGGGGAGGCTTCTTGCTAAAAGGAGTCTTCCATTTTGCAAGGAACTCAGAAGACCTATCCTATCATAGTAGACTGTGATCTTTGCAGCAGAATTTCCCCACATATCATTATTTCTTCAGTTCAACCAAAGGTTTTTGATGGATACTTTCTTTGTATTACATGTTTTTTCTTTTACATTTCAGTTAAATATGCCTTTAAATGATCAATTGGAAACATTCCCAACAGTACCCCTTAAAAGTGTGGTTTTATCAAGATTTTTGATTTATTGACAAATGAAGTATTCAAAGTAGTCAACCAATGAAAGTAAGAGTACTTTGCACTTTTTAAATACACTTTTTCCTTTGAATATAGACTGTTAACTCCTAGTGATATTTGAACTACTTGGATAGCATGGAAAAAAAGAAACAAGCACCTATGTTGTAATGCTAAAGCAATATTAACTTTAGAACATATGCATATATGAAATTTATAATTGACACAATCAAGTCTTAAAAATAAAAAAAAGATACACAACATTAACATTAATTGGTCTCATACTTAATACACCTCTATGTTTCAAGTGATGGCATTACTAGAACAAATCATCAAGAAAGTTTACAAAGTACTGTAAATGAATCAAACACAGAGCTTTGTGGTCTACCAACTGAGCTACACTCTCTGTCCAGTCAATTTTATTTTATTATTTATTTTATTTTATTTTATTTTATTTTATTTTATTTTATAAATTTCTGTTCTGAAACTTTTCTAGAGGACATTAAATTAATTCAGCAATGGTCCAATTTCCACTCTCACTTAAAAGGCTAACAAACAAATAAAATTTCACACATCAAAAGACATCTTTATCTTTCCTGCTCCTAGTACTGTTCTTAAACTTGGCGTATCAATTTTTATAAAAGCACTATGAAGTCTAGTTTCAATTGTCAACTTTGTATGACATAAAACCATCTAGGAAAATAGTCTCAATAAGGGTTTAACTAGGTCAGGCTCTCCAGTGAACACACTTGTAAGAAACATCCTTAATTCGGTTAAATAAAGTTGGAAGAACCACTTAAGTTTTAGGCTGCATCATTTTTTAGGCTATGTCTGAATTGTATATAAGTAGAGATAGACAGCTGAGAGTAAGCCTGGTACATTCATCATCTTATCTGCTGTTGGCTTTGCCCATGATGTGACTATCTGCACAAGCTTGTACCACAGTGAATTCCCTGCAGTGATAGATTGTAATGTGGAATTCTAAGCTAAAATAAAACTTTTCTCTGATAAAGAGTTTTTTGCCAGGATATTTTATTATACTAACAAAATTGAAACTCAAACGTGCAAACCACACACACATACACACACACACACACACACACACACACACACACACACACTCACTCATACCAGCACACATTTAAAAGGGAGTTGTCAAATGAGGGATTTTTCAGATCAGATTTGTTCTTGGGCTTCTCTGTGGTGGATTGTCTTTATTCTCAATTGCTGTAGGGAGACCCAGCCAACTGCTGTTAGTACTATCTCTCACATGGTGATCTTAGATGTATACTAAGCATGAGCTTGTGAAGCAGCTTGCAAGAAGCATCCTCTGTAGTTCCTTCTGTACTTTATCAACAGAGAGTGAGTTTTCTGGTTACAGGTAATTCTGCATGAAATATCAGACAGAATTACTTTTGGGTTTCTGCATGAATGTTTACCCACACTTCCCTCATTGTTGGACAGTGACCTATACGCTAAAAGAAAAGCCTCTCCTCCCCTATTGTGCCTTTGGTCAGAGTGCTTTATTAAAGCAACAAAAAGAAAACCAGAATACCTGGCAGAATATTACTTACTTGTCAGGTGTGACATGGTTTCAAATGTATATACATATCACATTTTCATCTGCTAAAGCACTGTGAATATGAATAATGCATATGTGATCTATGACTTTCTAGTATATAGGTTGTATTGCTTTTTCTTGTATGTTTGTCTATTTTGCCTTTTTCTATACATGTTTGTCCTCAAATAGAATTCTGTTAAAAAAATTTGGAACAGATATTGAGAGCATTACCACATATATGTCTATAGGAATAAATTGCTCTGGCCCTGGCATTTCAAGCAGTCAACCCCAGCATTACAGAATAAGAGCTCCTGGATGTGAACGCTGATGCCCTAAGGGTTATCTGGAAACTTTTAGCCAACTTATTATGGTTAAATATTTGAAGCAGGAAATATTTGAAATATTTGAAACAGGAAATGTTTTTGAGAAACCTTAAGTTTTAGTAGTAAAGAGAATTGAAGATCTCTGGGAAAAGAAACACTGGGTTTAGAATATTAAGGACAAGAATATCTATAGAAAATACAAGAGACAAGATAGAGGAAGAAATGACTGTGTCTTTTGGGTTAGTAAGCAAAGGTAAGAGACCCAACAATGGGAAATCTCTAATAATAGAAACTTTAATCTGGAAATACCATTGGAGAAAATGGAAAGTTGTATGTTTAATAAAAATGATAAAAGGATAGAAGCGTAATAGAGTATAGACCCTGTAAGGGGGCTGTGGTATCAGTGAACTGATCTTCCTGGAAAGATTGAAACATATTGATTTGGCCACTTGGCATTGCTGCCTAAGGAAATTAAGTACACCTTGTAAGAGATAGAATTTGGACTTGAGAAACAGCACTGAGTTAAGTTGTAAAAGGAATTAATATTACATAGGGGAAAAAATTGAAAAGCATTGTAGAAATAGATATTTGGATGAGCTTAATAAAGAGATTTTGCAAATTTAAGATAAGTTAAAATATTAATATTACTTTCATCTGTTTACCTCCTCCTGTTATTATGCTAATGCTGTAACCATACATTTATACCCAGATGACTTGTGCTTTGGAAGTTTTTCTGAAAGGTAAACGTTAACATATAACTTGGTTTAGCAGACTAAGAACTGTAAATTTGTTTCACATTGTGTGTATTGTGCTTTCTTGTGTCATAGTTATACAGGAATTTTCAGGAAAAGTAATCAGCTTGACAAAAATAATAAAAAGACTTTTGATTATGTATTATTGCATTATTATTATATAACAAGATAGTGTGTAACTAATAAAGACTGAAGCACAATCAGAGATAAAAACTGAGAGGAGAGAGAGAGAGAGAGAGAGAGAGAGAGAGAGAGAGGAGAGAGAGAGAGGAGGGACCTGAAAGTTGTCTCCTAACACAATGTCAAGACAGCAATGAGTTACCTGCTAGCTTGTACCTGCATCATTACCTGACACTCTTATTTATTGCTAATCCAATCCTGCCATTATTAAGAAAATCCCAATACTACTGAGATTAGTTTTTTCCCACTTCCTTAGCTATCTCCCCCGAGTTTGACCAGTTTAAACTTTAATTCTGTTACTGGTTGTGGTGGTTTGAATATGCTCACCTCAAGGAATGGCACTATTGGGAAGTGTGGTCTTGTTGGAGAAGGTCTGGTTTTGGAGGATGATTGTTATTGTGGGCATGGGCTTTATTACACTTACCCTAGCTCCTTCGAAGTGCAGTCTTCTCCTGCCTGTCTTCAAACAGAGGTGAAACTCTCAGTTTCTTCACACCTAGATGCTACCATTTTCCCACCTGTATGACAATGAATTGATTTTCTGAACCTTTAAGCTACCCTAAATTAAATTATATCCTTTAGAAGACTTGAATTGATCATGGTGTCTCTTCACAGCAGTAAAATCCTAACTAAAATACTCACTTGCTATCTACATTTTCTTAAAGCTTGTTTTAGCCTTAGGTGCATCACCTTTACAATAAAATAGCATAGTATTTTTACATCACTGTCCCCAATGCTGTGATAAATAAACTAGAAGGCTCAGAATGTACTTTTTTCTTAGTCTGTCCACGTATGGACCAAGTTGATGTGCACTTCCCTTCTTCCTTTCTCTCCAAACATGTGGGCCTATGCTGTAATGGCTAATATTTGCTGAGGTTCAGTGCCAGCATGAGGAGACTGTTGAGAATGTGGTGAATGGGAGCATTGATCATTCAATAATGATTCAGAGTCCACAGTGTCTGCAAGCTGACAGTTCAATTGTTCTCTCGTTGCCTTGATATTTTTCATTCTTTTGCGTTCTTACAACCAAAAAGCCTGGACCCCATCTTTTATTTACTAAAGTTACATCATCAAGGCTTTTACCATTGTTCATATATTTTTTAAAACCTTAAATTTAATGTGTCCCATATCATTAGTTTCAATCCATTCTTCTATAAAACAGAAATTAAATACAATGCAAAAGCACATTTTCTTCTACTTTCTACTTAGACAGTTCTTCCAGGAGCTCTGACAGCTCCGGTGCTGCCTGTGGTACCAAGCTCAGGTGTAGGCCTGGGGGATTAAAGAAAGACTCAGACTCAGGTCATCCATTATTAGAGAATGCCAATGCCTTTACTGGGCAGGTTCAATATATACACCCAGCTAGGGAAGGAAAAGCACAAACTCAGGGAAAAACGGGAACTCAACTAAGGGGCAATGGGATGTCAAGTGTAAATTCCCTTCTTGGGGCATCATCCTTCAACAGGATGTTTTGATGGATGTCAAGTGGAAATTCCCTTCCTGGGGTACGATGCCTTGGTCAGGATGTTTTTTGATCTTAGAGGAATTGTAAAACCTTACTTAGTAGACAGCAGCACACAGAAAGTCTCAGCCAGGCATAGCAGCCCTTCAGGGTCCTACAGGGCTCAGTTCTTCCTGTTTCCTAATACAGCAGACAGCATTCTTCAGTAACTATTTCCATGTAAGAACAGAAAGGTCACAGAAAACTAAGCTTATAATAATTTCTTACAAAATATTTCAGTTTTAAAATATGTGCAAGTAATGTAGGCATTATCTGCAATCCTTCAAGTAGCCAGGAGACTGAAGTACTAGCTTTTCATATGCTTGTATATCATCTTTTAATTCTGTCACCTTTGTTTCCTGTTCTAGCATTTCTATGGCCTGTGTACTTTCCTTCTAATTTGTTTCTAGATCACATGTCTTCCTCCTATAAGATAGACTCATCTATCTTTTCTTGGTTTTTTTTTTTTTTTATAGATTCTTTCTTTTCCTATTCATGCATTTCTTCTTGATACCATTTTAATTCTCTATCCATGATGTCCAAAAGTTCACCCTTGCTAAATAGTCCATCAGACATTGGAATGGAGAGTACATATAATTCCAAATTTTAGGCCAAGTCTGGCCTTAAATTATTTCTACAAAGGACCACGTAGGCCTTTACATATCTATGATTATGTTGTTTAGATCCTTTATCTTGTTCTGAAAGGCCAAGCAGAAGGCATGTTTCTCATCTTCCACTGCAACATGACTACCTCCATTACTCATTCCTGAGAACATCTGTTTTATTTATTATGGACTGATTAGCTCTGAGTAATTGGGTAAGTATATTCCCCAGAAAGAGAGATTAAAAGTAAAGTATAAAAGACAGCAGATCAGCTTCAAGCCAACAGCATTCATCAGCACACACAGAAATTAACAGTCTGGCAATGCTCCACAGGTAGGAACTATGTCATGCAGCCATGCTATACTTAAATAATATTAAATGTGAAATTGACAGATCTAGAATCACCTTTGAGACAACCTTCTGAGCAGACCTACGAGAGGAGAGGTAATCTACACTATTAATTGAGGTGAGAGGATCCTCTTGAGCTGTGGACTGCACCATCTACTTCTAACCAGCCTGTCATAACTGAATATATTTTAATGAAATACCTTAACTATGAGACTATCAAATCAATGAACATGAAAATTAGAATTCCACACATTCCCCATACCCTACCCCTTAAAATCCAATGATGGGAGAAGAAAATCTGGACCACATAAAATAGAAACTCTGCTCTCTGGAAAAGAACTTTAAAGAGACAATGGTGTATCATTGCTAGCCAAAAAAACAATCACTCACTCACTCAAACAAACAAACAAACAAAGAAACAAACAAAAACACGCCTTGACTAGGATTGCAGAGATGTGCATATTCCTGGCTATCTTTGTAAACATTAATCTTATTTCAGATCAATTAATATGGACTAGAACAGGGCATTGGATGTGTTTGTATTCCTTTCAGGTATGTCTACATTGGATATATATTTCTTTTGTTTTTCTTTCCTATTAATTTGGAATTTCTGATTGGCTTATTGGTGATGGGTGGCTGAACCTGGTTTCATAAGCCAGATACTGTGATACAAAGTTGGTATTACAATCAGCAGGTGAACTGGAATGAATTTAAAGAAGAAGAAAGTAAGTCACACACACAGGCAGGTTTTCATCAAGCTCTACTTTTTTTTTTTTTTTTTTTTTATCAACAATGCAATGTGACTGTCACAATGAGTCTACACCACCATGGAGAGTGTACCCTAAAGCTTGAGACTGAATGAACCTTTCACACCTTAAACTACTTCCTTTGTCACAGCAACAAGAAGGTAACTAGGGCAGTAGGTTCTTTCTATATATTCACTTTCTAGTGTTTTATTGTCTTTTAATAGCAGAAAGGGGGAATCTCATTAAAAGACATTTGGTTTTTGGTTGAGAAATGTAGATAGTGTTAGTTTTATATTTAGAATGTTAGCTGCCTAAGCTAGATTAGTAGTTTCCTTTTGTGTTTTACATGTGATTATTTGTCCTAAAAGTCCTGGACATTTTTCTTGTTGCAAAGAGAGAGATGCTTCCCAAAATGACCTGTTGAATTTAATATGCTGCAAGCCCCACCCTCCTTTTAACGTTCTAAGTTTTATCACACAGGTGAAATTAACTTGAAAAGAAGCATAGTGTCTTAGACTGACAATTTTCAAAGACTTTGACCTTGACACTCAACTATGTGTGATTAAATGTCTTCACTGAGTAATGAGCCCTTCAAGAAACCTTCAGAATTGTGTGATGCTAACATCACACAACTTACAACTTCTATTATAGGGCATTCTCAATATTATGGTAAAACTATCAGGGTGGTGTTTTGATACAATTACCAAGAACATATGGCTGCCAGCCTGCCACCTGATCATAGAACAGTACACAGAGGTCTATTGTTGTGGCCACTAAACTGTTGCACTCTTTCTGCCTTACCTCCCTTCTAAGCTTCTTTGCTTGAGTACAATGTGAGAATTATGCCTCACCAAAGTTCTCTCCATCTCAAGAAGAACTTTAAGAGACTAAACCATTTGTCCTAGTGTATTGGCCTTGAGACATTGCCTACAAAGAAATTAGCAACTGATTCTTATCTGGAAGACAATAAATAGATTGCCTGTGTGGAGCATAGTTGTCATGCCTAATAAATGATTACATTCCTGTGGGTGGTGGTTGGTGAGGGAACAGAGACACAGTTCTGCACAGTAGCCTCTACAGCCCTGGAGTTCTTTTAGTTTTTTAAGAGACCTAGACTTATAGCAAACTTGAATTCTTGGCTATGATCCAGAAAGAAATTTCAGGACTGCTTACCAATGTACCAGAGCTGGGATGGAGATTTTTATTAAAGATGCCATTGAAGAACCTCCTGAGAAGAGCATGTGCAATAGTTTGCTGTGAATTTCTGTAGAATGTAGCACCCTACTCCTGACCTACTATAGAGAACATTGATGGGATTCTGGGACCGTACTTCCCCTCAACATTTTCACATTTTAAATCAGATCACAGGCTTGTTGAAACTATGTGTTGGGTGAGATTAAAATTGGAAAACTTAAATACATTGAGGCACTAGTGATGTGCAAGGGGAATCAGAGACACATTTTATTGTAAATGGTGTTCCTGATGACAGTCCTAGGAAACTGGTGGGTTATAGCTAGAAGAGAAAAGTCTTTTTGTTTCTTTCTTTGAGACTTATCTTATTTATCCTTGTGAACCTGTGTGGGAGGGTGACATTCTTCTGGAGTTGGTGTTAGACGCAATTTTGAGCTTCTCAGAATAGGTATTTGGAACCAAGCTCTGCTGAGCATCTCTAGCCCCACCAGCAATTGTTACCTGGGTTGGAAATCCTGCCTCACTACTGAGAGGTTTCCATCAGATTCTATACAAGTGATTCCTCTCCCATTTTGTGTCCCCAATATTTTGCTTATTCCTTATCTTGTATTCTTATGTTTGCTGAGTGCCTGATTTATCTAGAAAAGTTGGTGGCAGACATGAAATCAGAGTAATCTGCCCTTATAGAGCTATAATCAAATGCCATCAGGGAGGAGGCTGTTGTCTCCTTTAGAGCTGGTGACATTTGTCCATGAACAGTATGTCTTTCACTATGACTCAGATTCTTTTTTTACATTGACCATGCTCAGGCAATTTAGCATGCCTCCTGTGACTGGTTTCATTTGCTAAAAACCCAAAGACAGAAATGTTGAAGGGAATAGTTTGGAAGCACAGAAGTGGATTGACAGCTTTCACCGTCCACACTCCCTGGAGCAATGCAGCATACATTGTTTAACTGGACTGCCTTCCATTCTTATCAGACTTGTCAACAACAGAGTCTGTGACCTAACATTTCTTAACAAACTGTACGTATTCTAAAAGTGAATTAAACACATAATAGTGAAAATCAGAGAAAAGCTCTTTATTCATTTTGAGAACACTAGAAACAAAAGCTAGTCCATCGAGTTTTTCCTCCCCATGTCACTCAAGTCACCTACTGGATCTTAGTATGACACTTTGGTTAAAATAGGAGGCCTAAAAATATGAGTATATAAGCAGTCCTTCTGTATGTGGTCTCATCCATCAGTATTTCCCCAGCTCCAGTTTCTGTCTGACTGTCAAGATCTCCCTATCTCAAAACAACCTCTCAAACTTTCCCTACTCCCAGCATGAGATTTGTTTGGAATTTCAGTTTTAGGGGGTTCCATTGTTTCCATGGTCTAATCAACCATTTGGAGGGGCACTAGTGTCTCTTCAGAACACCTTTATTCCACTCAGAATTCTCCCACTTTGGTGCTGATATGGTGTTTACCTGCTATGTTTTGAGCTTTGTTTAGATTTTATTTTGTCATTGTTGTTTGCTTGTTTTCCTGCTTTGATAAACTTGTCATTCTCCAGTATTTTCTGAAAATGTATATGCTATTTTATGTCCTTTCAGTAATTTGTTAGCAGTTAAAACTGTTTTTAATTGTTTCATATTTCCATTATTTCTTGCTTTTTAGCAGCATGTTTAATGAAAACATTCTGCATGTATGTACACACAAGCACATATGTGTTTATATGTTATATTAATCTAATCAGGGTTCACTAGGATAACAGAACTTATGGAATGTCTCTCTACTTACAGTGTGTAGACCAACTAAACAAACAGGGGTCAGCTGTGAATGGGAAGCCCAAGCCTTAGCAGTTGCTCAGTCCTATAAGGCTAGTTGTTTCAGCTGGTCTTCTGTAGAAGAAGGTTCCAACAGATGTGCTGGCAAATAAATGCAAGCAGGTGAAGAAGAGTGTATCTTTCTTCTTTCAATGTCCTTATGTATGTCTCCAGCAGAAGGTGTAGCCCAGATTAAATGTGTGTCCTGCCACTCCTACATCTGGGACTTGCTTTGTCCCAGGCTGACCTTGAACTCAGAGATCTCCTTGCCTCAGTCTCTTGGGATTAAACGCATGTACTACCTTTCCTGGGCTTAAGCTTTACATGACCACTATGCCTCAAGATCTTTATGCCAAGTTCCAGGTCAGAAACTTTTGTCTTCCATCCTCAAGATCTGGATCACAGGTGAGCTCTCCAATTCTGGATTGTCATTCATTTCAGATACAGTCTAATTGACAACTAGAAATAGCAATTACATATGTGTATACAATTCTGTGTAAAATGCTAAATTTATAGCAGTGAATGCTGAGAGTGCAGCTCGTTTGTCAGAGTGCTTTACAAATATGTACAAAGTCCTGAGTTTGATCTCCAATATTACTTGGTAGTGTGTACCTGTAAACCTAGTATCAGTGAGCTATATAAAATGCTATCTTAAAAATATATGAAGGGAATGTTATAAAGCTAAAATGGAAATTTTTTGGAATATAAATTTAACACACAGAAAACCTGGAGCTTTAGTATCCCTGATGTGGGACTGTAGCGAGCACTCGGGCATGGGTTCTGTTGGGCTGAGTTGTGGGTCCCATGTGTTGGCCACCACAGGTTACTGGAGCCTAGGCTCAAAGGGCAGAAGCACAGGGTTGATTGAGTTCACTCCACAAGCACTGGACAGAAGTCAAGCTGTGAGAAGCGGCCGGACTTCACATTGGGCATGAGGAGAACACAGTCTGAGACCCTAGTGGGCTGGAGCTCTTGGATTGGAGATCTCCGGTCTAGGTGGCTGCCAGAGACTGGCTGGTCTCAGCATTTGGGCTCCCCGGCACCGCTGAGTGGCTGCAGAAGGACCAAGATGGTACATATGGGCTGGATCTACCCACAGCCAAAGGGGACGAGGGGGAGATGATCCAGTGGTGCCTCAAGTGAATGAGACTCTTGTTCCTCATTGGGAAATTAGATAGCTCAGTAGATGAAGACCTTCTCCATGGTCCCCCATGGTGGGCTCCAAAGACAAAAGGTAGTCCATGGTTTTAAATCTTTTATTGTCATGGCTGAAAGTGGATGAAGCTGTACCCATCTCAGGTCGGGCCTGAGGTTAAATACCTTTTGCAAGTAGGAGGAGGATCTGGGAAGGAATACTTAATTGGCTATTGCCCTTTTGCCTTTAGACATCTCATGAATAAGATCCTTTGAGGCTCTGATGCCTGTAGTCACTCACTCTACCTGTGCTACATGACTGAAGGCCACATTTTTTTCTTTGGGAGGGACTGTGGATGGCTGATGCTAAGTGAAAGGAACCAGGGCCCAGGAGCAAGGCTGAATATCTACCATCCCTTTAGGGTTTCCGGGGTTTGAGGCCTGCACTCAACCAGGTACTGAGCTGCCTCTCACAGCCCACCTTCCCACACCCTGACAACCCAGAAGTTCAGTTGACATCTGTACAGCAAGTGAATGAGCAAATGAATGCACCTTTGTAAATTATGTTTCTCAAAGTTTACATTAACCTTTTTACCAATTGTTCAGACTAGACTCAATACAAATTTTCACTAAAACTTCCTACATGTGTTCAAATAGCTTTAGTGTGGTCTACTTGAAGAAGCCCCAAATATACAAATATTTGTCTTTTCTAAATCTGACTTGCAATATCATTCAGATGGCACATAATGCCTGGAGGAAAGGTTAAGGTTCTCATTCTTGACCTCAAACTCTTCTAAAGAGTATTCTTGTCACTGTGAGGCAACATATATCTCCATTCCAAATACTAGACAAATTATAGACAAATCCCTTGTGTCTCTGAGATATGATACTGTGGATATTTCAGCAAGGGAAAATGGACAGTGCTTTGTTTAATATTTCACCTTGCCCTTTTTGTGAGTGCTCAGTACTGTGGTCAAATACAGGGACAGATAGGAATCCTCAGCAAGTCAGCTGTTTTTCTCTCTCCCTCTCCCTCTCCCTCTCCCTCTCCTTCCCTCTCCCTCTCCCTCTCCCTCTCCCTCCTCTCCTCTCCCTCTCCCTCTCCCTCTCCCTCTCCCTCTCTCCCCTCCCTCCCTCCCTCCCTCCCTCCCTCCCTCCCTCCCTCCCTCTTCCTTTCTTTCTTTCTTTTCTTTCTTTCTTTTCTTTCTTCCTTTCTTTCTTTTGTTTTTAGTGTGTGTGTCTGTGTGTGTGCACATTATGTCTGCAAAGCATACCAAACAGATTCTTAAGTGTAACTGAAGTTTACTGGCTAACAGTGTGACAGTACCCATGATGACAGGATGTCACACTCCCAAGCAAAGATGCTGACTGAGCCTTGCCTGTATCCTATCTTTAAAAAGATATCTATCAGCTAGCTTCCTAGTTAGTTATTATCAGTTCATGAGGATATTATGCTGCTTCTTAGGAATATGAGTAGAAAAAGATGACAAGGATGAATGTTTTATAAATGTTTATAGTTTACTTTAAAAATAAAAGCAATGGAGCTATAGCTAAGTAGGTGAAGAGCTTACCATACAGGCAGGAAAGATTGACTTCAAATCTCTACTATACAACATTTAAATGTCAGCATGATGACAAGTATGTATATCCCTAACACTGGGGAAGTGTGGAGACAGAAAGATCCCTGGAGATCATTGGCTATATATACAAGACTAATCACTGTGCTTCAAATTTAAGTGAGTGACTCTGAACCAAAATATGTAGTGGTAATTATGGAGAAAGATAGTTTAAGTGCATTTATTTTAGCCTGTGGCAGCCACAATCATGTTCAAATACATACATGCACATACATGCACTAAAGAAAATGAAAAAAAAAAACCTGGTTTATATCAGTAATAGCAGGAGAAATAAATATACCTAAAGATGCAACTTTTGACATACTTGTTGCGTCTATTAATGACATGCCTGTGTCCTAACCCAATATCAGGCAGAACAACTGGATCTGTCTTTCCTGCTCACTGGCCATTATTTTAGCATTGAGAAGTAGTTTATTTTATTCTGTGAAAATTTGAATACTTTTCAGAGAGATCCATATAACAGTAGAAGAAGTACTCATTCTGCAAAAAATAATTTCCCAAATTGGTAATCCTGAAAAGGGGTTAATTTAACACACAACACAAATACACATGCACACGCACAAGTACACACACACACACACACACACACACATATATACTTATTATATCCAATAATTATATTTGTAGATGATTTTTCTGTATTGTCCTACTTTTAAATAGAAATTAATCCGATGACTAGAGATGATTTAATTTCCCCAAGGAAAAGAAATCCCACTCACTTCTGCCTTAATGTTTGTGCAGCTTTTGGTTGCTCATTTCATAGAATTATAAAATTTTAGGACCACTTGTTTATATTCAGAGTTAACTTCTGGTGTGTGTGTGTGTGTGTGTGTGTGTGTGTGTGTGTACTGATCTGAGTGTGTATATGCATGTACTGAGTGTGGAGGCTGAGGTAAACAATGGGCGGTCTTTCTCAGGAGCTTTCCATGTTTTGTTGTAGAAATTAGTTAATCCCAACCCCAGGGTTTTTATCTTGCCTTTCTCATTTAGTTCCCAGATGAAAGACAAATCTAACCTTTATATTTTCAATAAACCTTAAACATTACAACAGCTGGGGAGCTAACCACTCTGTTGCTAGAATAACTTTCCTATCAATAACTCTCATTATGTTTTATTTGGGTTGCACTTAACTCCAATTGGCCAACCCTCAGGGTCATGTTGTCTTGAAATCACCTAACCCATTCGGCTTCTCCTTCCTTCTCCTGAACATACTTCTCCCTTGTCATTCTCCTCCAACCCTAACTCTGGGAAACCTAAACATCATCTATGTCTCTTCTGCACATCTTTTGGATGTTGGAATCTTTTTTTTTCTTACCAATTAGTAACAATGTGGAGCCAAAGTATACAAGTATACACTCATCTCTGGAACAACTAGGTCTAACGGGCACACAGCATTACAATATATAGAAAAAGACCAAAATTTAACAGTTTTATTTTTTATTGTTTGTTTATTTGGTTGTTTATTTTGAGTCAGGACCTCCATTGGTTGCTTGGAATTCTCTGATTAGACTGTTTGCCTAGTCAAAGTTCAAAGATCCATCTTTGATTCCCAGAACTAGGATTCTAACAGCACATCCCCATACCCATAATTTTTCATGAAATCTGAGGATAGCACTGAAGTCTTCGTGCTTGCACAGCAAACATTTTACCCAGTGAACCATCTGTTCTGTTTTGGAACTCCTTATTGTACATTCAATTAAATATCTGGGTAATTGGTAATTGAAGGTCTCCAGTATTCTTTAGACAAATCTGAGTAACAAACAGAAATTCTACTTGGGAACAGAATGACTTTGATATAACAATCAAGTATAGTATTGTGTGTAATGTTAGGAATCCTGGGACTTGAATTGTCTAAATTCAAATCTTCTGATGGTAAGAAATGTTCATCACTAGTCCAGGGAGGTTCCAGATCTATTGATTCTCAATTCCTAGAATTATTGTTGGACAGCTCAACACCACCTATACCCCCAGCTACAGAGGATTCAGTGCTTTCTTCTTAAATACATAGATGTATGCACATATATGCACATAGATATGAGCTAAAATAATAAAAGTAAATAATCATTGAAATTTGAGTTTTCAATTTTATTCTGCCTACTTCTATATGACACTGTAAATTTCCATAATTATTTAGAATTAAATAGGGCCAATAAGATGATTCAGAGAGTAAAGTTGCTTGCTACCAACTGACACAACCTAACTTTGATCCTTAGAACACACACATAACAGAAACAAAAACCAACTCCAGCTAGCAGTCCTTTGACCGCCATGGAGAAACAGCCCCAGCAGCATATATACACTAAAAACAAACAAACAAACACACAAACATGTTAAAATTAAAGTTATTCAGAATCACTTAATTTTGTAATCACCAAAGCATCTAGCAATTATTTAATACCTTTATAAGGAACAGCTCAGTTTTTGAATCCCCTGCAATCAAACACTTGTTATTAATGGACAAATTAATGAATGTCTTCTAGGGTCATTTACTAAACAACAAACTCTACAATGTACGCTATTTTCTCTGGTGAGAGATTTGATATCACATCTTAGTTCTTAAGTCATTGTAAGCATCATGGAATTCCCATGTCATGAGCAAAACACCACATAAAAATTGTGCTTCAGGATAGACTATGTTTTCTGTCTCCACATTGAATAACATTGCTTAATGCTTCTTATATTCATTCACTTTTTATATTCATCAGTTACTTTTTCCTGTTATTAGGAAATCTGCATGACAATAAAAACTTTGTTTACATGACATATTTTATTTTATTAATTTAAATTATTTTATTTATTTATATCCTAGAAGTTGACTCCCCTTCCTCATCTCCTCTCCCACAGTTCCTCATCCTTGCCCTTGCATCTGAGAAGTTGATGTCCCCAAAAGACCTCCCCATTCCCTGAAGCCTCTTGTCTCTTGAGGATTAAACTCATCCTCTCCCACTGAGGCCAGATCAAGCAGACTTCTGCTATGTATGTGCCAGGAGCCTTGGACTGGTTCACAGGGCCTCAAGTGGAGGGAATTGGTTACCAAGTCACAGTCAAAACTTATGACCCAGAATTGTTCCTGTCTAAAAGAACTATAGGGACAAAAATGGAGAAGAAACTGAAAGAAAGGTGATCTAATGACAAGAAGACACTTGAGGAGTGGACATTTATTTGTGTTCATGTTTTGTGGTCCATCATAGATGGGAAGCCTGGCACTGAGTACATAGTCAAGAAGGAGAGAGAGAGAGAAAGAGAGAGAGAGAGAGAGAGAGAGAGAGAGAGAGAGAGAGAGAGAGAGAGGAGAGAGAAAAGAGAGAGGATACTGGTGATGTGATATCTACCTCTTTTTTCCATTTTTATTTAGTGTGGGGCCCCGTCTACTGTGATGCTAACACACAAATGAGTGTCTAACTTAGTTTTTTAGTTAGTCACCTCAGGAAACATTTTCACAAATATACCAGGTATGTATTGCTACCCTACAAAGTGTTTCTTATTACAGTCAAATGGAGCAAATGTGCCATCACACACATCCTTACTTTTTTTATTTTTTTATTGGATATTTTATTTATTTACCATAGAGGTGTCATCCCCTTTCCCTATTCCCCCTCCTAGAACCCCCTATCCCATCCCCCCTCCTCCTTTATGCTTTTATACCATTTTAATTACATGCATGTATTAAGGTTTGTTCTAGGTTGAGGGTCTAGCAATACAATAGATGTAAATAATCAAGGAACAAGCAAAACAATAAACACAAATAGTCAAAGAAAAAGCAAGGCATTAAACCCAATTATGTGAACTCTCAGGACTTATCAGGATGACCAAAGTATCTGAGCCTACTTCCCTGTCTTAGCTCAAGGTCATTTTCATGTCTGAAGTCTACTTCCTTGCAATGTCTTTACTTTTCACTGTTGCTTTTTCTTCTCAAACTTGTGTAGTTTCCTCAGACTTTAGACTCATCCTTACTCTTCTTTCAAATAAATAATGAAATTTTCTTCACTATGCCTTTGACATTTTTCTAATCAGTTCCAGACATCAAATACCACTTTACAATCTTTCCACCAGAATTTCAAGTTTCTAATATTACTCAAATCCTATATATGTGATGAAACTTTTATTTTGTAGTGCAGATCATTAGCATTGTCTAGCAAAAATCTGCTTCTTCATATACTTAAAGCCATTATTGTTTTTGGCCAGTTTTCAGTTGCTTTCTGTTATAATAGCTGTATTATATACTTTGCGGAACCAAAATAAATGAGTCATTGTCGTACCTTCAAGTGCCTTACAATTTAGAACAGTAGCACATATGATAAAGATCATTATAGCATTGTGAGGAACACCTGAGCATTGAAACCACAAGCATTGTCAGAGCCTATAACTTGTGTTAATATCAAAGTAGACATAAGGTCAAAATGATTTATCCATTAAATTAATTACATATTTTCAGGTTCTTGGTGTGTTACTCAAGGAATTAAAATAGGAAAAAAAATACTTTTAAGATTAGCAAGGAAATGACATTCAAAAGCCTCCTGGCAGTATAGATAAGGAATACTCTATCAAGAGTAACTGCAAGTCCAGTGACTCAGGGCATTAAGGAGTTCTTATTTTTGGTTGGGAGTTCTTTTTATTGGGTTCAAGAGAAGAATTTGGTTGCTAAGGACATATAATTGGTAAGCATTGGTACTGATTGATAGACTTGTAATATGTACATCTTTACTTCATCAGATTTTAATCATATGTATCACAGGCATAAAATGATATATGGGGGTGTTTCCTTGAATGTTCACTCCAAATCAATCAAGGACAGACAGATAATTGCCTGTATCTCCCAATTACATGTAAATCCTGATGCATGTAGGATCTTCAATTGCTAAGCACACAATTAGGAAAGAGTATATGTGTAAAATATGTACAGAGAAGGTTAGTACAATGATAGGAGTGTGTATTTAGCCAATCTCTGGAGTGCCACATTATTAAACTATTCTTTACATGTGCTTTGAATGGAAAAGTTATGATATATGTTTCTATTTCAAATTTTTATCACATATGTTTCATAAAAAACAATTGATTGATGGGTTCTCATATGATCTTAGTCTTCTATTCCTTCTAGATTAATTCAAATATGAGTTTTTTTTTTTTTTTTTTTTTTTTTTGGGTTTTTTCGAGACAGGGTTTCTCTGTGTAGTCCGGGCTGTCCTGGAACTCGCTCGGTAGACCAGGCTGGCCTCTAACTCAGAAATCCGCCTGCCTCTGCCTCCCAAGTGCTGGGATTAAAGGCGTGCGCCACCACCGCCCGGCTCAAATATGAGTTTATGTTTCCATTTATAGCCTTATTTCTAGCACAAGTACCTCTGTCTGGGGTCCACAGAACAGGTTTTGCCACCTGGTTTCCTGAGAGATACTCAGAAGGATGTATGTTGGGAACAGCTAGAAGGAATGTATTCAATGTGCATATATAGGGAAGGAAAAGAGTATCCTGCACTCTGTCTTCAGAATAGTGACAGAAGTTTCAGTATTACACAGGAGGAGGACAAAACTAAAGGTAAAAATAAGTGCTGTCAGACTGTCTTGATCAAATTTTAGCTGGTTTGATCAGAATCCCAAATTCTATCTCCCAAATAGATTGGTCTGATGACCAAAACACATAGAAACCCCTATGAGCTTATGAGATATTGAATTTTCTAAAGATTTATTTTTATCTTCCCCCTCTTTATGTGTGTTTGCACAGGTATGCTCATGTGTGCATATGCATGTGCATGTGTGAGTGTGTGAGTCATGTGTAGGTGCTGTTAGGGAAGTTCTGTTGGCAGAGGCCAGAAGAGGGAGTCAAGTTACCTTGAGTTAAAATCATAGGTTGTTGTGAGCTGACCAGAGTGGTGCTGCAAATCCAACTCCAGGCCTCTGCAAGAGCAGTATGTGTTCTTAACCAACAAACCATCTTTCTAGCACAGAGTAGTATCCCTGTTCCATTTTGAACTCATGTTCCCACATGATACTGGCTGTAAACCTTACAAATATATAAGCATGCAGGACTGCCCAGCTTCAGAATCTGATAAGATAGGAATGACTAGATAGACAACAGCCCTGTGGAGAAAACTGTAATAAATCAGGACAAGAATTAGAGAAAGAAAAAGAAAGGTTCAAACCAGCTCCTGTTGTAATTTCTACAATATCTCTGCAATAATCTCCATCTTCAGCATCATCTTTTCTATCCTACATTCAGCCTCTCACCTGAACTGTGATAAATTCCATTAAACTAACAATCACCTTTTAAATGCAGGATACTGAGGCCTATTCAATAAGCTACAAACTGCACACTCCAGGTCTTTCTACTGAGACCCCAAACATTACTCTCTGCACACATTATTTGGCAAAGTCAGTTTCCTCTACAATCTCCTAAAATTACAATTCCCTTTAGCCAAAAATGCAAAGTTCCCTTAAGAAGATTCCAAAGCAGAATAAAAGACCATTATGGTGGTATATATTGTTGATTTACAGCAGCTAGAACATTCCAAGAACTAAGCTCATGGGCTTGTCTATTATGATTTATCTAAATTATACTAGACTCTGTGCATACCAGTAATGGTTATGTATAGTAAGTTAAATAAGGTAGACCTACTCAGAGCAGCACCCTTCTATGGGCTATGGGCCCAGACTGAATAAATAAGAAAATAAAACTAGAACAGTATTCACTCCTTTGCTTTTTGTCTGCAGATGCAAAGTCACCCACTTCATGAAACCCTAGCCAGCATGTTTCCCCCCACCATGAGGGGGAAGTACCTTTGTAGTATGAGCTAAGGTGAGTCTTTCTACCCTTAAGTAACTTTTTGGGTTTTTTGTCAGAGCAACAAGACACTGAATTACTACAACCTTAATATGAAGGAGCCGTGCATTGTGGGACATAGTGCCCAAACTCAAAGAAATGAACAAGCAGTGAAGCAGGACCTCAAAATGCCAGCAAAAAGCATTCTTTGTTTTCACAGATTATAAGAACTAGTCAGGTCTGTGTACTGACCAGGAACATGCTCTTCAAGACATTTTCAATACTTTTCACTTATTTTCCTTTTTTATGTTTTCAAAATACTTCAAGAAGACATTTTTACTTTTTATATTTATATAAAATATAGACATATTTATAGCTGTGCTTCCTCTATCTGAAAGAGCAGGGACAGCATGAAAACACAAATATAATAAAGGAACAATATGTCAACTGCTTTCAAGCATGCCAGAAATCATTTGAATTGAATTCAGGACTTAAGTGTTAACAGTTTTTTGATTTGTTCTGACTTTGTTTTTGCTTTATTGCTTTGCTCCTAACAACCTTATCATCCCAGCTCCTGTGCCTTTTCCTTTAAAACCATAGGCTTCTAGAAAAAGTAACTGTTGTATTCAGTAGATGTAAAAATTTATTTGAAAAATGTCTTTTTATACATTGTATAGGTGTGTGTGTGTGTGTATGTGTGTGTGTGTGTGTGTCCTGTATATGGATACTAGAATATGATTTGAAATATTTAGTTCCATCCTTCAAGTATGTTGCTTCTGAGCATCAAGCTCTGGTCACCATGTATAATGACAAACAACTTTACTGGTCAACTTTGAACATCAGCCTGTAGTAATTCCACCTTTATTCTTAATAGAACAATGACATAATCTGAAATCTAGCCTTTCATTTGGCTATGGCTCTTTCCTATTGCAGTTGTTTGGAAGAAGTTTTCATATGTTTTACAGATTCATGACCTCCTTTATGGTTTATACCCTGCATACACATGTGTGCACTTTTTCCCACACAACTTTCTTTCTAGAGATAGTTTTTCAGCAAACTCTTATGGAGTAGTAAAACATGCAACACAAAAATTGACTCTAGGGGACCATAATATCCCTTTGTAGCATAAGGTGTATTTTGAACTGATTCTTTTGAGGACATAAATATGAAAGCAACTCTAAAAACAGAGTTAGCCACCTCTCTGTAGATGAAATTTACAGATATTTGTCAGAGTTTCTCCTGAACACTGACCATGAAAATAGGGGCAAATCTAAATTCTAGAGATATGGCAATGGAAAATACATGGACAAAGGCAAATTTACTCCATAGTATGGCTATAGTATGGCTGTCATTGTTTTCCTTTTTTTTGGATGTGAGCTTTTATAAAGTGTGATATTATGTTTTATTTATTATTTCCTATCCTGTGTGATTGTGACTTGTCACTATTGAAAAGAAAGATTGTCTCCATCCTTGAAAGATTTGATAATTGAGTTAGTTGAAATACATTTATGATAACAACTTTAGATAATGGAATCTACAATTACATCACCTTGCCTTCTTTCTTAAGGATTAATATAGAGAAGAGAACAATAGCCTAGCTACAGCACTATCTCTAGCAGGGAAGCTCACTTTAAGATTACAAAGTTTTCATTCCCAGAACTCCCACCATTTACTGCAGTCACTACAATCCACATGAAGTTCAGCTGCAGCTACCCACCTTCTAGGCCCTAACTTAGAAAGACATATGTCTTAGGGTTTGATTTCTGTGAAGAGACACTATGACATTGGTAACTATTATAAAGGAAAACATTTAATTCAGGATAGTTTACAGGTTTGAAGATTTAGTCTATCATCGTCATTGTGGTGAGTATGGCAGCTTTAATGGCAGCTCACAGGCAGACATGCTGTTGGAGGCACCAAGAGATCTACATTAATCATCACACAACAGGAAGAAATAATGAGCCATTGTGCCAGGCTTGAGATTCTGAAACCTCAAAACCCAACTCCAGTGACACACTTTCTGCAACAAAGTGACAAATGACACTTTCTAAGCATTCAAACACAAGAGACTATGCAAGCTATTTTTATTAAAGCCAATACAACATAGATATTTCGTATCTCCTGTGTTTTCCTCTTAGATGCTAGCCAGATCATAACTATTGTTTTTAATTATTTGACTAAAAGTGTTGGCTAATATTGGTTATCAATGTCACTTCATTGGGAATCACATAACCTAGCTGTTGGCTACACCTACGAAGATATTTTTTTTTCTGATTAGATTATTTGAAGCATGAAGATATACACTGAATGTGAGCTATACATTCTGGTGGCATTCCAGATTAAAAAAAACAAGGAAGAAGGAAACTTTTCATTTTGCCTGCTTGCCCGTACTCTTCTTTGTCTATTCTGTTGATCCAGCACCCTCCACTGATATCAGAATGAGATTCTTTGGGTTTGTGTGATACACAAAGTCAATAGTTCTCTACAACACCTGTACCAGTCTACAAGGACAGCTGAGACAGTTTTCTTTTGTGAATTTTAAAAACCAAGACTGCTGCTGTCTTGTTAAAGTAGCAGTCTTCCTGTCAGGACAGCTACGATTTGATATGTTTTTTTCACAATTGAGCATTATAGTCACTGAGTTTTGTTGGGGTCAAGAAACCCATTACACTTGAGTAGAAGGTTGTTCCATATGATACAGGATATTTTTCTATCAGGTCTATGGCTCTGGACTTTGAGATAAACTTGGGGAAAAAAAAACAACTCAGAAAATAACAGACTACTAACAGCTGTGGAGTCATGAATACAATTACAGTATTTTACAAGGGATGAGTGAACCCCCCCCTAAAAAAAAAGAATGATAATAGTCGTCAGCAAATGTCTGCATTTTGCTGAAGCAGACATTTTAATTCTTCCCTAGAAAGTAGTTACTCTTCCCTGCATATTGCAGAGAAGACTCAGAAACATCCTTCTGACCCTTTGAGGAGAAAGAACTGAGACAAAGTGGGACAATGTAGAAGGATAGAGACCCTGCTTATAAGACTACTGCCCTCATATCAAATGCTCAGCATGTCCACGTGCCACACTTTGAAACACTGTTTTTTGATCTCAAAAATCACAAATATTTCATTGTCATCATCTGTCCTGTTCAATGTTTTAATCACTGTTCTATTGCTTTAAAAAAACAATGGGACCAAGGCAAGTCTCATAAAATAAAACATTTATTTGGGGCCTTGCTTACATTTTCAGAAATGACCCAATTATCATCATGGTGAGGAGTATGGCAGCAGGCATCCAGGCTTAGTGCTGGCATAGTAGATGACAGCTACATATTTATACATAGGCAGGAGAAAAAGAAAAAGAAAAAAGAAAAAGACTGTGGATTAGCAAAGGTTTCTGAACCATCAAAGTCCACCCCCAGTGACAACCGTCCTCCAACAAGATCATACTTTCTAATCCTTTTAATCCTTAAAAGTAGTGCCATTCCTGTTGACTAAGAATTCAAATATATGAGCCTATGGGGTCCATTCGTATTCAAATTACCATAGTAGATCTTGGCTCTTTTGTAGAACTGAGAAACTAAACCTAGGTTATACCATGAGTTTGTTTCTGTTTCTTTCTCTAAATTCTTTAGGGCATCTCAAAGTTATTTTGTGGTGTTTTAAGAAATTCTGTTTGAAAGTGAGTTAAACGAAAGAAAAGTCACATCTATATTAATGATTATACAATACTTGCTGGCCTATTTGGACTTCATGATTTTAGAGAGTTGGAATGTCACAAATCCAGAGACAAATTTTCTTGGGTTATGTCTAGTTTTTTTTTTTTTTTTTTTAGCAGTTATTCAGTGGACATGCTGTATATATTATAACAGCTTTTGAGATATCAGGTGAAACCTTTTGAATATTAAAGTTACATAGTAGACAGTAGGTTTCAACAACCCAAAACTAAAGACATCATTTGAGAAAGTCGACATCTTATATAAGATATTTGTCACTTTTTATTCTAACATGCCTTCCTGATGGAATAAGTTTATTTAAAATGAGCCTTGATTTATGACTTACTTTTGTCCATTCAATGACCATCAATGTTCATACAAATATTTCTATATTGATATATTATTCATGGCAACTTGAATCAAAGGTATTGAGCTATGGTCAGACATACTTTGGCCAGAGTAAATGATCTATTGTTCTCTTTGATATCCAACTTATGTCTGCAAATAACAATTATGAAAACAAATGTGGAATCCCAAGGATGAGCCACTTTTCACAGGAGGGTTTACACCATGGGCCTATCCATTCAAGATATTCTGGTATTTAAATCCATTAATTCAAACCACACAAAATTCAAATGAATTTATTCTTACTGCTAGCAGAAGGATGGTACCCTTAAAGTTAAACAGTATTCTGCGAAGAATTAGAGTTAAGGTGAGATTTTAAGGCAGGCATCAGAAATGTGTCTTTTACAACTACCTATGGAATAAAAACTTGGGCAAGGAAATTGTTTACTTCTCTCAGGTGTTTCCTACTTTCTCAATATATAGTAATAAAAAGGCCATAATTTCCTTTTCCCACTGTAATAAATATATTTTACAGAAGCAAAACCAGCTGTTAACAGTGCTCATCCCATTACCCTATTCTTATCTCACCTGCAGGCAACTAGTCGAGAGTCTACCAGATATTCCAGAGCAAATACCCTTAAGGAATACCTGGCTCCATAGTAAGTCTCTTTAGTCATCACAGGGGACCTGTGTAAATTACTACTCAGGTCAGAACACTTGAATGACTAAGTTAGAAGAGTTGATTTCTGGGCAGACAAAAGCTTGGAGCCCTAAGGTTAGGGCTGGGCATCATGTTCCCACAAAGACACTGATCTCTTAGTAACCAGACACCCTTTCCTGAAGAACAAAACACACAACGCTCTGAAGCTCTTTTCTGTGGGACTAACAGTTAAGTCACTGCCTGTGCTGCAATTTTTATAGTTCTGGACTTATGGAGCTAGTAACTGGCTTCTCTTTGCCCCTCAACTCATAAGCTATCCAAACCACAGATTAATCACATGCTGTGGATGACCCTGAAAAGCTACAAAAGCCAGGCATTTACATTTTTCAATGGATTTCTCTGCAATCCTTTTTGGGTTTTTCTTCTTGTCTGTGCAGGTTCTTTCTTAAACTTATATTCCCTTCTAATAAATTGTTCCTTCCCTCCAGGTTCTAAAGGCAAGCCTGCTTCTTCCTTTTACAGTGTGTTGTTTCTGACCTAAGTACTGTTCTTTTTAAAGTTATCTCATCTCACGCCCCAGTCTTGGTCTGGAGGCCTTTCCTCTGATAAAGTTAATTCCTGAACCAGCATGCCATGCTCACACTGCTATCTCTCTGTTTAACAAAGGAGTGACAAATCTGTTCCTGCACCTTTATCTTGACTGGCCTACTGTGCCCTCACTTTGGGTTGGTCAATGGTTCTATTGGTTTTTGTGAAGCTGGTTGTTGCACATCCTCTTATTTGGTTCAGAGCACTTATTCATTTGCATTTCTTTTCACAGCATTTGGTCAGTTTACTTATTGGTTAGCATCCAGCCTTTGTCTCTTCCCATATCTAAATCTGTGTTTTTCTAAGTCATCTCTCAGTTTTTGATTTTTTGCTTCATTGAAAAACTCTTAAATGCATAAACACAAAAGCACTGAAGAGAAAAGTCACTGTCCTCAGTCTGGCAAGAGGGGTCAGTGTGTAAAGGGCTGATGAACTGAATGAGATCCTCGGAACCCATGTGATTAAAGGGCAAATGGAACAGAATCCAGCAAATTTCCTTCTGATCTTCACACACTTTCCATTACATAAATAAATAACACAAAATAAATGAAGGTTTGTTCTATTTTTAAGACAAACTACTTCTTCCATGCCAGTAGAGTGAATTCTTGATGTCATTCAATGGCCTCTCTGATCACATTGCCCCATACATATCTCATTCTTGGGTGGTAGAAAAATTAATTACTCTAGTCTAGAGACATTTCTAAATGACAACCATCTAGTGACTCCCATTCATTTATTTGAAAGATAAACTTAGACATGCGAAAAAGACCCTATGGTAAAACTTGACATCTACTCTCGTAGTCAATGTGAGAATTTATCCAGAAGTGTAAAGCCTTGTTAGTGTGGGAGGTTTGGGTTTGTAAGAACAAAGGTGCCCCACCAAAATGGGAAACAGAACTTCAAGGAATGAAGAAAAGTTTGGATACAAGAATCACCACCTGATAGCCTGGCTGGCTTTATATTTGATAATATTTGCATTATACTTTGAAACTAGTAAAAACAAGAGAGTAATTACTGAGATTTCCAAATGAGTTTTCTTGTTTCATTTGCATGCTGAACTAGAAGCCTAGGCAAAACAAGGAAAGATATAAAATGGTCACTCTATTCATACTGGTGGCTCAATGTACAAATAATATAAATACAATGTTATTGTGAAAGATATCTAAAGTTTGACTTCCACAGCCAAACTTATTATCATTAATTATATAATATTACAATATTATGCTATATAATTATTAATTATATCATTACCAAAGATATTATCATTAGTTCTAAATCTAAGAACTATCCTTTTGTAAAGCATCAACAGTTGTCGTCCAAAACCATTAAGGGATAATCTGTGAAAAATTATATAGAACATTGAATGATCTGTTTCCACTAAAGGAAGATATGAAACACTATTACAAAGACTTTTAAAATCATAACCAAATACTCACATCCAGCCACAGAGCCTTACCACATACTGCATACCTACTGCATGGAAAAATAAATAATGAAGGCTTAAAACCCAATGATTTTGTCAAATATAAAAGATATTAGTGATATTCAAACTCCATTGCACTTACAGTTTAACATTACATCACTTCATTCTCAAGTCCTTAATATGCTTCTATTAGCTTTTGCTTATTTATGACCTACTATAATTCCCCATATATCCAAATGCTTTAAAAAGAATCTGAGATGGTGTCTTTCATATAATTTTCTCATTTATAAATAATTGATAAGTAATTGCGGTTCTTGATTTTAACAAAACTCCATAGAGAAAGGTGATAGTGTTTCTTCTGCTGACCTCATAATTCCACAGAGTTTTCACCACCTTCTGAAACAGTCCCACCAACTGGGGACTAAAAGTTCAAATATTTAAGTCTATGAGGACTGTGTCTCATTTAAACCACTACATTCTGTTTTCTGGCCATATGAACTTACCTAAACTCAATATCCCCTTTCACCTGTTTCTTTCTTCTTTTTTTTTAAGTTCTGTATTATTTTGTTTTTATCTCAACACATATTAAAAGTCCAAATGTAAATCCAACCCCTTTTGAGACAAAGTGACTTATTAATTATAACCAATATATAAAAAGTTACATACTTTGAACTTTCAATAGCTAAGAGTAAACTTTATCATTCCAAACAACAGGAATGAAGATATTTCAGAAATACTGAAGCAAATCAAGACTAAAACTGAAAAGGGACAATAACAAATCTTGTAGCTTCATGTCCTATGTCAAATCAGCCTCTCCATATTTCCTGCTTGGAACATACAGCTTTTGTCTTAGGCTGGTTCCACTGCCAGTATTGATGGATCTTTCTATGATAGCAGTCTCATATTTTGGTGTCTCCAACATCTTGAGGGCTTCACCTTCTCAGCTACCTACAATGTTTCTCAGGACCTGCTGGCCTCTCACAGTACTTTTCTCACATTCAATAAAGATCTGTTTTACTTGTGAACTCTGGCTCTGACTGACTCTCTGAAACTATGGAGAATGAACAAATAATACCAGGAATGTTTGATCTTTCATGCCTCCACAATCAGTATGCCACATTGAAGGTAGGACAGCCAAAACTGACTGCCAACTTGTTGTGTACCTTGAGCCACTTTGATTAGATTTGCAGATACATTTGTAGGTTGTGGTTTTCTTGTAGCAAAAAATCCTTAGGCTTCTGCCTATCACAGGTTGGAAGATTAGATGAAAGGGATAAGTCCATTAAAGCACTCTCCACATTGTTCCAGTGCTTAGTGGTACTAAGCCTCTTAAAAATTAGTCTCTTTCAGTACATATCTCAGCAATAACACTAAGTGGGACTTGTTGTTGTTGTTGTGCTTTTTTATTTTTATATTGCATATCATTAATAAAAGAGTGCTTGTATAAAAATTCACACAAAGTTGCTAGAGAATATAAAATTACCAAAAATGTCCTGGGTTTATGGTACATTGAGTTTTATAATGGGGCACTCAAATAAATTTAACAGGCAGATATGATGTGGTTTCTCATTATCTGTGGGAAAACAATTATTGTTATTTTTTCCTCACAGGAGTCACTCTGATATCGACTTTGTGTAGTGTCTGCATTTCCTAGGTTGTCAGATAGGAGGCAAGGACTCCCCACAGTGATGACAGACCCTGGGTCCTCATTCCAATTTCAGAATGACCCAGTGACCTCCAACATGGAATCTTCAAGTCCCTCTGGACCAGACAAGAAGACATTACTGGGGAAATGATAGAAACTGAGACAATGTCCACAAGGGTCCATGTGAGTACACTGTGATGTGATCAGGCCAAATCTAGTTCCCATTAAGAAGATCACATTATTTAGATGATGATTACTGCTGATATGGACCCCTCACCTTCTAACTTAAAAGGAAAGAAATGTTTAGGGTTTAACACTGAAGGAGAAGAGCATGGAGCACTAATGACAATAGACACTTATTCTAATAAACATTTGCCATCAAACAGACATGGCAGTATGAACTTCCTGGAAGGTTTGAAGTAAAAGGTCTGAGTTGGTGTGGGAAGGTGAAAGAGTGCTCCATTTAAAATTGTTTGGGTCCAGGCTGGAGAGATGGCTCAGTGGTTAAGAGCACGAACTGCTCTTCCAGAGGACCCGAGTTCAATTCTCAGCCACCACATGTTGGCTCACAACCATCTGTAATGGGGTCTGATGACCTCTTCTGGTGTGTCTGAGGAGAGTAATGGTAATGGTATACTCAAAAAAAAAAAAAAAAAAAAAAAGGTTTGGGTCCTTTCAACGTCTGCAAAACAGCCTATGCCTGAACATCAGGACCATGCTACTCACAGTAGGAGCTATCATTGAGTCCTGGGGTCATGGACTTTGTACAAATGCATGGACACTAAAGAGTTCTTTATGAACGCAAAAGCAGCTCACCCATAAATCACAGAAAAAGTGTCCCTATACATTGTCTTGCAATGTGTCTGTCCCTCTTAACCAGTATCTATGTGTGGAGATGAAATAGGGCCGTGGGAGGATACAACTCACATGATGGCCATAAAATCCATGCCTGAGCATCTATCTATATTCATATCATCTTGTAGTGTTCTCATCTACACAGTGAAAACCACATGGTAGTGACAGACAGGCTGAGCTACAGGTAGACTTTTTAGAGGCCACAGCAGAAGGTAAATTCACATATAGTAATAAGGGCCTTGATAACATCTGTAATGGGATGCAATGCCCTCTTCTATTGTGTGTCTGAAGACAGCTGTAGTGTACTCATATAAAATAAAAAATAAATAAATCTTTAAGAAGGGCCTAGATAATACTTATAATTCATCTCATCTGTGGAATCTAAGGAGCCTCTGGAATCTAGAAAATTGAGATATCAAATACAGGATTAGTAAAACTTGATACTGTGCCGCCTTAAGCCACAGTTACACAAATTGCCTAATATGCCATTAAAAAAATAGACCTTAAATCATCTTTAAAAGTCCTAGCAACTGAAATAATCTTACAGTGCCTCATCTCAAATATTTAAGTCTTTTTCCTAAATAAATGGCTCCTAAAGAGCCATTAATTTTCTTTAAAAACTTCACTTTAGTTACAAAAAATAAAACTGGAAGATGTAAAATAAGGGGAGAGAAATGAGTTGGTGAATTTTCAATTTGTTGTTTTTGAGACAGGGTCTCATTACTCAATCCTGATTAGCATAGAATTTGCTTTGTAGACTAGGCTGGCCTCAAACTCCATTGACCTATGCCTAGAGGTGTGGGCTACCACTAGACTAAACTTGAATTTTGAATGAAACTGTTAAGGAGGACATCTCAGCCCTGTGAAGTGAGGACATCCTATCAATTCTCTGATTTCACAGCTTGGAGAACCCCCCAAACTCTGTATATGCCACCAGGCAACACAAAACAAAGTCATGAATACAAGAGACCAAATTCAAGGCTTTTTTCTTGTGGCTGGGTACTTGTTTATGTGTGCAAATGTATGAAACCACTTACTACTTGTCTGTCTGTGAATATTAATGGTGATTAGTCCCAAGGATACCTGTTGTTCTGCCTGTGGTGACCCAAGTCCCTGGCCAACCCCGGCCCTGTTGTTTCTCCACTTTCTTGACTTTTTTGAGGATGTTGTACTTTTTCATGTTCGGACAGTGACGTTGCTCATGAATGCCAGCTATACATTCATGATACCGCAACTCTTCCATCTTCTCCATGGGGTAGACAGTTTCTGCATAATGGCAGATGAGCCTCAGCCTTCTGGAGTCAGGTGCTTCTTGTTGGAAGCCCCAGAGTGGTTGTTCTCTAGTTGAAGGTTCTTTAGTGAAGAGTTCAGGGAAGAGCCTGACCAAGATCCGGGTGGAGAAGATGCCTGCGAATAGGCTCTGCAGCATGATCTCAAGTACTGCCCAGTCTGATATAGCTGGTAGAGAGAAGGTGAGATAAGGGGACCACCAAATTGTCCAATGGTATTTTGCAAAAGTCTTTGCTGTTCCTTTCAGGAGGCAGCAGGAGCCCGTTCAAACTCCCCCTCAGAATCTCGTGGATTGATTGCATACGTTTCTAGATCCCAGCACTCAGGGTCAGGCACATGAGTCTTGCGTTACCCGCAAACATGAACTCCACGGCTACTCTGAGACCCTGTGCCAACAGCAATAGCCCAGCTTGTCCATGACCTCCAAGGTTCACACGTGGTAGTTCTTGGTTCAAGGATAGAACAACTGTACATAGTGGTGGATCAACCTTATGCAGGCAGGGTCCAGCTGCTTCTTCCCCAGGGAGCTACTACAGCTGTACAGCTGTGGGGTTTCTCATGGATGAATTGCTCTGGGAACAGGTGCTGCAGCAGATGGGAGGCAAAGTTGCAAATAAACAGGCTGATCGCATAGATGCTGGGCAGTAGCTTTTTGCTCATAAGGCAGTCTGAGCCTGGTACCTCAAAGTCAAGCTGTAGAATCCTCCAGCTTGTCAAAGTTAATAGGGACCAGTCAGATCTTCTTGGAGAGCTAGCCTGGCCACTGACCTTCCTGCTGCACGGTTGCAAGGTAGAAGTTGTTCTATACCTTGACAACTGAGATGACCTCTGCAAGGCTAGAGGAATTCTGGCAGTCTTCCCAGATACCTCACGGACCTCACTGCCTGCCTTTAGGGGCAGACCTTCCAGCTCATCAATGATGCACTGGGCAGACTGCTGAAGTCAGAACATCTCCTCCACCAGATCAGGAAAGTAAATATCCATGTAGTTGGGGATGATCTGCAATCTCTGAGAATACAGCTCCTGCTTGCTGCCATTGACATAACAGTTGTACTTTTGGTGGTTGAGCTGCTCCGGGAAGAGCCAGTGCAGCAGGAACACAGTGAACTCATCTGAAGAAGAGGATTCATCTAGGAACTCGATGAGGTATTGGTGTCCACATGGTTCAAGGCGATGGTACTACTTAAGTCTAGAGACAGCTTCCTCTTGGTTTATGTCCAGAAAGTGACCTGCATTCACTTGGTCAGATTCAAAGAAGGTGGTGCACATCTGTCTGTTTGTCTTCCATTTCCTGCCAGGCCCAGAAGCATCTGAAGAAGCCATTCAGCTGTCCCAAGCACTCAGCCTGCCACACAGCTGTGTACTTCACAGAGGGATAATAGACCTGCACATAGGGATAATAGACCTTCACATATTTGCAGATGAGCTGGAGGGGCAGTGACTCTAGCTTCCACTTGGTGGAAAAGCCACAGACACTCCAGACGTAGGAGAAGTCCACGGTGCTAAAGAGGTCTGGGAATAGCTTCACAAGTAGGCAACAGGCTAAGTCATCCCAGGACAGGCTCCACTCCATGATAAGCTTCAGCTCTGCAGTAGTGAGCTAGTACTCAGAGAGAGGCTAGGCCTTGGCCACAAGCACAGAAAGACTCACCTGCTTCTTGATACAGAGATGTCCACCTTTCTACGAAGCTGGGGCATGTGAGATATGAGTGTGTTGAGCATATAAAACATGTTCAGGATAAAGAAATAAATATTGGGGTTCCCATTAGTGGTAACTACGGCACCACATTCCTGCTTCTGAGACGTGTTCAGCATGCTCAGAGGAGATGGGCCTGTTACTGGAGCTCTGCTTCACGAAGAGCTAGTAGGGGCTGATCAGGTTTTCCAAGGAAGGGTTCTTTTCCATGATCATGTAGGAGATTCCATACAGAGACTTCTTGTAGTAAGGAGTGGTAGACTTAGTGCAAAGCTCCTCTTCCGCAGGCCACACCCAGCTCTCAATATCAAGCCTGATCTCCATGAATGTCCAAGCTACAGACCAGGAAGGCATGCATCCCCCTGCTTTTGAGAGTCAGAAGTAGATATTACTTATATGTTCTCACGTATTCACAAGCACCCCAGAGCTTGTAAGCCTGAGATGGTAAGAATAATTTTATATACTTCTTGATAAAAATCTCTGTTTTGGAAGTGATTTTGACTGTGTCTTTAACCACATTTAGTATTTCTTAGAGAGAATTTACACAAATGCACTAAAACACATAGATATAAATATCCATTAGGATAGCTAGACTTAGCCAAAATAACAAATACTAATAAACCTAAATATGCATCATAAAAATTAAGCTTTAATAATTCAGAGTGTATCTGTCATAATATGTTTTTTACAATTTTTGTTTTTGTTTTTATGAAATGCCACAGCTCCAGTAATGCATAGAGAATAGAACTGAATTGTGTCATAGTCCTAAAGATTGAGAATTCAAGAATTGCGCATCTTGGGATGTCCTTCTAAATGTCTTCTTAAAAGAAATAAATCAGAGTTCAAGACAGGGAATTTGCTAGTAGAGAATCAAATGAGATGGAGAACCCAAACTATTTCCATAAATTTCTCTTGAAAGCCATTTGTCATTTGTCTATTGATGGGGGTGGATTGAATTTTTAAAACAAATTTAGGGAAAAGTGATCCAGTAAAAGCACATCATACAATCTCATCAATAGACAATAGCCCTCAAAATTTCCTTCCTATCTCACAAATGCTAAGTAAGAAAGATGCTCAGTAAGAAAGATGATGATACAATCACATTGTTTATATTACTAATCAGAAGCAGAAGCAGAGGCAGAGGCAGGAACATAATCCAGACTTTTGAATGTAGTTTAAGTTTCATGTCAATATTTAAGGGTACACATAGTGTGCATGAGTTTGCTTGTGAGAGCCAAAGGACAAATTTGAGTGTTATTCTTTAAGGTTCTTCTACCTTTGAGACAAGCTTTCTCATAGGCCTGAAGTTTCACTAAATAGGATACACTAGCATACAAGTGAGCTGCCAGGGATCTTCTGCTTCCATTTTCCCTTCTTCCATTGCAGGAGTTATTATATGAACCCATATGGCCAGATATGTTATAGGGTTCTAGAGATCTAAATCAGATCCTCCCACTTGAATGGCATACACTTTTCTAGTTAAGCTACATCTCCAGTAAGTGTTTTAATAAAAATTTTAAGACAGAGTTATTTTCACAATTTCTTAAAATTGCTAAAGAAAAATTGTTCCTCAAACTCTCACCAAAATTTTTAAGAGAAAATTATACCTACGGTTTATCATACACAAAAACAAGTACCATGTTTGAAATACTTTTTTTGTCTGTCATGGATTTGTACAAAAATTAATCAAGATATTTTATGGTCCATACTCAGTGATGTACTTACACCATGAAAGACTTTTAGGAATCAACTTCATTATGCAGTTAAGCAGCTCAGGAATATATAGAGTTCAGTGTATTTACCCTTCATCCTTGTTGTAAGCCTTTAACTAAAATGACAATGTGATCAAAGAAATCATAATGTGAATCTTATAGAGGCTTCACAGCAATCTCCACTTCAATTATACATGAATTTTCAGAAATGAATTCACAATTTTATTTCAGGATATAGTGGAGCTCAATTATTTCATAAAGTGTAGTCATGCAGCAAACTCTGTGTTCATTTTAGAATAATTAGCACGTTGATACTGCTTGTGTAGTTAAAAGGAAATGTTTAAATTTCGCCATTGTAAGCATTTTTTGAAGGCTCACTTTGTTCTCCAAAGTGAGCAATCTTTCATTTTAAAGGAAGCTACTAGCTCTATCTTCCCTGTATTTCATCTTCCTCCTCTATACTTCAATTGAAACACTAATTCTTATTCAGATAAGTCTTAATCACAGGCCTGGAGGAAGTGAAAGATCCTCCATGGATTTGTTTAAATGGTGCATTTATTTCAAGTTTCTCCTTCTAAGTCCTTTGAATAATTAAGACTGAGCTAAAGGAGATGTAAAATCTGTCATTTATATGTCTTCAGTTAACATGCTCATCAAAATTGGTCATTCTCACATGTCTCAGAATCTATAAAAGTGATGCCTGTGGAATGGGAATGAACTAGCTAGCATTTGCAGTTTCTCAGGCACTAGATAGACTTCAAATTTCATTTTAAAAAATGTATTTTAACTTTACTTTTTATTCTTTTGTTATATGTATATGTATGTGATTGAAGGTGTTTTCACCCACCAGAGTAAAAAGTTGTCATCAGAACAAAAAACTCAACAGGAAAATCACAGTTCATTTCACAAAATTTACAGGTTGTTCACAGGTTATTAGAAAAGTTAACAGATGAAATATTCTGTTTCTGAGAAATAACAATTCAGGGTGATATATGGTTTTCCTGAAAAAGAATATAAAACAAACAAACTAAAATAGAAGGCTAGCTAATGAAAACCTAGCCAATCTGCAATCTCTGCTGTATTTTGTTCCTAAGATTCAACAAAGAAATTTCTGCTATAAATTTCCTTGACATGTGAGAAATATCTTCAAAAAGGCATTTTAATAAATGACACCATACTGAACATAAGAAAAAATTATGAGCAAAAATGTATATTTTTGGTTTTTAACAATCACTTACTGATAGTCAGAACAAGTCCAAATCTATGTTGGGCTTAGACAATGAAGTCTGAGGATAATAGGGAGATTTTAGTCTTTACAGGTGAAAGAGTTAGCCAAACAAAATCTTCATGTCATTCACAATAGATAATACTGTCACATCTACATCTAGTGAGGAGCATGCTAGCATGCTACAAGCAGAAATATATTTGTTCACTCCTGTAACCAAAGATCCTGATGCTCAACAACAACAACAAAAAAAATAGGTCACACACACACACACACACACACACACACACACACACACACATATATATATATAATATATATATATATATATATATATATATTTGTTAAAGGAAGAAGAGTAACTGAGCTGTGTTTAGGACACAGTATATAGATTTGGGAAAGGAAAGATTAAACTATGTGCAGGTTTCAAGGTGAAGATCATATCTAAATGAAACTCAGAGACAGACAAGTAAGGTTGATTAGGTGTAATGGTCTGCTGTGAAGTATCAGTAGCAAAATGTCTTGGAATTTTTAGTGGAAGAGAGCATGCCTTCCTTTATTCATGTAGCTTTTCCTACCCTACCTAAGCTCTAGAACAAACCATGCTACCAGCCCCCACTCAGATAATATTGGCACAATTGCTGGGTAATACTTGTCTTTTGCCCTTAGAAGCATGCCCTTATCAATACTCTTACCTCTGCACCTCTCTGACTGCCCTCAACTTTAGTTGCTCAGTCCAAGCTCAACTCCTCCAACCACTAGTCTGTAGAAGTGGCCTGTACATACATATCTTGATCATGCCAACTATTTTTGTCCTGGGAATACTTTTATTCCTGCCCATCGTGTTAAAGCTTTTCTTTAACAACATCAACATTTTGGCAGCCAAAGTACATGGCTTGAACCTGAAAATGGACTCCCAGACAGAGCTACTAAATTAATAGGCTGACAAGCCAAGGACAGGTAATATTCTACACAGAGTCTTACCAACCTAAGACAGAATTGCCTTGCTTTAAATAATGCATATTCCATGATGGGTAAGGAAGGCATTCTTCTCAGAACTACTTAAGACAGGATTAGTCTTGTTAATGAAATAAAAAAGCAGGAGAGGCAGAGAGCTTTTGTGGCTGCTTGGCAAGAATCTGACATGGGCCAAGGACAAGGAAATGGGCTGCTTGGACACTGATCAAGAACAAGGAAGTAGACTTCAGGCAGAAATCAGACATTAGGCTGGAACAAAGAAGTAATTTCAGGTAGGAATCTAAATGTTAGACTGGAACAAAGAAGTAGTTTCAGGTAGAAATCTAAATTTTAGGTTAAAACAAGGATGTGGCCTTCAGACATGAAAATGACCTTGAGCTAGGACAGAGAAGTAGGCTCAGATAATTTGGTCATCCCAATAAGCCCTTAGAAACAGTGATCACTGGAGTGTTTAGGTAATTGAGTTTAATGCTTTGCTTGCTCTTTAACTATTTGGGTTTAATGCTTAGCTTGTTCTTTAACTATTTGTGTTTATTGTATTGCTTGTTCCTTGACTATTTGCATCTATTGTATTGCTAGACCCTCAACCTAGAACTGACCTTAATACGTGCATGAATTTAAAATGGTATAAAAGCAAAAAGGAGGAGGGGAATGGGATATGGGGTTCTAGGGAGGGAAATGGGGAAAGGAGATGACATCTGTATTGTAAATAAATAAAATATCCAATAAAAAATTAAAAATTAAAAAAAAAAAATAAGTGACCTGTAGTCACTATTCCTGAGATCTCATGTGGGTGCTTGGATTTTCTCTTTCCAAAACATGGCAAAGTCTCCCTTTCTTTCTCCCCTATGTCTATCTCTTCTTGTGCGGACTGGAACAGGTTGCCTATTCTTTCTGTCCAGCAATTGACCCATAGCTTCTTTACTGATAGATCAAAAATCAGCTGTTGAATAGGACCTTAGCATTAGAATTGTGGTTAAATCATGTCTGTATCCTACACTACCCATCACACTGTAATGACAGATCATATGATTAATTATCCAAGGCCAACATGCTCCTGTGATGAAATATCTGTAAAATACCTAAACAATGGAGTGTCGAGCATTACTCTTAGTGAAAACACTACATTGTTGCAAGACTGTGGAAGTCTGTTGTGTGTTCTATTAGATTTTATGTTTTATAATAAATATCATAGAAAACTGCCTTTTTTAAGTTTCATGTTACATCCCAGAGCAAATTTTATTACTCAAGGTACTAAATAACCATTTATAACCAGTAAGTCAGATTAATGGAAGAACTAAATGTTGTAAGTAAAACCTAGAGTAAAGGGAGTCTTAGGAGACTGAGCATTAACCTTTGGGATTTAACAAGTGATAGATAGTGTCAGAATTGAATAGACATATACCCACTTAATACTGGAGATTTGGGGAGATGTTTGTTGTTCAGGATAAAACATACGTATTTGATTTCAGGTGTATCTAGTGAAGAGAAAGAAAATCTATTTTAAAATAGATATTATGTACCTATAGGGAAAATGTTTTTTGAATATTATTTAAAATTTACCCATGTGTTAAATGCTGATTTTTCTGCCACTTTAGCTGCAACACAAGGTGAAACCTTGGCTATCTCTGGAACACAGCTTTTTCGTGCTCTCAAAAAATACTTCCTAGAAGATTTCACCTCAGTGATACTGGTCTCTTCCTAATTAATACTAATTTCTTAGCTCCAGCTAATCAGCATCAATTGTCTCAGTAGTTTCCTTTTCCTCTTGACTCAAAAGCCACATGGAGAAAACTGCCAAGTTCGGCTGCTAGTAGCAGTTGGAACATGCCCCCTTGTTCTAATACATTATCACTAGTCTTCTGTTTTCCAACTCTTCTTGGCTGTTATGGACCTTGCTCTGTAGACTGACCTTGAATTTAGAGATATGTATGCCAGTCTCCTGGGATTAAAGGTGTATACCACAACACCTGGATTTAAGGTTTTCTTCAGCTAGAACTTGTTCTGTCCCAATCTGAGCTTTTACTTACAGATCTGCTTGGCTTCGTCTCCTGGGATTTGCCTAGAGCTAAATTTAGCTGTATAGGCTCTTGCCTCAAAGTCCTACTCCCTTAATCTGCTATCTCCTAGAGCACAGGATTCAGCTCATTTATGTAGCTGGAGCCATGGGTCCCTCCATGTGTACTATGGTTGGTGATTTAATCCGTGGGAGCTCTGGATGGCATGATTGGTTGATATTGTTGTTCTTTCTATGGGATTGGAAACCCCTTCAGCTCTTTCAACCCTCTCTCTAGCACCTCCATTGGGGAACCCATGATCAGTCAAATGGTTGCCTGTGAGCATTCGCCTCTGTATTTGTCAGACACAGGGAGAGCATTTCATGTGGCAGCTGTATCAGACTGCTGTCAGTATGCACTTCTTGGCATCCACAATAAGGTCTGCATTTGGTGACTGTATATGGGATGGAACCATAGGTAGGACAGTCTCTGGGTAGCCTTTCATTCAGTTTCTGCTCCATATTAATCTCCAAATTTCCTCTCCTGAGTATTTTGTTCCCTTGTCTAAGAAGGACCTAAGCATCCATACTTTGGTCTTCCTTCTTCTTGAGCTTCATGTGGTCTGTGAATTATATCTTGGGCATTCCGAGCATTTGGACTAATATTCACTAATCATTGCTTACATACCATGTGTGGGTTGGTTTTTTTTTTTTTTTTTTTGTGATTTGGTCACCACACACAGTATGATATGTTCTAGTTCCAAGCCTTTGCCTATGAATTTATGAAATCATTGTTCTTAATAGTCTTTCGTTTTTCCACTTGATGGTTTTACCTCCTTTGTCAAAGATCAAGTGACAATATATGTGTGGGTTCATTTCTGGGTCTTCAATTCTATTCCATTGATCTACCTGCCTGACTCTGTACCAGTACCATACAGTATTTATAACAATTATTCTGTAATACAGCTTGAGGTCAGATATGATGATTCCTCCAAGATGTTCCTTTATTGTTGAGAACAATTTTCACTATCCTGGATTTTTTTTATTCCAAATTAATTTGAAAATTGCTCTTTCAACTGCTATGAAGAATTGAACTAGAATTTTCGTGGGGATTGCATTGAATCTGTAGATTGCTTTTGGCAAGATGACCATTTTTTTTCTATGCCAATCCATGAGGATGGGAGATCTTTTCATCTTCTGAGATCTTTTTAGATTTCTTTCTTCAGAGATTTGTAGTACTTGTCTGATCATTCATTTGTTTGGTTAGAGTCACATGAAAAGTATTTTATATTATTTGCAACTACTGTGAAGGGTGTCATTTTCGTAATTTCTTTCTCAACCTGTTTATTCTTTAAGTATAGGATACTAATGATTTGTTAGAGTCAATTTTATATTCAGCCACTTTACTGAAGTTCTTTATCAACTGTAGGAATTCTCTGGTGTAATTTTAGGAGTCACTTAATTATACTATCATATCATCTGCAAATAGTGATATTTTGACTCCTTCCTTTCAAAATTGTGTCCCTTTGACCTCCTTTTGTTTTCTAATGGCTCTGGCTATGACATTAAATACTATATTGAATAGATATGGAAAGAATGAGCAGCCTTGTCTAGTTGCTGATTTTAGTAGGATTACTCCAAATTTATCTCTATTTATTTTGATGTTGGCTACTGGTTTGCTGTATATTGCAATTTCTTATGCATATGTTTATGTATGGGCCTTGAATTTCTGATTTTTCTAGACTTTCACCATGAAGGGTGTTGAATTTTGTCAAGTGATTTCTCAGCATCTAATGAAATGATTATGTATTTTATTTTTTGACTTTGTTTATATAGTGGATTGCTTTGATGGATTTTCTTATACTGAATCACACCTGGACCCTTGGGATGAGGCATATGTGAGCATGATGGATTATTGTTTTGTTGGGTTCTTGGAATCAGTTTGAGAGACTTTTATTGAATATTTTTGTATCAAGATTCCTAAGGGAAATTGGTCTGAAGTTCTCTTTCTTGTTGGTCTTTCTGTGGTTAAGTATAGGTGTAATAGTTGCTTCATAGAATGAATTGGATACTGTTCCTTCAGTTTCTATTTTGTGAAATAGTTTGAAAAGTATCGGTATTAGGTTTTCTTTGAAGGTCTGAAAGAATTCTGCACAAAAATCATCTGGTCCTGGATTTTTTTCCCTTTTGAGACTTTTAATGACTGATGCGATTTCATTAGGGCTTATAGAACAGATTATATTGTTTATGATTATCCTGATTTCTCTTTGGTCCATGGTATCTGTCTAGAAAATTGTCCATTTAATCCACATTTTCAAGTTTTGTTGAGTAGGCTTTTTTAGTAGGATCTGATGATTTTTTTAATTTCCACAGTTTCTGTTGTTATTTCTCCCTTTTGATATCTGATTTTATTAATTTGAATACTGTCTTCTTGCCCACTGGTTAGTGTGGATAAGGGTTTATAGATCTTGTTGACTTTCTCAAAGAACAATATTCTGGTTTTGTTGATTCTTTGTATGGTTCATTTTGTTTCTACTTGGTTGATTTCAACCATGAGTTTGATTATTTCCTGCCACCTACTCTTCTTTTCTGTATTTGCTTCTTTTGGTTCTAGAGATTTCAGGTGTGCTGTCAAACTGCTAGTGTATGGTCTCTCCAGTTTCATTTGTAGGCAATTAGAGCTATGCGTTTTCCTCTTAGCACTGCTTTCATTGTATCCCTCAAGGTTTGGTATGGTGTGCCTTCAATTTCATTAAACTCTAAAAGTATTTAATTTCTTTCCCTATTTCTTCCTTGACCAAGGTATCATTGAGTAGAACTTTGTTCAGCTTCCATGTGTATGTGGACAATCTGTTGTTTTTGTTGTTATTGAAAAACAGCCTTAGTCTATGATGATCTAAAAAGATGCATGGGCTTACTTCAGTATTCTTGTATCTGCTGAGGCCTCTTTTGTGACCAATTATATGGTCAATTTTCAAGAAGGTACCATAAAATTAAATATTGATAAAGAAACCTGAATGAAGTAATTCTCAAAGGAATTTAAGTCATTGTACAAGATTCACTAGAATTCTCAAATTTTACACCAGTTATCACCTAGTTCTGAAACTTTCTGGGTAGCTATGGAGAAGAAAGTTTATCTGCAATTGTCAGTAAAATCTGTGACCATACACATGCTCATGTTGTAGTTCATTTTTCACATCCTTCTATGCAAGCTCAATCTCTAAACCACAAATCAAGATTTAGGTTTCTACTTACCACACTCACTGGAAACTAGCTGCAGTTTCTTTTTATTCTCTTTATTTTCAGCAGATATTTTGTACAGGCTTAGATAAGCTTCAAGGCCACATTGGGCACCTGATATGATTGGCTATCATTTTTGCTAAATTCCCATTTAATATCTTATAACTTAATATCTTATAATTATTGAGAATGTTGTTAGATTGTTGATATATCACTGACTGTTTAAACTCAAAAGTCACTCAAATAATGACATGGAGGCTTTTTATTACTTATAAAATCTTGGCCTTACCTGGCTTTCTCTCATCTAGTTCACAAAGCTTAAATTAACTTGTTTATATTAATCTATATTCTGCTTCATGGCTCATTACTTTTCCATAGTACCTACACTTGTTTCTTCTTCCATATCTGGCTGGCAAATTTCTTCTGCCTGATTCTTTCCCATAGTTTCTATGTCAACCTGGAATTCCCACTTATCCTACCTTCCTTGCTATATGCCATCAGCTCTCCATTAAACCAATCAAAAGTGTTGAGATATATCTATAAAAATATGTTGCAGCCATGAGAATAACAATAACCAAAGTCTAGCCAGTAATCAGATATCTGCCAGTACATAAATTACGATTTGTATAATATACAGACCACATTTACATAGTGTGTAAAAAATCCCCACATTTGTATATCTATCCATATTTCCAAAACATACAGAGAAATATTCATTTTACACATACACACATAGTATTTTTGGGGATCAAAGACAGTTTCTATAGTCATTTCTATTGATAAAACAGATATTACTATATTCCTAGTGCTAAAAGTTGATTTGAAAGTATCTTCTACTAAATATTCTGGAGTGAAGATGATGTGAGGTCAATGCTTGAACAGTCCAAAACATCTTATATATGTCTAATGGCTTCAATCTTTATTAAGAACATGTTCTAGATCTTGGAATTCCAGAATTCCCTTCAATTCTTTGCCCTTTTGATGTATCCAAGGCAATAAGAATGGTTTCTAGAACATATTATTCATAAATGAATAAATGTGCAAAATGAAGTATGAGAAAGAATATGAGGTACAGACCAAAAGTTATGGATAAAAATGTTCACAGAGCATTAAATGCTCTGAACATCATTAGAAATCAATATCTTGCAAAAGTAACATTAGTCATGTAAGCTTCTTGAACATTTATTTCCACAGAAAAATATGCAATGGAAAATTTGCATTTATGGGAATTTAATGACATCAGAAAATGGATTAGATACAATACAACAAAACAGAATGAAATATAAAGTTACTTTAATCTGAAATTTAATTCTCTGTTAATGAAAATTATAAATATATTGGAGATAACTGTTAGGAGATAGAAATCTGTGTTCATGTCTCCTTCTGTTCCTTCCAAATTCCGTTGAAAATGATACTAACAAAAATAAAACAACAGCACATAGTGGCAGCTTGGGGCCAATCCAGGTACTCACACAGGCCTAACCTGATAAGGGCACAATAGTACAGAGTCCCAACATAGGATGTTTCCATTCAAAAACGTACCTTGAACACATATATTGCATTTACATAGGAATTTCCTGTATGTATGTGTATGTATGGTGTTTTTACTTTAGTATATCAAAGATTCCATGAACAAGGCAGATTATGTACAAAATAGTTTATTTAAATAGCAATTTCAGAGCGCTTGGCTAGCAGTTATATCCGTCATGGTGGAAAGCATGGCAGCAAACAGGTAGGCATAGTGATGAAGCAATAACTAAGAGCTTATACCTTGATCCACAAGTATGAGGCAGAGATGCATAGTAAACTAGAAATTGTGTGGAATTTTGAAACCTTAAAGTCCACTCCCAGTAACAAAACTCCCTCAACTAGATCAGACCTCCTTATCCTTCCCAAATAGTTCTAACAACTAGGGACCAATCATTCAATATATAAGCCTGTGGTGGTCTTTGTCATTAAAACCCTTACATATGGTGTGTGTGTGTGTGTGTGTGTGTGACGGTATATGGACAGATGAGATATATGTGTTCACATATATGTATACAAATGGAGTCCACAAATGATGGTTAGTTTTAGTTGTCAATTGATACAATCGATAATCATTTGGGAAAAGTATCTCAGTAACATTGTTTAACTTAGTTCTGCTTGTGAACATGTCTGGAGAGGTTGGTCTTAATTGTATTAGTTGATATGAAAAGGTTATGGCTGACCCCACTTTGGTGTTTGAGTCATGGACTCTAAAAGTATAGAAAGTGTGTTAATTGCTAGGGGCATACATGTATTTACTCTCCATGCTCTTTACTATTCATGTGATGTGGTTAGATGTTTTAAAGTACTTACTGCCTAGACATCTCTGTTATGATGGAGTGTGACATGAAATTGTAATCCAAAATGAACCCAATCGCTTTTCAACATGTTATTTTATCACAACAAAATAAAACTTGTATAATGATAATATTATGTCTATCCTCAATTATTCTCTACCTTACTTTTTGAGAGATTCATATTTAAACAATGGGATCACTGATATGGCTTCAAGCACTGGTGAATAAGATCCATGAATCACCCTGTCTCTGACTTCCCACCACTAATATTACTGACACACATCACTATACCTATATTTTTGACATGCGTGCTGGAAAGCTGAACTAAAAATCCTCATGCTTGGATGACATGTACATTTTCCACTGTTCCACCTCTCCACACCAGGAATATGTTTTTCTAACAGGGATAAGGCAGATACATATGGTGGTTCCAACCTTGTAACTTCTTGAATTGACTGGAAAGATTTGAGTTATAGGTCTTTCATGGCTCATACAACCTAATGAGATAGATTAAAATAAGAAAGACTTGCCAGGCAGTGGTGGCGCACACCTTTAATCAGAGCACTTGGGAGGCAGAGGCAGATGGATTTCTGAGTTCGAGGCCAGCCTGGTCTACAGAGTGAGTTTCAGGACAGCACCATCAAGTAGAAAAGTAAAATTAAACAAAGAATCTGATCATTTTATATTAATTGTATACTCAAGAATTAGACAGAACCATTTTTGGAAAGCCTAGGGTAAAATATTGCATAAATGTATGGTATGTGAGTCTTATGATGTGAGTCAATTTCATTATTAAGTAATTATCTTAGAGAAATTCTCAAACAGAATTTTGCTGCTGAAGTAGAAAAGAAGCAGTGATAATTTCAGTTCATGATTTAAAGTAGTAGACATATGAATTGGATCTGAATGAATTGATTATGGGATACTATATGTGCAGCAGTAATAAAGAATAAGGTAGGTAGAGGAAGGCACATGTGTATAAAACTCAGTCAAGTAATTACTTTGTGGAGGGAAAAATTAAGAATGAATCAAAAAATATCTTTAAACATACCCAAAACATTATTCCTATAAATGGAAATGGCCTAAAACAGATACAATGAAAGGCTGACTTTTTCATCCCCCTTGTCTCTTCATGGCACCCTACTATTTCTTTTTTTCTACTTTTCTCTCTCTTTTAATCTCCTCCCTTCCTTTCTCTTATGTGTTGGTCTCCTTTACTGTGTTTTTCTCCATTCCTGTCTGCATTTCTCCAGCATCTATCATGGTTTTCTTCCTTCTTCCTTCTTTCTTCTTTTCTTTCTTTCTTTTCTTTTCTTTTCTTTCTCTTCTTTCTTTCTTTCTTTTCTTTCTTTCTTTCTTTCTTTCTTCCTTCCTTCCTTCCTTCCTTCCTTTCCTTCCTTCCTTCTTTCTTTCTTTCTTTCTTTCTTTCTTTCTTTCTTTCTTTTCTTTTCTTTCTTTCTTTCTCTCTCTTTCTTTCTCTTTCTTTGTAAAATAACCAGCATAAATATATATTTTACTATGTGGAACATAGGGAACGGAATATTCAGAAGGATTGTGGTTATGGGAAGGATTGATACTATAGGGAGGTTAAAAGAAGATGAGATTGATTTCATTATTTATTTATTTATTTATTTTTATTTATATCTGTTAGCCTGGTTTGTTTGTTTATTTATGGAGCATTTGTGACAAGTACAGAACCATTCTAGGAGTCTTACATCAGTTGTTTCTCAACTCTTTTTAATCCAAATATTCTTTAGTTCAACTTTAAATATCATCTTTGAAATTTCCATCGATTGTACTTGCAATCTTCTCTCTCTTTCAAACCTCATCTTGGACAACACACTTTATGTGCATGCTGTGGCTCTTTGCAATTTTCTTATCAGTGGTAAGTATTTGGATGACTTAAAGAGATATTGCTTTTGTTTGTTTGTTTTGTTCTGGTTTGAGTTTTTTTGGAGTTATGGGCCTGGGTTTGATTAAATGTATTTGTGTCAGTGTTTGCTTATTGTCATATTTACATCATTGTGGGGTAGGTTACATTTTTGTAAGAGAAAGACCACAGAGATAAAGAGCTACTTCCATAATATCAAATGGAAGAATTATATGTCTCCTTTTATTTGTGACCACTGATGTCGACCTTAATTACCTAGTTCAGGTTAGATTTTCTAGTTTCTCTAACAAAAAGGCACACTATCACATGTCCATGCATATAGTAACTATTTTACTATTTTTCCTTCCAGTTTGTGAGTCATAATCTCACAATGTAAACTTTGTTGTTGTTGAACTCACTATTTATTAATGTAGTTCCCAGCATGTATATGTCACTAAATATTAACTAATTGGGTGATTTTCTCCCATTGGGATGACTACATGCTCTACCCATGTACTATGCGTGACCCATAGACATCCTCTTCCTCATCTTTTTGCACATTCCCACTCTCACATCACTCCATTCTTTCTGTCTATCTAAATTTAAAGCATGTTCATATATACAGTGCATTCTAATATTAATTGTTATTAAACACATTACTAAACACTGAAGTTTTGTCTATATATTGCTGCCCACTACTCTTTCTGGTTATACAATTGAGATGTCTTTATGTAACCCAACAGATATCTTGGACTCTAGAGGTCATAGAATGTGTCTCAATATGTGCTTAGTGGATATGATTAAACTAGATAAACAGCCTAAACCTCACGCTCTATAACTGATCTGGTATTTTCATAGGTTATCCAGGTATCTCACATTGCAGCCACATCTTCCCACTGAACTATAGTACAGATATGCAGCAGCTTTGGTCTTCCTAAAGTACAAATTGGAAGTCTGTTGTACTTTAACCAACAGAATCTTGACTTCTTTCTTGCCAGAGATCCTGAAGGACAGACAGAATAGACTTAAAACGAAAGTAAATGACTGATACATGGGTTTAGGTCCATCAAAGAGTAATGTTGTACACTCAGCACTACATTCATAGTTAAATGAATATGGATGAATGTATCAGTCTTAGCATTAATTATCAATTTCACACAAACTAGAGGCATTCTGATAGGAGAAGTCCAAGTTGATAAACTGTCTAGAATACTTTGACTTGTAGGGACATGTATAAGGGGTTATTTGGAATTTTAATTGTTGTAAGAGAGCTCAGCCTACTGTGGGTGGCACCATTCCTAGGCAGGTAGTTCTGTGATGTATAAATAAACTTGTTGAGCATTATTAGTATGTAGCATTCCTCTAGGGATATTACTTGAGTTCCTAACATGACTTCTCTTAATGACAGTCTGTAACTTGCAAACAGAAATGGACCTTTTGCTCCAGTAAACTATTTTTGGCTATAGCTCTAATCACATCAACAGAATGAAAATAGAAAATAAAATGGGGAAAGATTTAGGCATGCTGTGGAGCTTTGCAGTTTAGGTACACTGTTTACCAGAGAACTTCAGGGATTCACCTGATTATGTTTTCCAACTGTTACATTACAAGTATGCAATACCATGTTCAGCTTTTTAGTTTTGTGGTTGGGAATTAAACGTGGGTCCTCATGCTTGCATAGATGAGACTGCAAACTGACTAAAGATGAACAAATTCAGTCATCTACCTTATAATAGTCATGTATGTCTTTGTGTTCAAAATAAGCACTAAGAGAACTATAATGTTAAGAATACAGTATTATCTCTTTAAAGGGAAGGATGCATAATATGGGTTTTTTTGTTTGTTTGTTTTTGTTTTTGCCTTGAATCCTTGAAGAATATGTAGTTAATAGTCTGGTGACTTTTGAACTTACATCTTTGTAGCTAAGACCATAATAGATACTCCTTCAGATCCTTTACATGAGTTTGTTTTCTTCATTTATCTATAAAGTCTATCTTTATGGAGCAATTCATACATGTGGAGATGAGTTAACTCTTATCAATTTTCCAAAATGTGCTGTGCTTAAGAATGCCTACAATTAACTAATCAGGTTCAGTCTCTGCAATTTTGAAACAACACCTGTTAGTATGTTGTGTTGATCTGAATTATCTTCTTGCCTCCAGCAGGATTGTTAGTATGCTAGCTGTGGTTGTCATAGAGACTGCCACATTACCTAGTTCCCATTCTACCTTTGGTAATGACACAGAGGAAATCTATCCACTTTACAGTATACCAGATATTTAAAACCCCATGATTCCATTCCCAGGTTGTCCTTAGATTCTGATCAATGCTACACTGAAAACACTTCAAAGATCCTCTGATTTAAACTTTACATTCTATAGATCAAGAAAAATGAGGTCCAGCTCACTATAGTTCCCAACCTGCAATAACATACATATTAGAAACATCATTTAGTGAATTAATCACACTAACTCTCAACCTAGTTCTCTTCTACCATTCTTCTACCTCTGGTGGGTCTTCTGGGTCATTAAAGCAATATTCTTCAAGATTCTTTCCCTATGTCTTTTAGATCTTTGTTATCTTTCCTCAATCATTCCTAGTAATTAAATTGAGTTTCAGTTCTTTCTAGACTTCAGTGCCTAGGAATTATTCCTTTAACAGAATGCGTCACTGAGTTCTCATCACTTCCAGATGAGAGACTATTGAGCAATAAAGAGAAGGAGATTCTCACTGTGAGCAATCTTACAAAGATTTCAAGTGCTGAGATAAAACATTCACTTTCTGAGTATTTATCATTCCTGTATTTAAATTACAATTAACTTTTTATTGTTTTGGTTCTGGATCTTGTGATTCACTCACATCTGTCTCCCAAATCCTTTGATTACAAGCATATGCCACAAGCCTGATTCATATGGTGCTGAGGAATAAATCCAGATTTTTATGAATTTTGAGCAAGTATTCTACTAAATAAGCTACATCCCAAGCTCAGTAATATTTTCCCTTCTCTGGTTTCTAAACAAATTATTATAACACCTTTGATGTAATCACTCAAACATGCAATTTAGATTATTGCAAATGGTCAGGATATAATATTACTATTTTCCATGTGTCCATCAGCCATTGACTCAGACATGCTACTCTATCTATGAATGGTAACAAGTCTATGTATGGGTTTGCTTGATCCTGACTCTGCAGGAGTTAGCAAATGTGCTGTAATAACTATATAAATATGAATCACATGTCTACTCTACCTCTAGCTGCTTTGAATAAGACAAATGTATACACTGGTTTAATTATGATTTTCTGATGGTATCTACTCAGTGTTTATCACTCTCTTCTCCATAGTGACAATCATTTCCTCAAGGACTAAATATCATAGAATGTGAAAGAGGAAAATTATTGAAAATGATGTTTTCTACAACTGAGAAGGTGATTCTGTTGGTAAAGTCTTACCTTGAAACCATGCGGACCTGAGTGTGATCACCAGTATCATCCCCATCTCATTGTTTTTGACTGGTTTACATATTGCCAGTTTGGAAGATGTATTTCAAAATATTTCCTACATTCTGTTGATGACAACCTAATAGCGGACAAAATTTATTTTGTAACCTGGTTCCCACATGCTATTAAAATTCATTATAGAATGATTAGAAGTATATTTCAATGTCTACATTCACCACTTTATTCAATTCTAATACATTAAGAATCACTATCAGGGTAGAAATATGGCTCAGATACTAAAATACTTGGCAATCAAGCATGAGGAACACAGTAAAACTTCAGAACCTATGTGAAAAGCAAATAAACAATCAAACAAAAACAAACACAAAAATGAAGAAGTGATGATGATTGCCTTTACTTACTACTGTGGAGATGGGAGATGATTAGATGAAGTTTCCTGGCCAGGTTTAAACTGCCTTTCACAGGTACATGCATACACAAACGAAAATGCACACACAGCCAGACACAGAAACATACATATATAAACATTCACACTAAACAAAAAAACAAAAAAAAAAACAAAAACAAAACAAAACAAAAACAAAAACCCTTCCTGTTTTTGGGTTTCTGAATAGATTTCAGAAGCCCAGTATTTAAACTACTGTGTTTAATTCCCAACTCTAACACAAACGTTCTCCAGAGTTTTCCTGATTAGTCTTCAGTGGTTCTAACTCACTTAAGAATAAAGTACAACAAAAGTGCTTATCAAAGCCTGTCAGGCTTTAATAATCTGTTGTTTGACTTATTCGAGTTTCAATTCCCATCATTTCTAGTGCATGCCTTCAAGTTCTTCAATCTCTGTTTCCAGTTTCCTGCCAATGCCTCTATTTTGTCTGTTTCTTCTCTTTTCTGTAATCTGAAAATTGGATAGTCCAGACAGAGTTATTAAATGTTACTAAAAAAATTGGGCTCCCTTCTTGGAATTCTTACTCTCATTAATAAGATAATTTCACAACAGATTAAAAAGGAAGTTTGGAGACAATTTTATTAGAATTTAAAAGAAATTCTTTATCACATGCAATTTGTTAACTTTAGCACCTTCCCAGTAGAGAAAGAAAAGAAGAAGAAAGACAGTTGTGCAATTTGACCTTAGGCTGGGTTGGAAACAAATGTTTATTTCCTGAGGAGGGGAGCTTTAGGGAATTAAGACTGAATCCTAAATTACCAAAAACAAAAACAAGAGGAAAAAGTAAAAAGGGAAAAAATTAAGCCTTTTTATTTCTGAGTCTTCAATTATATTCCATTGATGAATGTGTGTATCTCTGTACCAATACCATGCAGATTTTTATCGCTATTGCTCTGTAGTATAGCTTGAAATCAGGGATGGTGAGTCCTCTAGCAGTTCTTTTATTGTTAAGAATTGTTTTTTTATTCTGTTTTTTTTTTTTCTTTTTTTTGCCTTTCCAGATAAATCTGAGAGTTGCTCTTTTCATGCCTTTGAAGAATTGTGTTGGGATCTTGATGGGGATTGTGTTGAATCGGTAGATTACGTTTGGTAATATGGCCATTTTTACTATGTTAATTCTGCCAATCCACAAACATGGGAGATATCTCTATTTTCTGAGATCTTCTTTGATTTCTTTCTTGAGAGACTTGAAGTTAATTTCATAAAGATCTTTCACTTGTTTGATTAGAATTACCCCAAGACATTTTATATTATTTGTGGCTGTTGTGAAGGGAGTTGTTTCTCTAATTTCTTTCTCAGCTTGTAGAAGTTCTCTGGTAGAACTTTTGGGGTCGTTTATTTATACTATCATATCACCTGCAAATAATGTTACCATTATTTCTTCTTTGCCAATTTGTATCTGCTTGATATTTTTTTGTTGTCTTATTGCTCTAGCTAAAACATCAAGAACTATATTGAATAGATATGGGGAGAGTGGGCATCCTTGTGTTGTCCCTGATATTAGCTTGATTGCTTCAAGTATCTCCCCACTTAATTTGATATTGGATATTGGTTTGCATAAATTGCTTTTATTATGTTTAGGTATTGAACTTGATTTTCAGATCTCTTCAATACTTTTATCATGAAGGGGTGTTGTATTTTGTCAAGTGCTTTTTCAGCATCCAAGGAAAATGATCATGTTAATTTTTTTCTTTGAGTTTGTTTATATAGTGGATTATGTTAATGGATTTTTATATATTGAAAAAGCCTTGCATCTCTGGGATGAGGCCTACTTGATCTTGGTGAATGATGGTTTTGATGTGTTCTTGGACTTACTTTGCAAGAATTATATTTAGTATTTTTGCATCAATATTCATGAGAGAAATTGGTCTGATGTTCGCTTTATTTGTTGTGACCTTGTGTGATTTAGGTGTCAGAGTAATTGTGGCTTCATAGAATGAATTAGGTTCTTTCTGTTTCTATTTTATGGACTTGTTTGAGAAATATTGAAGGTCTGGTAGAATTGTCCACTAAAGTTGTATGGCCCAGGGTTTTTTTTTTTCGATTTATCTTTTTTTTTTTTGGTTGGGAGGTTTTTGATGACTTCTTCTATTTCCTTAGGATATATGTGTCTGTTTCTGTTTAGATAGTTTACCTACTTTTGGTTTATCTTTGGTATATTGTATTTGTCTAGAAAACCATCCATTTCATCTAGATTTTCCAGTTTTGTTGAGTATAGGCTTTTGTAGTAGCATCTAATGATTCTTGAATTTCCTCCACTTCTGTTGTTATGTCTCCCTTTTCAATTCTGATTTTGTTATTTTGGATACTGATTCTGGCCCATTAGTTAGTTTGGCTACCTTGATTTATCTTTTTGATTCTCTGAAGGAACAAGCTTTTAGTTTTGTTGATTCTTTGTATCTTTCTCTTTGTTTGTATTTAGTTCATTTAGGCCCCAAGTTTGACTATTTCATGGCTTATACTCCTCTTGAGTGTGTTTACTTCTTTTTGTTCTAGAGCTCTCAGGTGTCCGTTAAGTTGCTAGTGTAAGATTCTCCAATTTCTTTACCAAGTCACCTAGTAGTATGAGTTTTCCTCTTATCACTGCTTTGATTGTGTCCTATAAGTTTGGGTATGTTGTGTCAAAATTTCCATTGAATTTCAGAAAGTCTTTAATTTCTTTATTTCTTCCTTGACCAAGTTATCATTGAGTAGAGGGTTGTTCAGCTTCCATGTATATGTGGGCTTTCTGTTGTTTATGTTGTTATTGAAGACCAGCCGTAGGCCATATGATCTGATGGGATGCAGGTGATTATTTCAATATTTTTGTATCAGTTGAGGCTTGTTTTTGTGACCAGTAATATAGTCAGTTTCAGAGAAAGTACTGTAAGGTACTGAGAAGGTTAATTCTTTTGTTTTAGGGTGAAATGTTCTGTTGATATATGTTAAATCCACTTGGATTCATAACATCTATTAGTTTCACTGTGTCTCTGTTTAGTTTGTGTTTCAGTGACCTGTCCATTTGTGAGAGTAAGGTGTTTCACACTGTTACTATGTGGTTCAATGTGTGTTTGGAGCTTTAGTAAAGTTTCTTTTATGCATTTGGGTCATAGATGTTCAGATCTTTCTCTTGGTGGATTTTCCCTTTGATTAATATGAGGTGTCCTTCCACATCTCTTTTGGTAACTTTTAGTTGAATGTCTATTTTACTGGATATTAGCATGGTAACTCCAGGTTCTTTCTTGGGACCACTTGCTTTGGAAGACCATTTTTCCAGCCTTTTACTTTGGGGTAGTCTCTGTCTCTGTTACTGAAGTGTATTTCTTGTGTTCATCAAATTGCTGGATCCTGTTTGCTTATCCAGTCTGTTAGCTTATGTCTTTATATAGGCGAGTTGAGTCCATTAATATTGAGAGATACTAAAGACAGATGATTGTTAGTTCCTGTTATGTTTTTCTAGGTGGCATTATGTGCATGTAGTTCTCTCCTTTTAGCTTTGTTGTGAGATGATTAACATCATTGTCTTTTCTTTGGTGTAGGGACCCTTCTTGTGTTTAAATTTTCCATCTTGATTCCTCTGTAGAGCTGGATTGGTAGACAGATATTGTTTGAATTTGGGTTTGTCCTGGAATATTGTAGTTTCTCCATCTATGTTGATTGAGGTTTTCACTGGGTATACTAGCCTGGGCTAGCATATGTGTTTTTATAAAGTTTACATTACCTCTTTCCAGATTCTTCTGTCTTTTAGTGTCTTTTGGGAGAAGTCTGGTATAATTCTGATATGTCACTTGTCCCTTTTATCTTGTACCTTTTTAATATTCTTTTATTGTTCTGTGCATTTAGTGTTTTAATTATTATGTGAGATGAAGATTTTCTTTGCTGGTACCATTTATTTGGTGTTCTATAGGCTTCTTATAACTTTATGACCACCTCTTTCTTTAGGTTTGGGAAGTTTTCTTCTACGGTTTTGTTGAAGATATTTCAGGTCCTTAGAGTTGGTAATCTTGGTTCTTTTCTATTCCAATTGCTCTTAGATTTGGTGTTTTTATTGTGTCTTGAATTTCCTGGATGTTTTGAGTTAGGAGTTTTTTACATTTTAAATTTCATTTGACAGTTGTGACAATCTCTTCTATGTTATCTTCTACACCTGAGATTCTTTCTTCTATCTTTTGTATTCTGTTGGTGATGTTTACATCTGTAATTCCTGACCTCTTTCCTAGGTTTTCCATTTCCAGGGTTGCATTCATTTGTGGCTTCTTCATTGTTTCTACTGCCACTTTTAGGTCTTGGACCGTTTTATTCAATAACTTCACCTATTTGATTGTGTTTTCCTCGTTTACTTTAAGGTATTTATATGTTTCCTCTTTAGGAATTTCTTTCTGTTTTCCTTTATTTCTTTCAGTGAATTATGTATATCATCCTTAAAGGACCCTACTATCTTTATGAAATAGGATTTTAGGTCAGCTTCCTGATTTTCAGGTGTGTTGGTGTATTCAGGGCTTGCTGTGGTGGGCGAACTGTTTTCTGATGATTCCCACATATATTGGCTTCTGTTGCTTATGACCTTGAGCTTGCCTCTCGGCATCTGGTTATCCCTATTGTTTGCTAGTCTAAGTGACTCTTTCTGGAGTCTGCCTCTTTTGTCCCTGAGTTTCTTCAGCTCTTCTGGGTAGGCCTGAGTCCCTGGATGTAACAGACCTCCTGTGGGGCCTTCTGACTGTGAGGTCTTCAGAGAAGCAGTCAAGCTGTTTTCCTGTATGAAGCTGTTCTCCAAGGGTGACTACAGACTGAGGTTTCTATTTTCCTGTGTATAACATAGGACCATATAGGACCCATCACTACCCAAAATACCAACACCCCAAATTTCATTCCCCTTCTGGCCATGGCTTTCTGTCAGGGAAGACTGCCAGCTAGTCTGTTTCCCTGAAAACACCACAGCCTGAGGCATCCCTGGAGATCTGCTACACACAGGGCAACTGGCATCCCAGGAGATTCCTACATAGGAGCATAGCTTCATGAAGGCTTTCAGTCTTCTGGATCTGTTGCCCAGCATGCCCCTAGGAGGTCTTCAGACTGTGGTGTCAGTTGTTTTCCCAGTTGCCTTGTGTGCAGAGGAACTCCTGGGATGAGTTTATGTTGTGTCTTCAGGGAAGCAGACAAGCTGGTTATCAGTTGCCTAGTTGCCCTGTGTGCAGGGCATCAGGGATATGATTGCCTTTGTCTCTCTGCCTCTCTAGTACTGGGATTATAAGTGCCTGCCACCAAAAAACCCAGGTGCCAAGCATATCATTCCCTCATGCTTATGAAGCACTTTACCAGGTAAGCTAGGCCCTGGCCCCAAAACACATTTTCAATGCATTTAAACAACTAGGAGCTAAGCTTATTCTTAGCTATTTACAACATGGTAGAGCCATCCCATAAGATGTATTAGTGAGTAGTTAGTTCTTCTATTAAGGATGATGTGCAAAGTAAAATGCATGGATTCATTAAGTTTTCTGGATATACCCATGTTACCTTTTCCTAAATATGCATTAAAGTCAAACTGTGTTTCTATGAGAAATACACATCACTGTTTTCTCAGTGAATAATCATACAAAAATGGATATCGATACTAACGTAAACTTCACGGCAAAAGTTGTTTGTATTAAAAATTAAACCAGGTAAGAATACTATTGGTGACTTTTCTGGGCAATGAGATGGATGATATATTGGTGAGACAGTATGAATAGTTTGCATATGAACTGTGAAAAGCAATGGAAGTTTTAAGACAATAATACCTAGAGAGACAGAGACAGAGAGAGAGAGAGAGAGAGAGAGAGAGAGAGAGAACAAATCTGGTGTAGAAGTGCTTATAGTAAAGCCTTTATGTTTGCATTTAAATAAAATAAATACTAAAGCCCTTATGTCAGACTTTGAGTAAAATGTTTCAGCAAAGATTTTGCTTTGTTTGGGTCAATCAGCAAAGGTTGAGAAATTCTTATGAGACAGTCCAAAGTTGTCTTTTGGTACTACATGAGAGCTTGCAGCTATACTAGTCTTGGTCATAAAACACTCCTGGTAAACCAGGAGTTCATACTTGTGATAATGGCTAGCCATGGTCAAAAGGGACTGAGATTTGCATGGGTTATCTGCTCTCATGCACAGCAAAGGGTGAGATAACTTTGGTAGCTGGAACCTTTCACAGCCCAAATTAACATTGTATGATGTTTCAATTAAGTAACTGGAATGAGCTAGCCAGATATTAGTCTTCCCTGAAAGACTGTACTCCTCTGTTACTTCAGAAAATGAAGGCTTAGTATTTTGTTGAGCTCTCTTTTTACTGCAGCTCCTATGATAAATATCAATTAATAATCTGAGAATGAGGATGTCTATAAACCATCCTGTATTTCCATCAATGCAGATGGACACAGGGATAAGGCCTCTCTACCACACAACTGTCAGCAGCAGCACAGCCTCATAGGATACAGTTTTCTGATATTCTAGTGCTTCTGCTCTGATAGCAGCCCCTCAAAATCATGGGTAGGGAATAAACAGAGTGAGTATGAATGAGGAAAAAGAGCAAAAGTGGTAGATTACCTATGTCAAATCATCTCTGTTCCATTATTTTACTTAAAATTATATACAGGGACTGGATCCCCAGTATTTGCTAACCAGCCAGACAAGATTACTTAAATCCTTAGTGTTTACTTGTCAGATACCTATTGCATTTATAGAATTGCAGGGGGATGAAGGATCCCACCTTAGAAATCTAGGCTGACAAAGTTTGAGGAATTATTGCTAGAGTTGTCTTTGTCATTCACACAAATGCAGTTCCAAGCATGTTGACATACAAAGGAAAACATACAGCCAGGTAGACACAAACACACAATTAATACATAAATAATCACAACACACACACACACACACACACACACACACACACACACATACTACATAACTGTCTCTAAATACACAGCAGTCTCTAAATAATGACCTTAAATGTATAGATACATCTGGATATGTTTCAAATACAGCAGAATTGTTACACAGAAAATATAACAGAAATGTCACAGGATCCCCCACACATCCATACCATGAAGTTAAGCCATTTCTCTAACAGGAGAGACACTATTCTCAGAAGTCAGCTGGTATCTTCCCTAAAGTACACAGAGCAAATTACAAAAGTTAGAGCATGATGTATGGCAGTGTGCATTCCCTTTGAAAGCCTCACAGTCCAGAGTGTTGTGATCCACTTGGACACTTGGGTGCCTGTTGCAGCCCTTTCAGCTTCCCACTGAAGTTACATCACACTCTCTCATCCAGTCCCTCTCACTCTTCTATATGATTCTTTCACTATGATTGATTTCAATGGTGTTCCTGAAAAGACAACTTGTGCCATTTTGAACATATTTCCTTAGTTGAGTAAGAAATGTATGTTTTGGCTGAGAGAATGTCTAAAGCAGTAAGTATTTCTGCATTAATGTGAAGATCTTGGTTTAGCTCCCAGAACCCACACTAAACAAACAAACAAACAAACAAACACACAGTGAAGTGTGCTTGTAATTTAACCCCGGGAGAGGTAGAGATAAGTGGATTTCATGGGTCAGCTTGTGTAGTTGAATTGATGAGCTACAGAGGGCCTTGTGCACATGTACACACACACACACCACACACACACACACACCACACACGCACACCAAATTGTTCAGAAAGTGCTAGACCATAAACTTTATTTTATCCACTTGGGCTTTTTTGTAACAAAGCATCCTAGAAATGCCTAAAAATAAGTTATGCCTCTCAATTCTCAGGGCAAAGAATTCAAAAGGAGAACATTCAAGGACTCGGTATCCAGCTAATATTAGATGGCAGCTACTGGCTTTGTTCTCATCGTTTTGAGGAGGTGAGGTATCTTTTCCAGGTACCCAGTGAAGGGCATTATTACTATTTATGAGGTTTATGACTTAGTCTCCTAAATGATTTACCTCCTAATACCAGCTGCCAGTGTGGGCACATTCCTCAGCATCTGGAGTCACTCTCATGGCTTGCTGTTTGGCACCATTAAGAAGACTCTCAATATTCTACTGTCAAATGTCCAATATATGGAAAGAATGAATCTCTTAAAGGGGTTCACTGATAAATTCTGGCCCCATCAGAGAATCTCTCTTTTACACAATGTTATACAAGTGTGTGTGTGTGTGTGTGTGTGGTGTGTGTGTGTGTGCCTAGATATGCATGGGCAGTCTGTAGCATGTAATTTTAGAAAAACACCAGCTACACACCAATATCAGCCACCCCCACGTTGATGTCTCACTCAGCCCACTAGGTGCCGCTGGCATTTTTCTAGAACGCTGCCCAGTTTCCCCGGATGGCTTTTCCAAGCTGCCAACAACTGCCCTTCTCGAAAATACTGGAACTGATGTTTGTGCACTACTGGCTAACTGCCTTGGCTGTCAGCTCTCTTTTCCTGTCCTCTTTATCCCGAAGGAAAGAAAATACTAGAAACTTTTATCGTTTTAAAACTGAGCAGATAACTCAATAGGTGGACAAAGAAATTTCTATTCTATTCTTAACAGTAGCATTTCCCATCCTCCTTGGGCTCCACTAATATTGGAGGCTACCTACTAGAGAGACCTACATGTCTGCCATGTCCTATCTGCTCCACAGCATGATCCAAGTCTCCAATCCGTTCCTTGTTTCCTTCTCTTTCTCCTAGCACCTGGAAATCCCACTTTTTTTTTCCTACACCCCGTGATTGGCTTCTGCCATCTTTATTGGTACAATTAAGAAACAATTATGGAACGAGATTTTCGTATCAGCTCTTCCCCCTACAGGAGGCTGTATATGCACATGTGTGATCATCCATATGGAAGTCAGAGATCAACCTCAGGTATCATGCTTCTACCTTGTCTTTTCAACATAGTCTCTCCCTGATAGAGAGAGAGCCTCGTTACCTCTCACAAAGTAAGCTAGGCTGATTGTTTCAAGAGCCTCAGGGATCTGCCTCTCTTCACTTTTCCAATTGTCAGAATATAAATAATTAATTCCACCTTCAATTTGTTGACACAGGTTCTGAGGATTGAATTCAGATTCTCATGTTACTGCTGGAAACAAAATTTTTGATGAATTGAGCTGTTCCACTTGTCCCAAATGCTTTTAGTTAATGAGATGTGGATTTGTCTCTAATTTAAGAGTTTTGTGGCCTATGCTGTTCCAACAGCTCAACAAATCTTAAAAGGAGAATTTATCATCTACCTGGTGATTGAGACTTAACAACCTTGCAATCATTCTGCCCATCACATAATTTCTAATGGAAACAATGAGATGTCTAAAATCATTGCATGAATTACGCTTTGGAGAAATGGATAACAGAGTGGTATATGGGGCTGAAGAAATGGCTCATTAGTTAAGAGCACATACTGCTCTTGATGAAAACCTAAGTCAGAGAATTTACAACCTTCTGTAATTCAGGTTACCAGTGACCCAGTGCTCTTTTCTGTACCATATATGAACCTGCACTTATGTATACATACCAACATATAAAAATACACATATACACATAATTATAAACTAAATCTTTAATTATGCAAGAAGTAATACAAATAGTATCTAAGAGTTAATCTGACCCCGCATTAAGTAAAATGTTACTTTAAAAAGTAATATGTGGAAGAGTACTCTATGCAAAGAAAAAGGCACAACCAGAACTGAGAGGCATATAATAAAGAACAAAGAGAACAATAAAAAAAAATTTAGAATTTATTGAACATCTATGTTTCTTGCATGAAGATATGTATCATGCAATATATATAGGAAGACATACAGCTTCAGGATGTCTCATATTACTACAAAACATGCTCAAATTCATAATCAAAACAACTGGACAAATGAGGGTGAATTCACAGAAGAGAGTTAAGCCCTAAGGGAATCATAAATGTTAGAATCTACTTTTTTGAGCCCCATTAATCAGGAAGAACTAGATAACTCTGATATTGTTCAAATATGAAATGGCCCTCATAGGCTTGCTGCCAAACGTATGCCTGAATTGGGAGTTCTGTATAAAATAGGGAGAACATTCTCAAAACTCAAAAACAAAACAAAAAAATAATCAAAGCAAGCAAACAAAACCAAAACAAAAAACTAAAACAAAAACAAAAACAAAAAAACAATAAATAAGAATGACTCCTCAGGCTTATCACCAAATTTTTCTTCTGGTCTCCATATTCATGCATGTGCATGAATTAAAATAAATGGATTTTAACTGCATAGACATACACAGACAGACAGACAGATAGACACACACACATACATACACACACAAACACACACACACACACACAAAAGGAAAACTAACACCAGAATAATTATATCACATGAATTGTATGGAAAAAGAGTATTATAACCTAGGAAGAGAAAGAGATTGGAACATATACTATAACGACTTAAATGTCAGACGGAAGAGCTCAAGAGCTCATAGTTGGAGTGTAATATGGAACTTTTAAACATTCTGTTTCTTTACAGTCGTCTGATAGCTGTAGGAAGGGACACTAGAAAATACTGCAGCATATTGCAATGATCAAATGTCACATATTTCTAACATTTCTAAAGTTTGCATTGGTTTAATACATGATAGTCTTATTTCCTGGCTGTACATCATGGCCACATAGGTCAGAATATATTGCTATTATTGTACACCTTTTGTAATCATCACAGGATTTCTAGATAAAAGAGAGGTAAATATATGTTTGGTCAAACTCTTGAGCCATAAAGTATCTTTTTATATACTTAAGGATACTCTTTTCTCTATATATTACTTTAGCAATTCAGATTTCAACATAGAATTTACTGTTATTTTTAAAATCTCCATAAACATGCTTTATAGCTGTGTGTTTTAAACAGTATCCTCATCCTCCAAAATACTGCACTTCACACAAAATATCAGATATGTTTCTTTAACATGGCTGTCTATCATAATGGTACTTATGATAAACAGTCTATAAAACTGTAACTGATAGACAGACATTCCAGATTGCAACTGTCACAGAATGCATCAATAGATTAATTTTAGAAAAAGAAAAGGAGCAAAAATTAAGAAGGATAATATATAATTATTTTATCTTTGTGTGTGTGCATGCATATGCACACATGCATGTGTATGTGCATCGTTGTTTGAATATAGGGATGGATGTGGCATGTGGCATGATGTACATGTGGAGTCTGAGGAAAACCTCAGTTGAAAGAGAAGTAAACATATACATTTGTTCAAGCTTGCTTTCCACCTTACTTAAGAATGAGTCCCTTTGTTTCATCACTGTGTATGGCAGATTCACTGGCCTAGAAGCTTCCAGGGACACTCCTGTTTGCTTCTCATCTTCCTGAAGTGAGTGTCACTAGAACTACAGATCTGTGATGCTGTGTGCAGTTTTATGTGCTTTGGAGAATCTGGACTCAGGTCCTAAATAGGAGTGCTTCAGCAACTGAATCATTGCCCCAATCTTGAAATATTTACATGTTTGAAATTTTATGAACAAATTAGAGTTGTAGGTGAGAGAAGAACTTTGTATAGAGATTAGCTCCACTTCCACTTCTAGAAAATACTGTGGAGAGCAGAGCCATCTGCACTTTGACACTTCCTGAGAAGTCTGAAGAATTTCACACATTTGGGGAGAACTAAATGGCAGGGAAAAGAAAACAATGAGGGCCTGGTAAAGGGCTAAAAACCATGTAAAAACCTAGGTCTATGAATGTAGTTATAGCATTTGCGAAGGTAGATGGAAAAGAATCCCCAGATCGCAATGTCCAGGCAGTCTATTCCATTGGTGAACTTCAGCTCAACAAGACAACATAACTCAAAAAATAGAGCTAGAAGTTGGATTAGGAAGGTACTGCACTGATTCTTAGCCTTTGGCCCTGATGTGTATGTGGATATGTGCACATGTGTATATGCACATGCACCTGTATGCACGTGTGCAAACACATGAACAAAACAATTGTAACAATTCAAAAGTAAATGTATTAATATATTTTATTTTTCTTCTTACTAGTAGTAGTCTTTTGATGGACTGAGGGAATGAAGCAGAGTCCAGGTTATAGTAAAGTGATATTTATACATCCATATCAACATGTGTGCACCATCAAACAAAATGTGTAACAAATCTGGAAGGATGGTCTCAAGAGATTCCAAATTAGTGGTATGGTCTAATGGAGTTTCACTGTCTCAAAACTCTTGCCTAAACCTCGTCCCTACCTGGTTTATTTTCATTCTCAACTTGATGAAATTTATAGTCATCATGGAAACAAACCTCTCTGCACATTTGTGAGGGTGTTTCTATATTAGGCTAATGAGGTGGAAAGACCTCCAAAATATGAGTGGCAGTACTCCATTGTCTGGTGCCTTGAAATACAGAAAAATGAGAAAGTGGCTGAAAAAGACCATTATCTTTCTTTGTCTCCACTTCATGGTTGTAAATAGGATACACTAGCTGCCCTACATTATTGCAAGCCACGTGTTCCATATTCTGATGACCTCGAATTGTGTGCCAGGATAAATCCTTCCCTGACTAAACTATGTCTTCTCAGGTTATTGGTCACAGCAGTGAGAAAGTTAACCGAAACTATACTCTGACACATTTATAAGGAACAATTAATACCATTCTCATAAAAAGAAATGGTAACATTCTTATAAAATCAGATGAATCATCAATAGACTCTTGTTAGAAAAGAGACTCCAAATTCTTCTGATTTCTTTTGTCTTTCTTCCATGTGGTCCCACCTACCCTTCAGGTTTTTACCAAGACTTGAATCAACATGATGCTTCACACAGAAGCTGAGCAAATGCCAACACCATATGTGAGTCAACAGAAGTATCTAGTATTTGTTTCCTGTATAAATATGATGTGAATGTTGAGTGAACCCATGTTCACATGCATGTTAACTTATGTGTAGATGCACCTGTTGGGGGGGTCACATTTGAGCATCTGGGCCAGAGACTAATAATACAGCCTCTTCCTCTATCTCTTACCACATATTTACTTAGGCTGGATTTTTTACTGAATGTAAAACATACTCTGAGAATACTATCTCCAATTTCAGAGACAATTGCAAGTGGACCACTGTGCCTGTATAACTTCTACATGGGTTCAGGAGATCAAATCATTGGTTTTTGCATTTCTACAGTGACTGTTTTAACTCTTGAACACACTTCACAGTCCTTAAACTTCTATGCTATATGTAGAAAAGTCTCTGCTGTTTCATAGCAACAGAAAGCAGATGCTAACAATCACCAGCAATTGCTGCATACAGTTGCAGACATGCTTCCCCATTCTGTTTTCACTCAGAGTACCAGTGCATGCATGATTATAAGATGATAAGATGAAATAAGGATTGAAGCTAAGAGTATAAGCTTGTTCTACCAAACTGTGATATAGCAAAAATCTGAAAAAAAAATTTAAATGAAAAACTAATATATTCTAGTGAAAACCAAGAGGAAAGTTCCCAGTTAGGAGATAAATTATTTTTGTAAAAGTATAAATAAATATAATAATACACAAAATATTAATTAATTGATGAAATATATTCTATGTCCATGTGTGCTATTTCTAATTTCCTCATTGTTCAGTAAACTGGCAACAAACACACGTATTGTAAGAGAACTGGATGAGGCCAAGACAGCAAAAGTGTCAAGAAATGTGTTAAAACATCACAGAAAATGGAGACAAAGAGATGGTTTAGTGGGTAAGTGCACTTGCTAAGTAAGCTAAGAGACCATATTCACATCACCAGTACCCACATACCACTTGGAGTATGGTGACACATGCATATATGACAGGAAAATACTGATAGTCTGCTGTCCAGTCATCCCAGTGAAGCCTAAGAGCTTCAAATACACTGAAAAACCCAGGCTTTAAGGCAAAAGGTTGAATGGTATAGAGTAAGATACATGATGTCTTCCTCTCACATGCATGGACATTGGTACACACATACACATACACACACACATACACACTAATACACACATACACACACAAACACACAAATACATGTTTATACCATACACTCAAACACAAAATAAATAAATCTTGAAAATGTATACTATTGATTAAACCAACTTACCAATCCCAATAATCATCATCATCTGCTGTTTTATTACCAAGTATGTGAATTTTGTATAAGTAACATAATATTTCCTGTTTTCTTAAATAATAAGTGTTTCCTGTGAGTTCCTATAGGATGAACAATAGACACATCAAAGCTTTCACCTTCTTCAAAACATAACTGCTTTTCGTTACAAACGGTGAGCTTTTTTCCAAGTTCCACTAAGGAATTATTATCAATGGGGTTGAATCTTTCAATAAATTTCCCTTATACTTGTATAATAGAATTTACGACCAATATTTGATATAGAGGTTAAATTCCTATATTGTTGTTCTTGATGAAATACAAGAGTATTAAAGCTAAGTAACTTGTTAAAGATTAAACAAATAATCTAGATACCACATAGATCATGAAATCAGGTCTGCCTCAGTAATTGCTTCTGATTATCTAAGTTTCTCTGAGTGTTCTAAGGTTCTGTGAGTGTATGTCTGTGTGTATGTGTGTGTGTGTGTGTGTGTGTGTGTGTATGTGTGTATGTGTGCAAGTGTGTACATGAGCACATGTGGGAATCAGAAGTCAAAACTGGCGCGCTGTATTCGGAAGCTCTTTGTGTTTTTTTCTCAATACAGGCTTTTTCATTAGCCTGGATCTTACCCAGTAAGCTATCTCACTGTCCAGTGAGTATCAGAGATCTACCTGCCTCTGCGTCTGCCACATCAGCCCTGGGGCAATAAGTACACACCCATACCCAACTTTTCTATGGTCTCTATAGATTAAACTCAGATGTCATACTTACACAGTGAACATGAGCCATCTGCTCCACCCTTCAACACTGATGAATTAAGCCCCTTTATCATTTTCTAGTCTCACATAGAACATGTAGATGAGTTTTATGAAAGAAGTCTCACAGAGGTGATTGCTCACGGGCAATTCCCATTCTCCTATGAGGACTCTATATGGAACTGTCAGTCCAAAAAGTTGGAAAGCTGAGCATGTGCAAAATCATATAAGTACAGAAACACTCTAACAGGTCTTAGGGTGCTTTCATCACTCTAATTGATACCCAAAATAAAGTACAGTAGGTGAAAAGGTGTAACTGGGGAGATGGCTCAAAAGGAAAAGCATTTACTGCACAACCTTGAGGATCACAGTTTAGGTGAACAGAACCTACATGAAAAGCTGGCAGGTCTGATGACCACTTGAAAATCCCAGCACTTTGTAAGGCAAATGCAAGAAATCCCTGGAACAAGATATCCAGCCGTGTTAGTTGAATCAGCAAACTTGGGGTTTGATAACATACCCAGGCTCCATGTGTAAAGTGTAGAGCAGTCCAGAAATACATGTCATATCAACTTTGACCTTCCATTGGTACATGCACCACACACACACACACACACACACACACACACACACACAAACACACATTCATATATGACTACCATACACGTGAAAAGACTTATTTTGACTTCTGGTTTCAGCGATTACAGTCAAAAATCATCTGCCCTCGTTGTACCTAGGCCTGCAGTAATCCAGATCATCTGTGCAGAACAGCATATAATTGCAATTTTCTTTGTCTCATGGCTACAGTAAAGCAGAGAAAGTAAAAAAGGAAAAGGTCTGAAACAAATCTTATCAAGCCAGGGAATATCCTCAAAGCCAATGTTCTACCTTCATAGATGCTTCACCTGGAAACAATGACTTTATATTATGAAACCATAAAAGATTATTTCTATATTTTAGTACCTTTATGTGTAATATGCATGTATGTTATGTATGTATGTATGTATGAGAACACCCCTATGCATAGTGACAACTGCTTGTGAGGGGCAGTTCTCTCTTTTACTACAGATTGAACTTGACTTTTATGTTAAGTATAAAGTGCCTTATTCACGGATCCACATCATCAGACACCCCATGTTTTATATCCCTTCTTGGAATCCCCTTCTAATCTTCTGAGTTTACCAAACATTCTGTTGCATGTAGCTTTTATCTATCCTGTCTAACCTCCAGAATAGGGCAAACTACCAGGCCCTGCCTAGTTTCTCTTGAATCTACAGATAAATGAACACACACAGCGGTTCATTTTCAACTTGCCTTCTTGGCCCAACTGTTTGGTGTAACTATCTCTCACCTGGAAAGCATGATCTTATCAGTACGTGAGTTCTATACCTCCAACCTGCTCTAAACTTTAGTGGCAAGTCCTGTCTAGCCCCTGGAAAATGCCCCTGTAGGAGTGGCTTGTGTGGCCACTCAGTTTTGGGCTCTTCAAAGCTTCTCCATAAGATGTATGGTGAAGCACTGTCTCTCTTTCCTGGGATCTACCTATTTTTCCGGTACCCAGAATTCCTGCCTGTACCTTTCACTCAGCAATCAGCCCATGACTTTCTTTACTGATAGACTAAGAACGAATTGGGAAACAGGGCCGTAGCAACAGAACTGCCCCAACATTCTTCTTCCATAAAAGAGTGGCCTAAGTAAATAAATCAACAAGTTCCAAGAAAACTTCTCTGATTGCTATGGACATTTGTGTATGTGATTCCTGGAGTCAGCTAAACTCCAAGTAGCAAGCCTGAAAGATGATCATGGTTTAAAGTGTAGCAATCTAGGGCTTTAAAGTGTTAGATTTAAAAATATAACTCTATTTTTCTTTAATTGGAGGTCTTTTACATCTGTATATAGTAAATCTTTCATTTTCACATTTTTGTTCAATCCAAGTGGCCCTTCATCTTTCCCAATTGTCAGCCTAATCATATTCCATCATCCAGAGGATCATGTTCAATTGTGTCCTTTGACTTTAAGCTTCTACACATTATTTATTGTCCCTTACTTAAACAAGTATTTAGTCATTAATTAAATTAATGAATAGGCTTTAACCTTATAATAAATTTAGAAATGATTAAACCTTAACTGTAGACTATATGAAAACACTTTTAAATACTTAGGTCTGGGAGTAATGAAAAGGCTTAGTACAACAATTGCTTGGCATACATGATTCAGATTACCATTACCCCCGTGAATGCTGACCATCACATTACACATATATAACTCCAGAACTAAGAGAGGAGAGATATATAAGGACTTAAAGCTCATTGGTTAGACACACTGATCAAGTTATCTCCTTTCAGGGTCACTGACTTAAATAATAAGGTTTACATATGGATCCTGGTTTAAGTAATGAAAGGTTCAATAAGGTAACATGTTAAATAATAAGTTTCAAACATGAAATCTGCTTTAAATAATAAATTGTTTAAGGTGTGACCTTACTTTAAGTAGCAAGTTAAAGAAATATCAAGGAAGACATCAAGTATGGATTTCAGACCTCCACACTCATGTGTACACATATGCACAAGCACTGAAAAGCACATGTGTGTTCATGCATATATACACACATACATGCCCTGCTACACACAGTGAGGGTGGAGGAAGAAAAGGAGAGGCAGAATTTCTAAGCCAAGTAACCCACCAACTTTTTGTGTCTAGTATTTATTTGAAGGATCTAGTTAATCTAGTCTTTTTAATTCTGACATATTTTAGACTCTTATTGAAATCAGTTTAAATTGTGCTCTGAATATTTTGTCTTCCTCTGGGATTACACAGTAGTCCTTATAATACAGGTGTTTCAGCATCAACTTTTGTCATATTTCTTTAGCTTTCTGTGCTCACTGCTGCAGAGAGTTCTTATTAACATGTGAGCCACTTCAATTAGAGGATCCTAAGTATACACTAAGGGTTGATTTCGAGTAAAGAGATCCTGGTAAATGGGTGAGCTGCTAACCTTAAGGGAAGACTATTAAGGGTAAAAAGAGATTACTTGCCAAAAGCAAAAGCTAACAAGATATTCTGCAATTAATGATCTTCTTTGAAGATCCTTATTTAAAATGAACCAGTAGGAGATGGAGAAAACACCTGATCATCTCACTATATGCAACCACTGTAAATGGTGACAGAGATGTTCTGAGCCGTGGTCTAACTTTCTCCTTCTTTTGAAGTCCTTGCTCCCAGTCAGCCTACTTTAGTCCACAGTAAGCTCAGTTATTGCCACCTACGCTGGGAGAATGCACATATATATATGACATGGTGTCTGTGTGGAGGACAGTGAAGAAAACTCTGTGGAGTTAGGTTTTTTTTTTTTTTTTTTTGTCTCCACTTTTCTGTGGTTTCCAGGAGTGCCTTCCAGATTTCCAAATATATCTATATATTTGAAAATTGTATGCTTGATCTTGGTATTCAAACTTGAATTATTACTCTCCTCTCTTCTTTTGAAAACTATTTATTCAAGGAACACTTGTAGAGTAGAGAAGTGTAGTATTTATTTTTGACCATCTACAATGTGTTCAATGTTAAGCTATTCAAGCAGTCACTATCATTTCCAAACTCATAAAGTCTATCTGTCATCTAGAGGAAGTAAAGTTATTACTATAAAATTACATATTATGTTCTCCTGTCTGCATTTCACAATAAATAAGGTAATAAAAATCTAAGGTCTAAAACTAATAATTATCTGGGTCAACTGAAGTAGCTCAGCAGGTGAAGTCTCTTGCCTGGAAATCTGAAAGGCACTCCTGGAACCCACATAAAAGTAGAGACAAGAAAAAAAACCTAACTCACAGAGTTTTCTTCTCTCTCCTCCACACAGATACCATGCCACATGCACCTACATATGCACACCTTTATGTGGGTTTCATATCTTGCTTTCATATTACTTTATTTGATGTAAAATGTAGTCAGTCCTCCAAATATGGATCAAAATATTTGTAAAAGGTTATATTTATACTAAATACACATTGTTTTTCATCCTATGGTCCCATAATAAAGGTATGTATTCTATTTACATTGTTTTAGGTGTTATAAGTAATTTAAGGAGGATTTTAAAGCAAAGATAATAAATATGGATTACATGCAAATATTACACCATTTTACAGAAGGACTGAAACATCATCAGATGTCAGTGTCTACAAGTTGTTCTTGAACAAATTCTTTGGGGAGGTAGAAGTAATTCGTTAATACATTCTTTAATGATTGTTTCTGAAACTGGCTTTTTTTTTTATCTGTTTAGATTTCATCAGTCTCCCTCCCTGCAGTATCCTCACACTTCTTCCCCTCGTAAGCTTGTGACACAATTAAGCTCCTCTGTTGTATGTATCTGCATTCTCTCTCAAGCTTTTACTTCTTTTCAAATGTTTCTTTTCTTTGTTTGTATATGGACTCATCCCCTCTCACTCTGCCTCCTGCCTTAATGTTTAATAATCACTAAGATTTACTGGGCCTGCTTATGCGTTATATATGTTATAAAACACTTTCATAGGGTATGATTTGCTAACCAAAATCCACAGATATTTATTCTTAGGCAGGCAGGCAGTCAATAGACATGTAAGGACTGAGTGCAGTTTCCCACAATACATTTGTATTGCCTCACAAAATCTTAGGTCCTTGGCTGTAAAATGAGGCAAAAAAAAATATCTGCAATGTTGAAATTTCTTTATTTTGCAAGAGAAGTAAAACATATAAATTAATTTTAAAAGGAATAAATTTTCTAGCTCATGAGACAATGTATCTGGGTCTTTTCTCCTAGTAGATTCCATGAATTGTGGGGAAAATGCCTGTATATCATTGGAAGCATTATATCCTGGCAGGCATACTGGACTGACAAAAAAAAAAAAAAAAGAATAAAAAAAATAACTAACTAAGTACTAGCATTCATCTCATCTCTTTGCTTACTGACAGGAAAGATATGTAAGCAACTGTTGCATATCTGGGCAGCCATGATTTCTCCACCTTGATGAACTGTGAATGTAAATAAACCATTCCTTTCTTGAGTTAATTTATCACTGTGTTTTATCACAGCAAAACCTAGTTACTTCAGGCCTCTATGGTGTTCTTCCTTCCCTCAAATGTCAACCATGGCATCAGCTCTTTATTTCTATGAGGTAGACAGGAAATGGGTTTTTTCAATTGTCTAAGGTCTTAAAGAAGGAAAACACCATGTTGTAGCTTTGATGTTCTTATCTGAGACGTGCTGTTACCTATCACCACTTTCTTTGCAATAGTTATCAGGTGGATTTCCAGTCAACATGATATTGAATAACTGCCAGGTCTTACTGCTTAAGTGCTGGGGATACTTTAAATAATACGATTTTATCCTTGCCAGTAAGGAAACAGAAATGTAATCTAGTAAAAAGTAGCACAAATAGTGAGTGAGAAGATGGTAAAGTTGAAGATTTGGGAAAGCAGAAACTTAACAATCACTCAGATCTCCTAAGAAAATAGAAAACTCCAAATCAAATTAGTATTAAAATTAAGAGGAAAATCTAAAAACAGTTTATGAACTAAAAATGAACACCGACTGCATCTCAATCCTCAAGAAAAAATATGCTTTTTTGCTTAATTTAGTACCAAGTTCAATATCTTCATTAGATATTCCTTTTACATTTAAGTGCAATTTCCTTGACCTTTTTCATGGTATCAATTTTGAAGAACCATTACCTTAAATCAATCCAATATGATTTTAATCCAAATTATTTTCCTGTGTGTTTTTTAGGGGCTGGGGAGGTACAAAATTTCCCTTTGTGTTGTTCCTTCTTTGAAAGTTTCCTTTAACATTTTCCATCATACTCTCTCCTAGTTCAGTTATTTTTAACTACACAGTGATGTTAGTGTGTGAATGTATACACTTTAGAATTTCTTTTAATGTTTGAAAAACAAAATTAAGCTTATTTGTTATAACAGTTAGGATTTTTCCATTTTCTTCTTTTAATCTGTTTTGTGTATGCTATGCATATTATGCATGTGTCTTAAGTGCTCATGGATGCATACATGGGAGGTGTGCATATATGTGTGCATGTGGAGGTTTCCACTTTATAAAGTGCTCTTTGATCACTCTTCTACATTATTTTTTGTGGGAGGAGTTCCTGACCAAATGCGCAACTTGATTATATGGGTAGTCTTCTCAGTCAATTTATAATGTACATCATTTTTCTCCATGAGACTCACTAACTCTACCTGGATAGACTGGAGTTATTGACAATTGCCATACTTTACATAGACATTGACATTCCAGACTCTACTGATCTTTTTACTTACATGGCAAATACTTTAAACACATATCTACCTCCCTAGACCACAATAATGCTTATAACTGAAAGAAGATCCTTGAATTAGCTGCCATCTCCATCCACTGTTTGGCTCTGGATGTCTGTATCTGTCTGAGTCAGCTGCTGGTTAGAGCCTCTCAGAGGACAGCTTGCCCCTGTCTGTTCTCAGGCTGGAGGTTTAGGTTCTGGGAGCTCTGGTTGAATCTTTTGATACTCGTTCTAAAAAGGACAAAAGCACCCTCACTTTGGTCTTCCTCCTTCTTCTTGAGTTTCATGAGGTTTCTGCGTTGCATTTTAGGTATTGTGTGTTTTGGGGCTAATATCCGCTTATCAGTGAGTGCATACCATGTGTGTTCCTTTGTGATTGGATCATCTCACTCAGGATGATATTTTCTAGCTCCATCCATTTGTCTAAGAATTTCATGAGCTCATTATTTTTAATGGCTGAGTAGTACTCCATTGTGTAAATGTACCACATTTTCTGTATCCATTCTTCTGTTGAAGGACATCTGGGTTCTTTCCAGCTTCTGGCTATTATGAATAAGGCCACTATAAACATAGTGGAGCATGTGGCCCTGTTGCATGTTGAAATATCTTCTGGGTATATACCCAGGAGGGGTATAGCTGGGTCCTCAGGTAACACCATGTTCAATTTTCTGAGGTATCGCCAGACTGCTTTCCATAGTGGTTGTATCAGCTTGCAATCCCACCAACAATGAAGGAGTGTTCCTCTTTCTCCACATCCTCGCCAACATCTGCTGTCACCTGTGTTTTGGATCTTAGCCAATCTGACTGGTGTGAGGTGGAATCTCAGTGTTGTTTTCATTTGCATTTCCCTGATGACTAGGGATGCTGAGCACTTCTTTAGATGTTTCTCAATCATTCAAGTTTCCTCAGTTGAGAGTTCTTTGTTCAACTCTCTACCCCATTTTTTTAATAGGGTTCAATATAGTTCTGGAAGTCCTAGCCAGAGCAATTAGGCAACAGAAGGAGATCAAAGGATACAAATCTGAAAGGAAGAAGTCAAAGTTTCACTATTTGCAGATGACATGTTAGTATACTTAAGTGACCCCAAAACTTCCACCAGAGAGCTCCTAAACCTGATAAACAACTTTAGCAAAGTGGCTGGGTATAAAATTAACTCAAACAAATCAGTAGCATTCCTCTACACAAAGGATAAACTGGCTGAGAAAGAAATTATGGAAACGACACCATTCACAATAGTCACAAATAGTATAAAATATCTTGGGGTGAATCTAACCAAGCAAGTAAAAGACCTGTATGACAAGAACTTCAACACCCTGAAGAAAGAAATTGAAGGAGATCTCAGAAGATGGAAAGATCTCCCATGCTCATGGATTGCAAGGATTAATATAGTAAAAATGGCTATCTTGCCGAAAGCAATCTACAGATTTAATGCAATCCCTATCAAAATTCCCACTCAATTCTTTACAGAGATAGAAAGAGCAATCTTAAAATTCATTTGGAATAACAAAAAATCCAGGATAGCGAAAACCACACTCAACAATAAAAGAACTTCTGGGGGAATCTCCATCCCCGATTTCAAGCTGTACTACAAAGCAATAGTGATAAAAACGGCATGGTATTGGAACAGAGACAGTCAGGAGGATCAATGGAATAGAATAGAAGACCCAGAAATGAACCCCCATACCTATGGTCACTTGATCTTCGACAAAGGAGCTCAAACTATCCAGTGGAAAAAAGACAGCATTTTCAACAAATGGTGCTGGTCCAACTAGAGGTCAACTTGTAGAAGAATGCAAATTGATCCATACTTATCTCCTTGTACAAAGCTCAATTCCAAGTGGATCAAGGACCTCCACATAAAACCAGCTACACTGAAACTAATAGAAGAGAAAATAGGGAAAAGCCTGGATCATATGGGCACAGGGGAAAAGTTCCTGAACAGAACACCAATGGCGTATGCTCTAAGATCAAGAATTGACAAATGGGATCTCATAAAACTGCAAAGCTTCTGTAAAGCAAAGGATATGGTCAACAGGACAAAGCGGGAACCAACAGACTGGGAAAAGATCTTCACCAACCTTACATCTGATAGAGGGCTAATATCCAAGGTATACAAAGAACTGAAGAAACTAGATTCCAGACCGCCATCTCAAGTTCTATAAAAACTTCATAGTTATATATATTTGTGTGTGTGTGTGTATATGTATGTATAATTTCCTGACACTCAATAATACAGTTGTACTTTGTATCATTCCTTTACACTGTACCTATTTTATTTTTTAGTATTGTCATTAAAAACCTTCTTCTCATAAACCCTTTCTTTGTGATAGTCTCTTCTTGAAATCTTGACTTTCACTATTCTGAGTCCCTTCTTAATTAAGTGGTTCCATGCTTAATTCCACTTCCTGATTGTCATTCCATGTATATCCTACATTACCCATCTCTTAATGTAGCATGTGTATACACACACACACACACACACACACACACACAGAGAGAGAGAGAGAGAGAGAGAGAGAGAGAGAGAGAGAGAGAGAGAGAGAGAGAAACACAAACAAATAGTTCTTTCTAATCTTTTTGTCTTGATTCTGGTTAACTTGGCAGGGTAATTGTCTGGACTAATCCCAGAATCCAATGCTGCTGTCACCTGAAGTAGTAGTTGAATGACAGTCAATCATACAATAAAACTAGATGTGTTTCTGGTCAGACTCCTATAGTTGACTTCTAAAGAATCCCCTTGTCTTTTGACCTCTCATTAAAAAGTAGCTGGGCAAGCTGAAATGGAAAGAAAGAGAAAAAAGAGGTTAAAATGGTTTTCATCAGACCAAAATATATGCTAATCAAAAGTATTCTATGTAGTCTGACTGATGTTAAATCATTTGGGTTGAGATGCCTCCCTCTCACCCCAAGAAGCATAAACTACATTTTTTAAAATAGAAAGGCAACTCATGGAACAGCGTTTAGAATCACTTGTCAGGATACTCGAAGAGACTCCAAAGTAATATGTGTGGTCTTTAATCTCAGCACATGGCTGGCAAAGACAGGTGGATGTTTGTGAGTTCTGCTCCAGCCTAGTTTAAAGGGTGAGTTACAGGCCACATCTCTCTTCCTTATAAATATAACAAAACTGTATAGATATTTAAGATATATGCATAATAATATTTACAATATTTCTTATATATACAACATTGTATACTTATATAATGTATATTATATACAAAGTATAATTAATAATTATAATAATAATTTTTATTACAGATACTGTTTTTGTTGTCTTTGATTGACTCACAGAATTTCCTGAAGTCATTATATATTTTTAGCTCAAAACTTGTAAGAATCAAGTAAAGACAAAACTAGAAACTACCTTCTTATGTCTAGCACAGTCTTAAGGTTCTATATAAGCACCAAGTTAAAAAAGTCGTCAATAGTCATAACCAAATGTAAAGTTTATGAACCACAACAATAACGAACACATCAAAGATATCCTGAGGAATGTAGAAGTTTAATTATAATTTGGAAGCAATCAACTGTTATCTAATTAGACTTCAGGCCAACTCAATTAAAGAAGATTCATGGTGAGTGGTATAAAAGATAACTACCAAACCATTGCTTGTAAGGTCATAGACGATACAGGAGACCCTAATACTGACACTTTCTTAAATCGGTGTAATTTCTAACCATATTCTAGAAACTCACTTTTATGCCCACATATAGGTGTAGGACTCACCCCTCATCAAAGAATTTTGTTTTTGTAGCTGAGACAAATCTCCTCCTAGGTTATAGATTCCCAAGGAACATCACTAAATGAACTCATTAGGCCATATTTACATATGCATATACATGAAACAATAATTAGAGAAGAGGTCATGAATTTAAGACAAAATATGAGGGAGAGAGGAAGAGCTGAGGGTGAAGGGAGGCATGTAAATGATGTGAATATAATGCTCATCCAAGAAATTCTCTAAAATGTTTTAAAATTAACTTATTATTGACTACATACATGTATGCTCTACATATACTCTTTCTTTAGTATCTGTGGGGAATTGTCTCATAAATCCACACAATCAAAAAAATTAAATTGACTTACAAGTCCCTTGGTGTACTCTTTGCATAGAGTCAATACTCATACTCCCATGTATGTTAACCAATATATAAATAACTTTTAATGCTTAATACAAGGTAGATGCTACCTAAATAATAGCTATTTAGGAATTACACTTACTGGGCTGGACAGTAATCTACAAAAACTGTGGAAGAACTGTGTTGTTGGTTCCAAGGCAGACAGATGAGATCAGACACAGCAGAAAAAATGTTAAAACTGAAGGCCAATTCCTATAGACTCTGTTGTTCTAAATCCTCTTTGCTCCTTCCCAAACAATTTCTCTGCAGGCTTTTTTTCTCTTGTTGGATCTCTTGGGAAGTTTTGTAGCACATACATACCAGCTTTATTATTCAAGCAAAAGAAAACCACATCTCTTGGCTTCTTTCCACTCTCTTGATACATTTATTTCTCATTATTGTATTACTTCCTGAAATCTTTCTTTGATTTGTGACTCCAGTGTGGCTTCCCTCTGAGAACTGTAGAGCTTGTTGGCTCTTTCCTTGATTGGAGTTTTAATTTCTGCTGTACAGGGAAGAATTTCTCCAAGGTGAGTCTCTGGAGTCAGTTTGGAGATTTGAGCCTTTCTCATTTTTAAATTCTTTTTTGTCTTTTGATGTTAAAAGGGAGCTCAGGATTTTCTTTTTGCAGATTCTATCCAGTCAGACTGCCACAGGGTTCTCCATTGCAACTCTCTCCTGCCCCAAACACCTAGCTCCACTGTGTACAAATATCTGCTTCACATTGAAAATGGAAATTTAAATTTAGCTAAGCATTATAACAGGACAAAGAAAATGTCATTATGAAATTAATAATCTCTAAGTGGCAAAACTTAGAGATTGCTAGCTTAAATCCCTGAATCTTTCCTCTATTTTCCCTGATCTCTCCATACTTCAGACATCCAGGCAAAGGACAGAGGATGTTATGAGTTATTTGGAACATGCAATTTTGAACTGGTGTAGTTATATTAATAAAAGCAAGATTTCTCACTTTGGCTTTTGTCAACCCTAGCAGGAGGAGGAAGATGCTTTATCTGTTGAGACCTGGGAAGCAGGACAAAGATCCACCATCAGGAAGCTGGAGAAACAGTGGATAAGTGCTTACCAAGTAGGCATGAGGACAAAGAGTTCAGCTCTCTATACATGAGTAATTTCTTGGTATGTTAGGCACCAACTTGTAAACCCATTGTAGGAGAAAGGGTGAAAGGAGGTTATCTAGGGCTTATTGGCCAGAAATTCTACCTAAATTGGAAAAGTTCAGGTTTAGTGAGATACATTGTATCAAAAACTAAGATGGGTAATGAGTCAGCCAATATCTAATATCAGTCTCTATCCTTTTTACTTAAACGTGCACACAGACACAGAAATACACACACACACACACACACACACACACACACACACACACACACACACACCAGCCATCAAACAAGGGAAACATGCTCTTAGTTTTCTCTTCCCATGTTTCCTGACAGTCTCCAAAACTAATTGTGTAATATCTGGTTACTACAGGCAAGAACCCTCTGAACAAGTTTTGTGGAAGTCTGAAGTAGATGACAGATAAGGTATGTTCTTTTTTTTTTTTTTTCCTTTTTTTTTCCTTTTTTAATTTTATTTTTTGCTTATTCACATTATAACCCGTCCCAGTCACCCCCTCCCACAATCCTTCCCCATCTCTTGTTTTCTGAGTACCTGCTCCTCCAGTATCCCCCACCCTGCCACTTTAAGTCTATGAGAGGTTAGGTGCTTCCTCTCCCATTGAGGCCAGATGAGGCACCCAGCTAGAAGACCATACTCCATATACAGGCTGCATGTTTTGGGATAGCCCCCACTCCAGATGTTTGAGACCTACATGAAAACCAAGCTGCACATTTACAACATATGTGCAGGGAGGCCTAGGTCCAGCCCATGGAGGTAGATCTGTGTAGACTAGGTATGCTCCACGGTTGGTGATTCAGTCTCTGAGAGCTCCAAGGGTTCAGGTTGGTTTACTCTGTTGATCTTCCTGTGCAGTTCCTATCTCCTTAGGGCCCACAATCCTTCCGCCTATTCTTCTATAAGAGTTCTCAAGCTCCATCCACTGTTTGGCTCTGGATGTCTGTATCTGTCTGAGTCAGCTGCTGGTTAGAGCCTCTCAGAGGACAGCTTGCCCCTGTCTGTTCTCAGGCTGGAGGTTTAGATCCTGGGAGCTCTGGTTGAATCTTTTGATACTCATTCTAAAAAGGACAAAAGCACCCTCACTTTGGTCTTCCTCCTTCTTCTTGAGTTTCATGAGGTTTCTGCGTTGCATTTAGGTATTGTGTGTTTTGGGGCTAATATCCGCTTATCAGTGAGTGCATACCATGTGTGTTCTTTTGTGATTGGGTCATCTCACTCAGGATGATATTTTCTAGCTCCATCCATTTGCCTAAGAATTTCATGAGCTCATTATTTTTAATAGCTGAGTAGTACTCCATTGTGTAAATGTACCACATTTTCTGTATCCATTCTTCTGTTGAAGGACATCTGGGTTCTTTCCAGCTTCTGGCTATTATAAATAAGGCCGCTATAAACATAGTGGAGCATGTGGCCCTGTTGCATGTTGAAATATCTTCTGGGTATATACCCAGGAGGGGTATAGCTGGCTCCTCAGGTAACACTATGTTCAATTTTCTGAGGTATCGCCAGACTGCTTTCCATAGTGGTTGTACCAGCTTGCAATCCCACCAACAATGGAGGAGTGATCCTCTTTCTCCACATCCTGCCAACATCTGCTGTCACCTGTGTTTTGGATCTTAGCCAATCTGACTGGTGTGAGGTGGAATCTCAGTGTTGTTTTCATTTGCATTTCCCTGATGACTAGGGATGCTGAACACTTCTTTAGATGTTTCCAAATCATTCGAGTTTCCTCAGTTGAGAGTTCTTTGTTCTACTCTCTACCCCATTTTTTAATAGGGTTATTTGATGGTCTGGAATCTAGTTTCTTCAGTTCTTTGTATACCTTGGATATTAGCCCTCTATCAGATGTAAGGTTGGTGAAGATCTTTTCCCAATCTGTTGGTTCCCGCTTTGTCCTGTTGACCATATCCTTTGCTTTACAGAAGCTTTGCAGTTTTATGAGATCCCATTTGTCAATTCTTGATTTTAGAGCATACGCCATTGGTGTTCTGTTCAGGAACTTTCCCCTGTGCCCATGTGATCAAGGCTTTTCCCTATTTTCTCTTCTATTAGTTTCAGTGTAGCTGGTTTTATGTGGAGGTCCTTGATCCACTTGGAATTGAGCTTTGTACAAGGAGATAAGTATGGATCAATTTGCATTCTTCTACAAGTTGACCTCCAGTTGGACCAGCACCATTTGTTGAAAATGCTGTCTTTTTCCACTGGATAGTTTGAGCTTCTTTGTCAAAGATCAAGTGACCATAGGTATGGGGGTTCATTTCTGGGTCTTCTATTCTATTCCATTGATCCTCCTGACTGTCTCTGTTCCAATACCATGCCGTTTTTATCACTATTGCTTTGTAGTACAGCTTGTTCTAATGGGGAAATATCCTTATTTTCAAGTAATATAAAACCAAATAGATGTATTAGTTACATTTTAAATGAAACATTCTAATTTTCTCAATTCTAGCTCTGTCCTCCATTATATGAAAAAATCTTTTTTCAAGCTTTTATACTGTTTTTATTTTATGTTTGACCGTAGTTTTCCTTTTTTACTTCCCACCCTACTTTTTCTCCCTTATTCTCCTTTCTGTTCATCTCCATTCTAACCTAAAACTTTTTATAGTGTTGTAGGTGTGTGTGTGTGTGTGTGTGTGTGTTGTGTGTGATTGTTTGTTGTGTGTATATGTGTGTACATGTGCACACATATGTCAACTGAATTAATGTACTTAATATGATTATTTCCAGTTGTATACATTTTCTAAAAATTATATAGTTTCCATTTCCTTTTCAAATATTTTCATAAATTTTGAAGAATTTCATACATGAATACTACATTTCCATCATTTCTCTCCTCCCTCTCCTTCTTCCAAATAGTTCCACGTCACACTGTCCACTCCTCAAATTTATGCTTTCTGATCCCTTATTATTGCTACATATATATACATTTATAAATATAACCAGTCTACATTTTTTAGCTTTTACAGCTGGCCACTTTGCATTGAATCATTTATCAGGGGCCTTATCTCTAGAACTTAGAAATTCTTTCTGTATGTCTTTCTTTGTCTGTCTCAGTCTCTCTGTCTCTCTCAGACTCTGTCAGTCTCTCTCTCTCTGTCTCTGTCTCCCTCTCAATAGCAATTCATTACATGTAACTTTTAATTAAGAAATGGGGTTTTGTGAATTTCCCATTGCATCATGTTTATGTGTTTTAAGTATCTTTATACACATAGGTATATCTCTCATTAATCATCAAAAAAGTTTACTTTTTGCAGCAGAAGGAGACTGTTACAAGAAGCCACAACTATTCAAACTGCATACAACAACTGATTGTTGGGTGCTCAGTCTCAATCAATACATCTGCAACAGAACCCCAGTGCCAAATACTCAGGAAATATCAAGAAAAATTAGTTTAAAGACCTGTGAGATAGTATCTTCTGTATGTGACAGGAAAACTGTATCCATGAAATCACAGTATGGCTTTCTAGTAAAGTCCTGACAAATGAAAATAACAATTGACACTGACACTGCCTTTCTGTTCCTGGTTGGAAAAGTCTGTTGTGTAGAGAAATCAGAATTCTCTTATTGAGAAATCAGACTATTTTATTGTCTATATTAAACACACACATTCACAAACACAGACACACACACACACACACACACACACACACACACAGATCAATAAAATCAAAGTTAACTAGGATTGGAAATAAAATAAACAACACATGTTACATCTTTAATTATTTATTTTTAAATGGTTTTATTTGTTGAAAGAATGTGGGTGCATGAATGTGATGTCATATGTGTGGAGGTTAGAGAAAAAGTTTGATGATCAGTTGTTATTCCACCTTGTCTCTGAGGCAGGTTATCTCATATTTTTTGCAACTGATCTGCCTAAATTACCTTTTTATGTATTCCCAAGTCACTGCCTTCCATTCTGTGGGGATTAGAGATTTCAGCTCCCACACAGACTTTTACATGGCACCTGTGACTTAACTGAGGTTCAGTTATAGAGTGTGTCACTGTCTATGTCTGTCTGTGTGAAGGAAAATGAACATGAGTGCAGATGCCTGAGAGGGCCAGAAAGGGGTTAGATCCCTGGGAACTGGAATTCAGATGGTTGTGAGTCACTGATCATGTGATGAGAATTGAACTCAGACCCTTTGCAGTAGCAATATGGACTTTTAAACACTGATACATCTCACCAGACACAAACTATAGTATTTTTATTGGCGTACCAAGTTTTCTTCTCTTGTGGATACATAATAATTTAAATATTAAAAGCATACATTTGTACTATTTCCTCTCCTCAGTATGGAATATCAAATTATCCTATCTGTGGTTTGTGTTAACATTTATTTTTAAAATTTGCTGTCTGGATTTTTTCTGAAATTTTATTATATTATAGAATTAATATAGACTTAGTATCAGGACATAATTTCCAGTATTTTATGAAATGGCCATAAATATACCTTCTTCATTTTGTAGCCATGCTTATGGAGTGAAATGTTCTTCTCATCATTGACAATTGAAATTAAAATATTGATCAATTTTAAAGACATTTCAATATGTTCCATCTTGGAGTATCAAACGTTCATCCACGATTTACTTCTTTATGTGAAAAGGAAAAGATATATTATTACATTAATACCTTTAATTTGTATTTACTAGTGTTTTATGTATAGTGTATATGTATGTGTACAAACATATTCATATACACTAAATAATTATTAAAGTAAATTTCTTTATAATTTATCATAAATAAATTGCTAGATTTGTATACCTGCTATCATATAATTGGCCATATAATACTCAGGTAAAAAACAAGGACAAGAAAATATTTAAAATTTTTCATTTATTTTAGACTTGGTATAAGTGACTACTTATTCATTCCCCAGCATAGACTTTGATAGAGAACCTCAGTACCAGATGCTTCAGTGAATAGATCATCCATCCTTCCTTCAGCATAGTTGCTTAGATTACTGAAATGAGTAGTGTTAGGTAGTAGTAACAATAAAATTCCAAATGCACCAGGCAAAGCACTCAACACTTTACATAAACATTAGCTTAGTCCCATTTGGCCTAAATGTTATCTTGTTTACAAATGAGGTCCAAGAGTCAAGGACTACATCAGGGGGCTAATCTTCATATAACAATTACTATTATTGCAAGACATTGAACTGAGATTTTCTTTGGGGAAAAGAAATAGCTTAATCAGTAATGTGCTTGCTATATATGCTTAGGGACCTGAGTTCATTCTCTAAGAACACATGTAAAAGGCAGCTGTAGTGTGGAGCCACATTCCCAGAACTGGGAGGAGCCAACAGGATCACAAAAGATTGGTGACTAGTCAACCTAAACAAACTATCAAATTAAAACATTCTAAGGTCAATGAAGGCATGTATCTTAAAAAAAAATAATAACATAGTAGAGGAACAGAAAAAGAAAGACAGATGAACTGACAGACAGACACACAAAGAAACCAGAATTGAATCTCACCACCAAAGAACCATTGTTGGAAATCTACCATATTTTACCTCTGGTTACCACTTCTACATATCAGAGCTGATATTATTTTTATATAAAATTAACCATCCTAAAATTTCATCAGTGAAGTCTTCAAGGTTGGTGTTCCCTTAAGAGAAGACAACCTCAGGAAGTCCTCGTCCATAAAACAATAGGACTTAATAATAATGTAATGTGCTTAGATACCAATAAGTATCAGAAAGCTATTCAATTTACTCCATCACATTCCTCACTCAAGTATTCTATCCAAAATTATTACCTGTGAATATGACCTAAGCAGGAAAGGATATCACTTCACTATTTCTTAGACTTAAGTTTTGGTAAAAATTATGTTACCAATAATATCTCTCTTAGTTTTGATTTTATTGATCTGGTGATATATCACAACCATAGCACCACTTAAAAAGGAAAATGTTTAATTGATCCATGCTTAATTCAGAGGTTCAGTCCATTGTCATCATGGAGGAAGCATGGTGCCACATAGCCTGACATGAGGATAGAGAAGGAGCAGAAACTTTTACATCAATATCTGTAGGCAGCTGGTTGAGAGAAGAAGTCATTGGGCCAGTCTTGAACTGCAGAAGCATCAACACACCACCCACAGTGATATACTCCCTTCAATGAGGCCACACCTACTCTATGAAGGCCACACCTGTTAATAGTGCTATTAGCCTATAGGGGGCATTTTCAGTCAGACTACCACAATATCTGAATTAACACTTAATAAATACATAGAAAATATAAATCAACTCTGCAGTAAACATTGCCTATATTGGAGTAATAAAAGTAATTTTACCAAACACAATGTTTAGTCTTGGTAAATTGAAGCTGTACATTAAGTTTACTGTATAATAGTTACTTTCTCAGCAACAACATCATTTACCTATCTCTTGTGTGAACTGTAAATTTTTTCCTTATAAATTTGCAAGCACATGTGTGATCATATATTCCAAAGGTGCACTAACTACATCCTTTCCTGCTCAGACTACTGAACTAGGAAAATCACTATGTTCTCAGCTAACATTTTTCTTCAGGGCAATGAAGACACTCTTACTCTGCTAACTGATTCAGGTCCTTTCTGAAGTTCAGCTGGAAGGAAACTGATTTTATAATTTAAAGAAGTCACTCTGATTTGCTTTGTTGTTCTTAGGTAGAATAAATGAGCAAAGACTAAACACTTGATTATTTAACTCTAATGTCTGGTTTTCAGTTATATGTAATGATTATGAAGGATAAAACCATTTCTGAGATGATATATTCTCTATTATAATTATGACAGAGTGTGTTAAGAACAAAATCAGTAGTTTATTCAAATTAATCAAATTTCACTGTTCCAGTAATTATTCCAGATGAGTGCATTATTAAATATTTATAGATGTTCTGAGGAGATGGCAGAGAGAGTGAAGTATTTGTCATATAAATATGAGATTCTGAGTTCCTATTTAAATGAACAACTTAAAGGTGTACAAAATACTATAAGAAACTATCTATACTGCTAGGATAAGGTAGAGACAGGAAATTTCCTTGGAGATGAAAAATAGATGATAGATAAATAGGTAGATAGATGATTGATAGAAAGAAATATATATTGCTCATGATTATTCATTATTCACATATACATAAATAGTATATATTATATATTCATTATATACATTTATTTTATATTATATACAATTTATGTCAAATGTAATAATATATAATAGAAATAAATGACATTTATTTTAGTATTTAAGATATAATATATACTATATTACATAAATTTAATATACATTATAAATATATACTAATCTAATCTAATATATAAATAATATATTATATATTTATATAATATAACTAAAACTAAATATATTATAATGTAATTTATTATGTCTAATAATAAATAGTTTTAATGTATATTATATATTACAAATATATCAATAAAATATATAATAAATATATAAATATATTAGTTATATATAATATATGTATAATTTATAATATAAAAAAGAATAAGGAATGTAGACTACTGAATAATTTATATTATATAAATAATGTGTATTATATGACATGCATAACATATATATATATATATAATATGTCTATAAATATATATATATATAATATGTCTATAAATCCTATTCCTCTAGAAAACCTTGATTCATACAGATTTGGTACAAGCTTCATTTGGTACAAGAAATAGCTTTAGTGCAACCGATATATGAGAATAAAATTTTTAATTCTCTGGAACAAGATTTCCAATTTGCTAACATCTATAGTTCCCCAAGCCTATCTATTTACTGACGTTTCTCCTGAAAGCTAGGAGAATACTGAAAGACCATAGGATAATCTATGTTACAAATTTAAGGAAACGTATGCATTTGAGTATCCTGATTCATCAATTATTAAAGGTAATATATTTGGTGACTCTGTAAATGAAACCTTTGAGTGTTTGTGGAAAAATAGGTAATATGATGCTGATTCGTTGTTTCTAGTATCTCTGGATAAATTGACAAAAGAAAACATCAAGTTCCCTGATAAAACTAATCTAGTCCTAGCATCTCAGAACATGCTGAAGAACAGAAATGAACTCAATGTTATATTGACCAACTCCAGATTAACCTAAACATTCTAAAAGTTGCGAAGTGTGCCCAAAAAGACTTATTTGGGGGGGGGGAAGCCAAAGAAATCAAGCTATGGAAAAATCAGATAAATGCCTTCATTATGAGTTTGGCAGAATTATAGTGAAAATTCAAGTTTCTGCCTCAGAGGGTATTGGCAATGCAAATGAGAGAATTCATGGATTAAAAAACATGAAGAATCTTGTAAGTATGGGTGGAGGTGTTTGGGGAGGACCTGGTTGAAGCTGAGAGTTGTGAACCTTGAAGTTCTCAAGCATAGGTTAGGGAAGTAGTATATTGAGAGTCCAAAAAGTCACAGGAACTGAAAAGTCAGTATATGTTGAATAAAAAGACATAGATTAATGTCAAATGCAGTTCTAGAGACAAAGAAATACACAGAGTAGGTCTTCTGCTCTTCCAGCAACTTAGGCTTAATTCTGAATTTATTTGAATGCTTCTGAGATCAATGAGATGTTATAAACTAACAGATAGAGTGATAAAATTTGCCACATGCTTTGTGTGTGTGTGTGTGTGTGTGTGTGTGTGTTGTCAGTGTGTCTGTGCACACATGCACATGTTTCTGGATGCAAATACAGATGCTGAGTCTGGGAGCACTGATATTACCAGTGTATCCTCCAATGTCTGACTTCAGAGGAGCTCAGGTCCTCATGCTTGCACAGCTAATAACTTACACACATAATCATTTCCTTATCCCTGAATATCTATGTTTGAATGAAGAATTAGCATTATGTAATAACAATTTGGATACTGTTGTAACATATAAACCACTGACATAATTTACTGTGGAGGTGGTTGTCACTTTCTAGTGACAATAGTTTTTGATAAACTAATAAACTATAATTAAATTCCAATGACATACAACAGCATGAATTTATCACATATCAATTTCTACTAATTTTCCAGATAACTGTCCAACAGTATTATTCCAGGTGCAGTATTTTATTGCTCACAGTTCATATCAACTATATTCAGAAGTGCATGTAAATATTTAGGTAGTACAGAGATACTGAAGAATTTTATATGACCTGTCACTGTTAATCATACTTTATGGGATTGAGAATTACCAAGAAACTACAAGCAGATCAGTGTCAGATTATTTAGATTAGGCTAACGGAAATAGAAAGTGCTACACTTGCTGTGGACAGGATGATATATGGGTAATGTTCTGGACTAAATGCAAAGGGAGAAGTTACTGTACACCAGCACTTATCTGCTTCCTTACTTTATATTTTAGTAATATGAACAGATAACTATGCCATTCCTACCATAACTGACTTTTCCCATGCACCTCTGAGCCAAAATTGCCTCTTCTTTATGTAACTTTTGAATTTATACATATGACAAGTGACTAATATATTGGATTTAAATTTTCATCAAGGAAATCACCATAAAACATTTGTTCATATTCCATGGAATAATAAAACAACTCCTTTGTGTAGTGCCTTACTCAATTTGTAAGTAATGTAACCATGCCCTAAGGTAAGCTACCTCATAGTTTTCATGTGCCTTTGATTCTATAAGGCATTTTGTAGTGCCTGGAAAAAGTTTGTGTCAGTATAAAAGTTATTGTAACTATATTTACTAAATAAAGATCAAATACACTACATCCAAAGTTACCAAGAATACGCCCTCTACAACAAAGAATTATGTAGTCAAAACCATTTAAGAATGCTGGAAAAATATGCTGAGCCCCATGAGCAATTCAGATTTGATGCATGGTTAACTGTTTCTGGAAATTCAGAATCAAAGGAGACAAAGCTCTGTACAACATCTTGTGAATTTGCCACGACCTACATTAAGAAAGTCTGCCAAGCATGATGCCTTGAGTAAACCATTGGTGTTAAATATCTATACTGGCTATAGCTATATCATGAAGGCTAGCTATGTATTCCAGACAAACGAGTAGTAGAGCATGCTTATCTATAGCTTTGCTTTTCAATTCCATATGCTTTTGATCAACCACAGTCCAAAACTATTGAGTAAAATTTTCAGATATAAAAAAATCATAGGTTTATCAGATAAACAAGGTCCCTGTTGTCCTTTTGTTGCTGTGAAAAAAATCTCAAAGCGAATCAAGCAACCATCCAAGTAACCAACCAACCAAAACCAAAAACCCACTCAACCTAAAAACTACTTGGAGAAAGAAATGGTTTATTTCTACGACACTTCCAAACTCCATCACTGAAAGAAGTCAGGGTAGGATATCAAGCAGGAACTCTGGCAGAAATCATGGAGGAATGCTTTTTGCTGACTCTCTCAAGTTCGTGCTTATCTACCTTTTGTGTACATTTTAGTCCTATCTGCCCAGGGATTGGTACCACCACACTGGGCTGAGCCCTCTCTATCAGTATCAAACCAATTTCCCACAGGCCATTCTGATCTTATGAATCCTGCAACTAAAACTCCCTTCACCTATAACTCTATATTAGGTAAAATTGATAGTTAAAGCTGAGTAGAGCATACTCCTGCAAGTAGGGTAATAAATCTTAACTCATACCTTTCTTTTTTATTTAAGACATGAACCATAATATAGATTTTGGCAACATTCCTATTTACAGAAGTTTGCTATGACACTTTGGGGTCTATCTCTCATCAGTAACAAAGGAATGGGAAAACATTATATGCTTTTTTAAAAATGAAAATACTAATTATGTCTTTATGCTTTCTATGGATTTAGGGATTAGCATCTCTCATGAGGCTTGCAAACCCACATTAGAGCAGTAATAACTGTAATATGTCCCTGAAGTTGATCTCAAATGCTAGGCAGATGTGTGCTGTATCTTTTCTCATAGTGATGAATCAAGTGTGTGGAGGGCAAAGTCTCCTATACTGTGGGAGTATCACCATCACACTACTGCTCCTGACAGGGGAAGAATATACTGAAGTCCAACCGAACATGGGCAGTAGTAACTCACCTCAAGTGCTTGAAACTGAGTTGAAAAGAATGAGTCATTCTGAGATATCTTCATCAAGCACCGTGCATACTACACTTTCCTTTTCCAGTATATAGTTTGCAACATCTTGTTTACCATCCAAGACTAGTGTTAATAAAAATAACTTCCTGTGCTTCATGATAGGCTGTGTCCATTTCCTCTGTTTTAGGCCCATGGATACAGGACATCAAAGACACATAAAAAGCAAGCACAGGCCATTTTGAGGCTTCTAGGAAAGTATTTCTGCATTCTTTTACCAAGCTTTGAATGAAATGCCTTTTTATCTCCTACTGGATATTGGTGAACTTGTGTGGGAAACTGATGCTCTGAAACAGTTTTACAACTCTAATAGAAAGAGTTGGCCGAGCAATTGTGGCGCATGCCTCCTTTAATCCCAGCACTTGGGAGGCAGATTTCTGAGTTATATGCCAGCTTGGTCTACAGAGTGAGTTCCAGGACAGCCAGGGCTATACAGAGAAACCCTGTCTTGAAAAACCAAAAAAAAAAAAAAAAAGAGTCTGAGAATCAGCAGATCCATTAGTGAAGCTCAGAGAAAAGTCAAGAGAAATATTAATTCTGACTTAACCAACACTGGATATTTCAAATATAAGAATTTTTATTATCTGACATTAAAAATTAATTTCATGGGTTACAGAGATGGATCAGTGGGTTATAGGACTTGTTATGTAAGCATAAAACATGAGTTCAGATCCTAACTCTCAAATTAATTTTATATCCTTGGGTCCTTCAACAAAGCAAGAGGCTGCATGGCTCTGAAGAAAAATTCAACATTTCATGATGTTCTTTTATTTCAATGTTCATTTCTTAGAAGAAAGCTATTTGACCCATTCAGAAGTATGGGGGTTCTTCAAGAAATGTATCACCAAGGTTGTCATATGGATTTGGTAAAGGTGGTGAAATTGACAGCCACAATATTCTTTCTGTCAGATTTTTCATGAAGGTTCTTAAATATTTAGCACAATGTATTTAGTAGCTTATTTTCTTAACATTCTAATAACAAGAAGCTGAACATTCTAAGAGCTCAAACTTGGGATTGAGTCTTAGTATTATCTCTATCTAGCAGGGCATTCAAAAGCTTATGGACATTGTATAAATTTATTGCTCAATTACTATACAAGTTACACCATTTCATATTTTACTGTATGCTTTTGTTATTATATTTGAGCTATATAATATTGGAGGTTGAAAATGTCATAATTTACCCATCACTTTTTGTCCTACAATGTCTTTCTTGTTGTGATGATTTAAATACTCCCAGGGCATTTTAATTTTCACATATCTTCTCTGTCTTCTTTTCCAGTTCACTGCTGTTGTCTTGTCCTCTTTACATTCTTTAATCCTCTAGACAAAACTATCTCATTATTAGGACAAAGGTTCCAGATACTTAAAATTAAGTGAATTTTTTTATTGGAGGAAAAGGTATTTCTCAAAACCCAATTAACCTAATAATTTAAATGTTTTCTCCATCAGAAGAGAGATATATTTTATTTTATTTTTTTTTAAACTGAAAATTTAGTTCAACTTTATTATACATCATAACTCTTGATTCAGTCTTGCTCTTACTAATGTTTTGGTCACTTCTGAAACATACATGAGTTATAATCCTGATTAATATCTATAACTATACCTGTACCTATACCTATCCTATATATACATATATGCATGATGTGTGTGTGTGTGGTGATTGTCATTTTTGTGTGTATACATAGTGTCTCTACCTGTATGTTACATGTGTATTCCTTTGAGTGTACAGTTGAGGCACATATATGGGTTTGGAGATCAGAGTTAAACACAATGTGTCTTACTTTAACAGTCTATCATCTACCTATCTAATACCTATCTGTTTATCTTTCATCTGAGACAGGTTTAGAGTACATAGATTCAACTAGGCTGGAAAACCAGCAAATTTTATGGATGTGCCTGTCTCTGCTTCTCCTGATCCCCAGTGCTGAGGTAATAGGCATGTACTCTCTGAGATTTCATATATGCTGAGGATTAAAAGCGTGGTCCTCATGTTTACATTCTGGCTACTAAATTAATCTGGCCAGTCAGGGCTATCAATTTCGTATAGAGTAAATAACTCTTGAACACAGCTCTTGAGACTATATCCTCAATTTATTCCGAAGAAGGCAGACTAGTTCTAGAGCTTTTTTTTTTTTTTTTTTTTTTTTTTTTTGTGCTACCTCTGAAATGCATGAAGATACTGGGGATCAATAAAGTATTTTAAATATCATTGATTTTGTAACAGAATTCTCAAATAAACTGCATATAAAAAGAGAGGCATTTCCAACTCCCCTTCACAGCACCTGTGTTCTTTCCCTACCTTTAGAGTGGGGTGTTTTTAACTGATGGGAAGAGAGAAATGAAGAATACTAAGGATTATGTAAATAGTCATAGAAAAATGTTGATTGTATTGACTTAGAATTACATTTTAATACTCCCAATTACACAAACACACACAAAGTGCTTATGAATAATTTAAATGAAATTATGCCACTTAATTGATAACATTCCACCAAATACCATAGACTAAATAGCAAAACCAAGCATCAACACCTGGTGCTATTTACAGCTGTTGGTCAGGGAGACCAAGAGATTCATAAAATAACATAGACTACTTTCATTGCCCTTGGTTGCTTTCCAGAACATAATATAAGACCTTATTGTGAAAATACCACATACTTAAAACAGGACTTAGAGAAATGGAATTGCAACTGACATAGAAGCATCCTCCCTGAGGACTAGCATTCACAATAACAGAAAAGTCTATGTAGTTTTCCAAAAGTGAAAAGCAATGTATAGTCTTACTCAGCTATAAAGGCTATGAATCAAACCAATGGCTAGAACAGCAATTATTTTCAAATGTCCAACAGTGGCATTTATATCCTGGGAAAAAACTATCTACTTAAACTCTAGTCAATATCAGGAATCCCTATCTAATACTATATATCTAGCCATGATGTGTGAATAATGAGGTCATGAATACTAGATGAGAACCCACTACTGACACATTTTTAAACCAGTAAAATTTCCAACTCTATTGTTGATATAAATCTTTATGTCCATGGATAAGAGTAGCTCTAAACCCTTAGCATTTTTGTAGTAGGTAAATAAATGTATAGAAACTACCAACATATATAAATGAAGAGAAAAACTGACATTGGAATACCAAACCACAACTGATAGACCTAAAACATAAACTCTATGCCTAAGGCTCAGGGAATATCAAAAAAAGAGGGTGAAAACACTTTAAGTTCAAGAGAACCAGGATATTTGTAGTGAGATAATCTTTTCAATCAGTGACAGGAAGGTACACACATGAAATATTAAATAGAAAGTCAAGTAAATAAGACCTAGACAATGACAATACTTGATGATATTCTAATATGGACATGAAAAATCTCATAACTCCATAGAAAAAAAGCTGGAGGCAACTAATGGGCACATAGTGAAAGGCAGTATCTATCTTCTTCAGATACATTATCTAATAAGCAGCACTCAACCCTAAATACCTACAAACATGAGGAATAGTAAAGGAACTCCACAAGTTTTATATAACCATATATATAAAACAGTGTGTGTGTGAGTGTGTTTGTGTGTGTGTGTGTGTGTGTGTGTGTATGTGTGTGTGTGTAATAATTGAAAAAGGAAGCCATGAATTTCAAAGGAAGGAAAAATAAGAATAGTTAAAGGGAGAGAAAGTTATAGTTATTCATGTAGTGTTTCTGTTTTTCAAACAAGATTTCATGCATTCAAGGATAGACTTGAACTCCCAATGTTGCTGAGGATGACTTTGAGCTGTTGACCTCCCTGCCTCTATATAAGTGCTAGGTTTATATGTAAAGAACACAATTACTGATTTAGATAGAATCCATGTCTTTGTGCATGTGAGGCAAATACTCAACTGAGCCTTATTAACTTAGTTTAAGTGAAGACATTATGTGAATTGACATGTAAGACAAATTTTTATTCTTTGTCTGTAAAGGATGAATAGTGAGTGAGTTTAATCTTTGTACAAATAACTTGACTGCAATCCTTTTTGTAGTGGAAACTAAGGGACAGATTTTACTAAATGCATTCACTCTTCACTTGGACCTACAAATATTTGTTGGTTGCTAAAGTAGCACAAAATTTGGTATATATGACACCACTAGAGCTCAGCTACCCAAGCATAGCAAACCCTAGACATTCTCAGAAATCTGAAGTACAAGAAGATGATCTAAAATCCAAATTTATAAATATGATAGAAGCTTTTAAATAGAAAATGAATAAATCCCTTAAAGGAATACATGAAAATACTTTACAACAGGCAGAAACTTTAAAAGAGGAAATGATTAAATATAAATCAATATAGGAAAATAAACAGTTGAAGGACATGAATAAATCGGTCTCAAAACTGAAAATAAAAATAGAACCCCAAAAGCGGAGTTAGAGTGAAGACTGAAGGAGTTGAAAGAGTTCCAACTCCATGAGGAGAACAACAATACAAACCAACCAGAGCTGGCAGGGTCTAAACCACCAGCCTGGAGCGCTTAGGGAGGGACCCATGGCTCCAGCTATATATGCAAGGTTGGTATAGATGGGAGAAGAGATCCTTGGTCCCATGAAGGCTGGACATCGTGTGGGGGGAATTCAAGGGTTGGGAGGTGAGGTGTGGGGTTGGGGGGTAGGTGGGGTTATACCCTCATAGAAGGAGGAGGGGAGATTGGATAGGGAGTTCCTGAGGGAGGGGGGGAAATGGGGTAAGGGGAGAACATATGAAATCTAAATAAAATATCCATATAATAAAAAAAATAAGGTTAGCACAAAAAAAAACATAGAACCAAGGAACAGAAAAGAAACTGAGGCAATCTTGGAGATGGAAAATCTAGGAAAGACAGGAACTACAGAAATAAGCATCATCAACAGAAGAGACAGAAGAGAGAATTTCAGGCATAGAATATGTAATGGAAAAAAAATCAACATATTCCTCAAAAATTCAAACACTGAAATATTTATGACATAAAACTTTTAGGAAATTAGGGCATTGTGAAAAATATAAGCCTAAGAATGATACTCATACAAGAAGGGTTCTAGCTCAATGGCCCAGAAAATGCCTACAACAGAATCCAAGAAGAAAAATTTCTTAACCTAAAGAAAGAGATGGTTATAAAAGTATATCAAGCTTACAAAACACTAAATTGACTGGACCAGAAAAATAAATTCCTGCTACATAGTAATTAAAACACTAAAAGTACAAAACAAGCAAGCAAAAAATAATAAAAACTGCAAGAGGAAAAGCCACATAACATGCAAAGATGAAGATTTTAGAATTACACCTGACTTCCCAAGAGACATTCCAAAATCAAAAATGGCCTGGGTAGATGTTTTGCAGACCCAAAGTTACCACAGATGTTATTCAGTCCAGACTATTATACCCAGCAAAACTCAACTGCAATAGATGGAGAAAATGAAATATTTCAGTACAAAACTAAATCTAAAAAATAGAGGAGGAAAATTCCAATCCATTGATGTTAACTACACTCAAGAACACACAAGAAATAAATTATTTCATACTATTAAAACTAAAAGAAGGACACACACACAATACAACTATGCATATCAAAACTACAGGAAATAATAAACACTGAGAATTAATATATCTCAACATATAAGGAAAAATTTCACCAATAAAAAGACAGAGGATAACAATATGGATACAAAACAAAGCATCTCTCCTGTTGCTGAATACAGGAAACATATTTCAGCAGAGAAGATAGATATTACTTTATAGTAAAGTGCTGAATAAAAGAATCCCAGGCAAAATGATCCAAGAAACAAGCAGGAGTACCCATTCTAATATCTAATAAAATAGACTTTCTACCAAAATTAAACAAAATAAATAAGCAAACATGCTTTATAATAGTCAAAGTAAAAATCTACCAAGAAGACTTTTAAATTCTTAACTTATATGCCCTAAATGTAGTACTGTGGGAAAGGGGGCCTCAGTGGAGGAGTACTGGAGGTTTCCAGGGGGCAGGTCCCACATACAGGGAAAGTCTAAGGTTCCAAAGGCTGGAAGCTTCTGAAGGCAGGCCCCAATGATACGAGGAGGAAGTCCTTGGTTCCAAAAGGGTTTACTTTCATGGCAGGTGGTGGATGGATCTGGATGTACCCCCCCCCTTGAAACTCAGGGCAGACTTGAGTTAAATAGGAGGAAGGAGGAGGTTCTGGGGAAGGTTTAATTGGCTCTGCCCTCTGGCCTTCATTAGTATGTAAATCTCTCTAGAGCCTGAGGCCTATACTCAAACCCTCTACCTGTGTACTTTGGGAGGGGCTGTAATGGCCTACATGACTGAACAAGAGATTAGACTGCCCCTGGGTTCTGGGGAGTGGCCGAACTACTGCTGTTTCTCTCCCTTGGCCTCTGGGGTTCCAGGCCTATGCCCAGCCAAGAACCAAGATACCCTTAAGCAGTTCCACATAGTACCACCAAATAAAACTAATCCTTTACTAGTTTACAAACAAATGTGCCTCAGACTATGCTTATTTTATTTGGCTTTGCCAATTATCTTGGGGGGTGGTGGTAGAAGGGAATCCCTTATCTACTCTTCCAACAGCTGGCCTGGCTACCTCCCCAGTGATGTACCCCAGAAATTTGCCTTTCTCCTGGCCATGTGCTGATTGTCCTTCATGGCAGCTTCCTCTCTCCTCTCATTCTTCCTTCTCCCAATGATCTTTTTTCCTCCAATCAGGTCACTTAACAGTTTTTTGGGTTTTTTTTGTTGTTGTTGTTGTTTTTTGGTTTTTGGTTTTCGAGACAGGGTTTCTCTGTGTAGTCCTGGCTGTCCTGGAACTCACTCTGTAGACCAGCTGGCCTCGAACTCAGAAATCCGCCTGCCTCTGCCTCCCAAGTGCTGGGATTAAAGTGTGCGCCACCACCGCCCGCCCCAGTAACGAACAGTTTTAAATAAGAAACAATGTTTTCACAACAAAAGGTTGTAAACCTGAAAAGTTACTGATAGGCACTGACCTTCAGGTATAGAATTTAGCATTACAATACATAGCAATAGTCCATACCTCAACAATTTCTGTTTTTCTTTTATCTAAATAAAAAGACTATTTCTCTTATAATAATAAACCACATACTCTATGAGCAATTTTGAATATATTATGAAAATTATTAAATAAAAGTTATACTTAAAATTACAGTATGCTCATATTTGGCACTTAAGGATAAAGAATTTTATTATCTGTTCTATCCAGGTGAGCTCAGAGTTCTCAATCTAAATCAATTTTTATCCTAACTTGTATTATGCTCCTAAAATTACCTTCTTAGACTTAGAACATCCTGTTAAATCCTAAACATCTTAAACTTTGAGTAAGACTATGACTATTTAGTCTTCAACAGCAACAAAAGCCTGGGAATGAAATAAATATTACCTGAGCATGCAGGAAGAACAAGGGTACAGCTTCCAAAAACATAGAATTGACATATACAGTTGACTGCTAGGACAGTCCTCAAAATTTTCTATAATGATACAGCATTTTTCTCCAGACTTCTGGCACAGAATATCTGAAAGACCTTTTGTGAGGTAGCAATTATGAAATACTTGTTTATCCTGTCTCGGCAGAGCTTGGCAATTGACTTCATTGAATCCGTTTTTTCTTTCTTGATAGAAATCTGTCTGCAGATAAAGTTAGACAATTTTTTGTATTTCTACCAATGATTAGCTTGTCACAATTGAAGTAACTCCATATGAAGGCCTTTTGATGCTAATCATCTTCTTCCAAGATTAATGGGGCTGCTGCTATAAGCTGACTTTTCTCAATGTCAAAAATGCCTTAAATGAATAGAAAGCATCCTCAAATGCCATTTTCTGTCAGTCTCTGAAGTTTTGAAGATGATCTATTTATTTACAGCACATCTGCACAAGCAAAACTTGTTTGTCTCCAGCTAATTCTTATCTTAACAAGTTACACTGTATATTTCTGTGATAAGGTAGAGTTTAACATGACATGAGTTTGATTGACAGGCTAGTAACTTGCATTGCTTATTTAATATAAACAGTTTGTACTAGCAGTTATTTAAAGGACAATGGTTAAACTTTGTACTTTTAAATGAGTTGTATAGGCACAAAGTCTATCTAAGAACTGAAACATTCATATGTTATATATTATGTTGTAACAAAATTAATCTTAAATTTTGTCTCAATATACAAAGATCTATAATAATGAAAACCTTAAACCTGTATCAATATATGAAACTCTGTAATAATATAACACTATGGCTATAAAGTGTTTCTGTTTTAAGAGTATATTCAACAATCTACAATTATTTGTCTAATTTAATTTTTATTAATATTTTTTTAATATCTCCTTTTTTCTTTTCACTTCCCTTTCCCTTACCTAGGAAACAAAGACAATAATTCCTGAGTGTAAGCTTCCTATTGTGTTTCTTCCCTATTTAAATCCATAATTATTTATAATCATCTCTTAAAATAACAATACATCTATAATTTATAAAATGACCAAAAATAAATATCCATCCCAAATTAAAGAATACGGATGGCAGTCTTTTTTATTTTTATTTATTGTATTTTTTTTTATTTTCCTTTGTTTTTTTGTTTTTTGTTTTTTTTTTTTTTTTTTTTTTTTCAAATTATGTTACATGTACTGTTTGGTCTTCTTGATTTTTTTCTTCCTGTTTGCAACCAAGATCTTCAGGGGGCCTTGCCTTATCAAGTCTGATTCTTATTACTTTGGAAACAATCAAAATACTTTTTCTTTCTTGTTCACACAAATATAGAGCCTCTCTTTCAAAATGGCATGTTCTGGGTCCTGCAAATTAAAGTCATCAAAAGAAAAGATTGATTGAATCTATCAGCCTCTTTTTAATTTAGGTCTGTTCAATATAACCACCAAAATTATAACCACCTTTATTTTGAAAGTGAAAAATTTATAATTACAAAAAATAAAACAATTTAAAGAAATTATTATTATTTATTGAGATATGTTTTTTCTTGCTAGCATGATATGAAGAGAATAAACATTTTTTGAGATCCCCCACTAGCATGTAGTGGCTGAAGCCAGACCATCTGCATTCCAGGAACAACACAAAAGGGCCAAACCTAGAATGCAGGTAATCTGGTTCTTTGGCTCTGGGTTCCAAGGACAGGCTAGCCACATGATAGATGATTAGATAAGATTAAATTCTTGAAAAATAAGTACACGGGTGTTTCCCACATGATCTTTTCACTGTATTTTTATGATAATGTCCGCTGATGTTTTATAGTTTGTTTTATGATTCCCCATTACCCCCTCTGGTTTTGTGTTTTTTCCATTTATAATCCATTCTCAATCAGGCCTCAGGGTTAACACTCCCCTTGTGAGCCAGCTTATTTCCCAGAAATAAAGCCTTATGCGGTTTGCAGCAAGTTCCGTCTCGAGTTTCTTGGTGGCCGTGAATTCCCACGACTTGAGCGAGGGTCTCCCCTCGAAGGGGGTCTTTCAGATATGGTCCAGATTTATTTACAGATTAGATTGTCTTCTAACACACAAGACTTTGCCTTTGTCTCCTAAGTATTGACATAAAAGGCATGGGTTTATTCATTCATCAATGTATCCTTTAAACATTTATATCAATTTCTATTTATTTCCCCCTTTTATACTTGAAACATTGTATCAATTTACACTTATTTCTCCCTTCTTTGGAGACTAACATCTCTGTAGATAAATATACTTTTGTCCCATTTCTTTTTATATAAGTCAAACTAATAACCTTTTCTGTATTGAACTTTATTTAAATTCCCTTTTTTTACTGTATAAGGCTATTTTCCAGCCAGCATAAATCTGTCATGTGTTAGTCTAAGCAGACCCAGTATTCCTTTGCAGCTGATGTTGAAAGAAAGTAGTTTCTTAAGTTAGCAATGACATCTTAATTTTATTTTATTCTCTATATTTTTTTCACTCTAGAAGTCATGCAGCCTTGCTTTCTGCTCTCTGAGTAGCAGAAATTTGCCTGCTTCATTGCATAACAGAGGCTTCTAGCATCTTCCAGATTAAGCTGCATCTCCAAGGCAGTAGACAGCAGCATTTGGAAAGACCCCATCTTGGAGTTGGAGCTTGTCAGGTTCCTTTGTTTGACTTGGGAGCATAAATGTGTCTTAGCTTATGCTATGAACTCCAGAGTCAGGCATGCCAAATCAGCACATATTTTTGCCTGAACTTTGCACATCTTGGGAAAACATGGAGGGTTTGCTAAGAAACCAATTCTCCTGGCCTTTTAATCTGAAAGGGACAGCATCTGTTTTCCATCCAGGTATCTGAAATTAATTATTTCAAATGAGTTTTTGCTCCATGTTGAGCACCAATTTGTAGTACCACTAATTTAAACTTATCCCTGATTATCTTACAAACACATGAGACTCAGACTGTGGTTGTTTTATTTGGCTTTGACAATTACCTGTGGGTAACTCCTAATCTACTCTAGCCTGGCTACCTCCCCTGTAGCGTACCACAGATCCTTGCTGTTTCTCCTGGCCTTGTGCTTATCTTCTATCTCCCCTCATGGCAACTTCTCTATCCTCCTTTTTCCTTCTTTTCCTAATGTTTTTTTCTACTCTAACCACATCACTGCAAACACACTTACCTCTAATTTCTCCAGTAATTGTCTCTAGGCAATTTTATTAAACCAATAGTTTAAAATCAATGAAAAAATTTGCACAACAAAAGTTTGTAAACATGAAAATTCACTGGTAGGCTTAGACATACTGATAACTTAACAGCATACTTGAAAGTTCTGGAATAAAAAGAAACAGACATACCCAAAAGGAGTAGATGGCAGGAAATAAAACTTAGGGCTGAAATCAATCAATTTCAAAAAAGGAAACAATTCAAAGAATCAAGGAACCAATACCTGCTCATTTGAGAAAATCAACAAGATAAATAAACCCTTACTCAAAGTAATTAAAGGCGGAAAGACAATATCCAAATTAAGAAAATTACAAAGAAAAATGGAAACATAACCACAGACACTGAAAAATATAAAGAATCATTAGATCGTCTAAAAAAAAGTGTGTACTCCACAAAAGTGAAAAATTTAAATGAAATAGATGATTTTCTTGATAAATTCCAGTTACAGAAGTTAAACATAGACCAAGTAAACAAATTAACTGTCATATAATCACCAAGGAAATAGAAGCAGTCATTAAATGTTTCCCAACCATTCTCTGAGAGCTTCAAGGATCTGGTTAATTGATTCTGTTGGTCTTCTTGTGAAGTTACCATCCACTTATGGGCCAGAATCCTTCCTTCTATTCTTCCATAATTGTTCCCAGATGCCGTACAGTGTTTGGCTAGGGGTGTCTGCATCACTGTGAGTCAGCTGTTGAGTGGAACTGCTCAGATGTCAGCCATGTCAAACTCTTGTCTGCCAGCATAACAGTATAATTAATAGGGTCATGGATTGCTGCTTGCCCAGGCAATGGGAGTCTCATTGTTGGCAGGTTATTGGCTGACCATTCCCTAATTCTTGGTTCCATCTTTCAATGATGCCGTTTATGGAAAGAGAATAAACATTGTGTCAATGATTTTGGCTGTGTTGGTGTTCCTACCTCTCCATTGGTGTTCATGTTTGGCTACAGAAGAGGACCTGTTCAGGTTCCATATACTCAATGCTGTGAGTCACAGCTAAAGACACCCCCTTTGATTCTTTGTTGACTCTCTTATCCCATGTGTCTCTCATATCCTAGAGATCCCCACTTCCATTCCCATACCTGTCAGTTGTAGAATTCTTTTCATTCTCATGCCCGTCAGGCTGTTTTTAGTGTGCCTCCCAACACCTGACCCTGAACCCCACATCCTCCTTTCCATCCCCTCTCTCAGTTAGTTCCTTCCCTCCATCTGCCTCTTATGACTATTTTATGCCTCCTTCTAAGTGAGAGTCAAGCATCCTTGTTTGTGCCTTCCCTTGTTGAGCTTCTTTGGGTGTATGTAGTGTATCATGGACATTCCATGTTTTATGGATAATATTCACTTTTAAGTAAGTATATACCTTGCCTGTCCTTTTCGGACTGGGTTACCTCAGTCAGGATGATATTCTTTAGATCCATCTATCCTGCAAATGTCGTGATATGTTTGTTTTCATAGCTGAATAATATTATATTATGTAGTTGTTCCATATTTTCTTTTTCCATTTTTCTTTTGAGAGACGTCTAGGTTGCTTCCAGTTTCTGATAAAAGCTGAACCACCAACCAAAGAACATGCATGGGCTAGACCAAGGCCTCCAGCACATATACAGTAGATATGCAGCTTAGTCTTCATGTGGGTCCCAGTCAACTGGAACAGACTCTATCTCCAAAGCTGTTGCTTTTTGTTTATGGAATATATTCTTCTAGCTGGACTTTCCTGTCTGGTCTCAGAGGGAGAGGATGTCCCTAGTCTCACAGAAACATCATATGTCAGTGTTGGGATTCCCAGGGGCGGAGAGGGGAGCAGTGACTGGGTGATAAAGTGAATCATTAATAAAATAAAGATATAATAGTAAAAATAATAATCTTCATTTTAAGAAAATTAAAGATAATAATGCTTTAAGCAAGTTTATCTTATCATGACCTAGTCAATGTTATATATTTAAAATTGTTTTATATATATATAAAATATATATATATGATTATATATATATATATATAATCAATCTGTTAAACTAGATATAACATTAGATATTTCTGCTACATTATGAGATCCTGGGTACCTTAAGAACAAATAATAAATTTTCTAAAAGTGTCTGAGAATGTATGTAAGATCTTAGATAACAGTTTGGAAATCTTACAGGAGCAAGTGTTGGTGTATGCAACACATATAATAATGACCTAAAAGATTGTTATACTGGCAGTGATGGTGGTGAGGGGTGTGCTTACAAATAGAAAGCCCAACCATAATAAAGACATAAGCAGTTCTCAAATTTTTCCCAATCAATAAAAATATAAAAACAAAATCCAAGGATAGGTTTCCCAGGTTAATCACTTGCTGAGTCTGTATTATTTGGATGAAAAATAAAAGTTTGAGTAGCCTAAAAAACGTTTCTGAACCAAATTATTTTTATGCAGAATTCCACTTGACTTTCAAAGAAGAGTTATTACCAATACTCTTCAACATATTCCACAAAATAGAAACAGAAGGAACATTGGCAACTCATTCTATGATGTTATACTAACCCAGATACCTAAACCACAAAAAGACTCAACAAAGAAACAAAATTTTTAACCAATTTCCCTTACTTAACACTGATAATTTTGCAGCATCCATGTAATGTTCATGTGTTTTGTTTTTTATTTAAGTTAATTTATATGGTGGATTTTGTTGATAAGTTTACATATATTGAACCTCCCCTGCATCCCTAGAAAGAAGCCTACTTGATTATAGTTGATGAAGATTTTGCTGTGTTCTGGGCTTGGTTTACATATATTTTATAAACAGTTTTTTTTTATCAATCCTCCATTCCATATGTTCATGCTCACTACGCTTTTAACCCATAGCATAGCCTGCTCTCTGATTCACTGTCTTCTCCAGCAGGACTTTAACGCATCAGGAGGCTTAAATCTCCAGGTAGTTCAGAATGAAAGAGCTTCCATGAACACTTAGCGAAAGTCCAAATCCCTGGGTTGGCCTGAGTGGTCCTAGCCATAGCTGACCACAGTATCAGCATTCCAATGACAAAATCTTCTTTCCTAGTTCCAAGCGTAGCAAATTTGATGAGGTACCATGGTTTGGCTTGGCTGGCTTGGCTTTGGCTTGCTAGAAACACTTCCTGGCTTGTCTTAAGGTGGAGGCATTTGAATTCGCACTGAGAATCTTCAATGCTTTTAAAAGTGAGTTCTTTTCCCATTTGGGCCACTTTGAATTCATTGTTTCTTATTAATTTGTGTGAGTAGTTCACAGTGGTGCACTCATTAATCATTTTTCTTTATAAATTCGTTGGAGTCACATACACGCTTTATCAAATATCTTATGCGTTCAATAGTTGAATAAGCTTATTAAGTTAGCTTCAGTGAGACTAAAACATGCAATTAAACCCACAATTATTAAGTTATAATTTTATTTTACCTTACCTCCTGGACCTAGAAGGCGCCAGTGGGCATGCTTTGGAACATGCCCTGGCTCCAGCCATGGCAGGCATGGCTCTCTGTCTTGCTCTCTTCTCAAGCATGGCAACTTTCTTTCCTCCTCATCCTCCCTGTCCCAAACTTGGGAATCCCAATGTCCTGCCTCTGTCTTCCCTGTCCAGCTATTGGTTGCTGGCATCTTATATACTAACTAGAACCAATTGTGGACAGGTTCCCACATGCTATTACAAGCACTCTCATACAAACAAGTTTTTGTGGAACATAATTAGCATTCATAAGACAAGCAGCTAAAGAGGTGATGAATTCTAATATGAATTTAATAAATGAATGATTTTTAAAATGTCTTCATTCATTGACCTCAACTTTAATCAAGCTCAAATTTGATTGACCTACTTACCCCTTTATAAATTGTTCTTTCCTGAGTCATTTTATCCTGGAATCACCTTAGATTCCATGAGCAATAGGCTTGATCAGTAAAGATACTATAAAGAATATAAATTAAGCCTAGAAAGTAGCAAAACTGTTTCCACAAGGTTTTTGTGTTGTTTTGTACTGTTTTATTTTGTTTCAAAACTGGGTTTCTCTGTGTAGACCTAGCTGTCTTATAACCCACTCTGTAGATAATGCTGCCCTTAAAACTCAGAGATCTGTCTGCCTCTGCCTCCTAAATGCTTGAATTAAAGTCAATTGCTACAACACCCTGGCTACCTATACATTTTTTTAAAATTACTCATTTGTATGTATGAGAATATGTTTGAATCTATGTACACATAAGTTCTGGTGACTTTGCCTAATAATATTTGCAGAGAACAGAGAGGTTAATAGAAGTTTCTTCTACAAATATTCCTTTAGAGGTAGATAACTTCCCTAAATCTTGGATTCAAAATTCTCCATTAAGGATGGAAACCAGAGAGCTCTATAAATCCAATATCTCTGTTTTTCTTGAAACAATGGTTACAGGTATGTGCTGGACTCTTGGCTTTTTATATGAGCTCTGGAATCCAAACCCCAGCCCTAAAAATTGTGCAATATCTCCTCCTATCTTCTGAGCCATTGTTCCAGAAATCTAGCAAGGTTTTGCAAAATACTTTATGAGGTAAGACTCTTCCAGACGATATTCTCATCAGAGTTTGTTACACAAACTCATGGCCTGGCTTTCACCACTTTCCTGTATAACCAGGAAATGCTATGAGCACCTGAAAGACAAGGCTGAGAAAATGGCTCCTCATTTCTTTCCTAGTAGAGGCAAACTGATGAAATTCTTTTCATATTTTGTCATGGGTTTTGCCATTTTATCTTTTAGTAAAAGACTGCTGTGGTGATTGATACCCAGAGTACAGCATCTTCCCTACAATTCCAGGATTGTAGTAAAATTATATAATTTTGGTTTTTAATATTTTATATGAGTTTTTAATATTATACATTTGAAAATCTTCAAGTACTATAAAATCTGCATCCATCCCAATATTAACCACAGGCTAGATACTTATTTAAAATATCAACAGTATGTAGAAGTAGAATTTGAAAGATCTAAATATGTAGAAGTAGAAGTTGCTTGACTGTTTTCAAAGGCTTTTTTTGGAAACATGTGGATCTTGAACTACTCTTAGATTCTCTGACTATATGCTTACTCAATCACAAAATAAAAATAATTACTCTTTACTCCCAGAGGTCTCTGGACATATAGTGCTTCAATGAAAATAAAAGTTGGGGTGGGAGTGTGTGGCTCAAGAGAAAGCTCAGAAGTTATGAGCAAGGGCTGCTCTTCCAGAGGTCATGAGTTCAATTCTCAGCAACCACATGATGGCTCACAACCATCTGTAATGGAATCCAATGCCCTCTGCTGGTGTGTCTGAAGACAACTTCAGTGTACTCATATGCATATAATAAATAAATATATCTTAAGGAAAGTGAAAGATAGCATAGTACAGAAAGATAATGGCAAGCATGACTAGATGCTATATGAGATGTTATCTACCTTGACATAGGCCAGTGACCCTCTTTGCCAGTGGTGTTCTGTTTCTATCATCCAGAGAACTGCTATGATGGTCATAATTTCAGTTTCTAGTGAGTGAATTTGTTAAGTAACCAAAAGTAAAAGAACAAAGACAGAGTAGCATATAGATGCAAGCAATAGATAATAATCAACCCTCACATTAGGAGTTTATAGCATTCAGCAGAGACAAGTACTGTAGGCCAATGCTTCAGTCTTTCTTATAAGAGGAACAAAATACTCAAGGGAGGAAACACAGAGACTAAGTATGGCACAGAGACTGAAGAAAAGGCCATCCAGTGACTGCCCCACCTGAGGATCTATCCCATATACAGAGACTAAACCCAGACTCTATTGCAGATGTAAAGAAGTGCTTGCTGATAGGAGCCTGATATTGCTGTCTCCTGCTAGGCTCTGCTAGAGCCTGACAAATACAGGGGCGTATTTTCACAGCCAACCATTGGACTGAGCATGGGGTCCCCAATAGAAGAGTTAAAGAAAGTACTAAAGGCTGAAGAGATTTGAAACCCCATTGGAAGAACAACAATATCAACCAAACAGAACCCCCCAGACCTCCTAAGAACTAAACCACCAACCAAAGAGTACACATGGAGGGACCCATGGCTCCAGCTACATATGTAGCAGAGGTGGCCTTGTCAAGCATCAATGAGAGGAGTGGTTCTTGGTCCAAGGAAGGCTCAATGTCCCAGTGAAAGGCAATGCCAGGGCAACTAGGTGAGAGTATATGGGTGAGTGAGCTCCTTCATAGAATCTGGGGGAGGGAGGATAGGATAGGATAGGATAGGATAGGATAGGATAGGATAGGATAGGATAGGATAGGATAGGATAGGATAGGATAGGATAGGATAGGGGGTTTCTGGAGGGGAAACTGGGAAAGGGCTGGGAAAGGGGATAACATTTTAAATGTAAATAAATTATCTATCTATCTATCTATCTATCTATCTATCTATCTATCTATCTACCTATCTACCTATCTAGAGAGCTTACTTAGGTATCACCAAAACTAGGTCTTGCAAATACCCAGAAGAAATTGACTGTGAAGTTAGAATAGTCAGCTAGATATCCTGATAAAGTTTTCCCTTCATGCATTAGTGCTTGGATTCCTATTCTCGGGGGCATTTATTTTAAATATCATGGACTAACTAATAGTAACATTCATTCTAAATAGTTTGAATTCTAGAAGATCTTAAAGACCAATCTCCATTGCTCATTTTTGCTGTTTTCCTTTATCCTTGGCAGACTTAAGGAGGCATTTTCCCCAGTAAAAGTTGTTCCAGAGAACATGCAAGAGAAACTCCCTGGAAACTGGCAAAAGAGTGCCACCTGATCCCCAAAGTCCATCTTTAATAAGTATAAAAGGCAAACAATAATTTACTACTTTGTACACTGCAGGTAGAAGCCATTCATTGAACTTTCATTTCCTCTGATGGTTAATTAAATCTGTACTTGGAGTATCAGGGCTTTAATTTCCAGTTTAGATGGCTCCAATACTCCAGGATGCTGTTTCATTTTGCCAGGTAAAGAGACATGCACTGCTAAAATACAGAGCAAATGGATTTCACTGATGTATATTGGAGAAAGAAGCAGATAAATGGGCTCAGTTACCCAAGTTCATTTTGAGGCACTAATATGGGCTTTATGATTAAGTAAAGGAGGTATAGGAGCCAGCAGCATGAGGTATGAGAATTAAGCAGTTCTGGTGATTAGTGACATGATTGAAACTTGCCTCCATTATGGTTCTATAAGAGGGCCTCAAAGAAGTTGTTAATCTCATGGTTACTCAATAAAATCAGTCTTCTTTATTAAGAATTACAATCAGATTACTAATGAAGGATGGGTAGACAGCTCAGTTTTTAAAGAAATCATGGAGATCTGCATTTGGATGCCTAACACTCATGTAAAAAGCTGTGTATGATAATGCTTTAATCTGAAGGCAGCAGAGAGAAAGACATAAGGATATCTAGGGCATCTTGTAAGCCAGTGTAGTAAACTTGATGAGATCCACAACATTCCACAAGAGATTTTGTCTCAAAATAAGGTGCAGATTATTAGAGAAAAGATACATAAAATAAATCTCTGGCTTCCATATGCATGTACACACATGTATGATCAGGAACACAAATTGGAGGGAAATTATTCATATTTACAGCAGATTTAGGATAGTGACTTATTTTTGTGACTTCAAATTTGAATAAGGATCAATTAAATGCATGTCACAAAAGCTAAGGAAAAGTTCCTTTTGACAAACAGAATTTAGGAAAGATAGAAGGGAAATGAAGTTGCAAGTGTGCAAGAGACTTTTCATATGAATTATTGTTTTCTGATTCACAGCTATGCAGAAGCATTGTAAAGCTATGGACTGAGATACCCTGTGGTTTGTATCCAGAGTACTAACACATCTTTTAATAATTCCCAAAATTAAGCTGAAATAATTTACTATATCAGTTTGTGCTTGTCCCCTTTAGGTAAGAATTACTGAGATTATTCATTAATACATTCAAATCTGACATCAACTTTAAAAATCTTTCTATTATATTAGGAAAAACAAATCACAAAAAAACTACTGAATAATGTTATATCATAAAGCCTCTATAAAACCTGTCTTTTCTACATGCTCCCACCAATACACACCTGCCATTTTCTCCATGAATAGAAAACTGATAAAGCAGGTTGGGGTTCCGCAATCTTCTTTTGCCTTGCAGATTCGAGCAAGTTGAAGGCAACTTCATATTCTCACTTTAATCTTATGAAGGTCTTATATGATTTGGCATAAAGTGAACCTTACCCTATCCCTGAAAATCTATATAAATCAGAAACTCCCTTTGTCCTATTAAACTCAAAGTTCGCCCTCCCTTCAAGACCCCGTTATACTATCTACATTTTAATATCCTCACTCTTCAAAAGTTCTTCATATCTACATATGAGCCTGAAGTACCCTAATATTTTCAAACATTGTAGAGTCCTCTAGGTAACCTGCTGCCATGAGCCTATAATTGTTATAGACAATATTCTTCTGAAGGAAAATATTTTGTCAGCTTCCTTTCTATGGACCTGCCATTTCATTTAATAGCTAACAAAACCTGTCATTGGTTTACTCATATTTGGCATCAATGGCCTATGGCAATATAAAACCACTGGAAAATAGGTCTGAGTGTTGCAAATTCTGGGAAGCAGGCTTTGTTCTCTCCTATAGTTCCATATTTATTTCAAAATATGTGCACTCTTAGCTAATGAAGGTAGGTTAAAGATATCCACAGCACCACCTGTGAAAATATGCTTAATGTTTATACCATAATCATCAATTGATTTTCTTAGAAGACATCTTCCCTAAAGCATATTCAATTAAATCCACAAGAATGGCATCAAAATCAAAGAGTTCCTGAGCCACATTGCAGACTACCCACTTTGGAGAGAGTGTCTCACCCCTCACTACAGATCAGGTATTTTACATAACATAGTTCACCATTTTGTAAGGAGAGAATTTAAATCATGAATAATGAACAGATTTCCTCTAGGGTAATCAGGAATGCAATAGTACATGACATAGTTCACCATTTTGTAAGGAGAGAATTTAAATCATGAATAATGAACAGCTTTCCTCTAGGGTAATCTGTTGTGTTATGGTTCTGCCAACTGGGAATGCAAGCTGCATATACATGCCAAGGTAGTCTTCTTCTGATCCAGGAAAGTTCACAAGGCCCTTCAGCTCATTTAAATCCGTTTCTTTGTGACTTTAAATTAGGGTGGAAAACAATGTGACAGCAATGAAGAAGGGAGATGTTTTCTTTTCATTACATTTTAATTTTTTCCCCTTGTTTTGTAGCATCTGGCCACAAGAGTAAAGGAGAGGTTTACTAAAGCAGCTTAATATTGAGTGAGCAGCTGCAAAGGAACCATAGCCTCTAATAACTTGTGACCTTTGAATTTGATTCATTACCTCTAGTTATGTTATAGAATAGAAAGCATCTAATAGCTAGTGTTCCCAAAAGATTAGTTGCCCAAAAGCAAATGTATAGAAAAATAGATTCTAGTTATTTTCAAATATTGAAAGCATTGTATTTATTCATCTATAAGATATAGGTTAATAAACACTGCATAGCAGAATTTTCTCTTATACACTGTAATGAAAATATCGTGAAGAATTATTATTGACTCTTCCATCAACATAGATGTAATCATAAAAGAGTAGGGAAAGAACAGGGAAGTGTGATGGTAGTTTGAGAAGGGAAAGACAAAGAATTGATACCAAGCAAGTACGTCTAAGAGCATGTCTCTTAAACTCAGCCCAACAAATCTGTATTAGTATCAGTGATAACAGTGTATAAAAGAATATTATATAGAAGAATAATCGGTGAAGCTAGAGAGATCACTCAATGAATAAGAACACATGTCACTTTCTAAACTGAGTTCATCTACTTCTGGCAGCTCACAATCACTTAGAATTACAGCTCCAATTCCATTTTCTGGCATCCAAGAGCACTACATTCATGTGTACACTGACCTACAGACAGACAAATATTAATAAAATGATCTCCAAAAAGGAATTATGAACATGAAACACAAAAGTAATAATGGGTACAGTTCACCCAGTTGGTGTGTCTTAAGTTTTGCACTTAGGACATTATACTAAGCACTCCAATTAAAAGATAAAGGAGTTATCTTGATTCAGAGTGTCAAGGGAAACATCCCACTGTGGTGGGGAAAGCACTGAAGAATGAGGATTTAGCAGCTACTCACATTGTACCAACACTCAGAAAGCAGAAACATGAAATAGGGTCAGGTTATTATTCCCCAATGCATACTTCCTCCAGCAAAACTCCAATTCCAACAGATTCCATAACCTTTCTAACTGGTATCACTACCTGGAGGATACATATTCAAATATGTGAGCCTTTAGGTGACGGTTTACACTTAAATCATATGAATAGGTGTCTGAAGTTTGGTTTTAGTCAGAAGACTCAAAGATGCGTTTGTATCTATATAAATGAAACAAAACCAGGCAAAAATAATGTATGCCAACACCAAACTTAGGCCCTTTCTGTATTAACACAATACTTTGGAACAGCAATTCAAAGCAAAGAGAACAGATGATATATAGATCTTCAAGGTCTAGTGGGAGAAAAAATTTAGATACTGTGGGACTAGGAAGCATGCCAGAAATCTTGGTAAGGTAGAGTCTGAGACCCTGGAAACTTGGCTGCACACGAGACTCTAGGTGGCTCCCTGCTTCCTATCAGATTCCTGGCCTAGACATATGTCACAGTCCCCATATTGGTAAAGTAGCCCAAAATAAAGTTCTCCATGCTAATGAGGTACCTAGAGGCCCTGAGGGTTTAGCCAATAAGCTCTGCTTCCTGGACAGTCCTCCCTGCAAATAGTTTGTAATATCTGGTCCACCCTGAGAAGTTGGTACACATCCATTTTCAACAATGAACAGTCAATAAATAATATGGATAAACATGGACTCTTCTCTTTTATCAAGAACTACCATGAGGATCATAGAGAAGTCTTCAGGTAGAGAGACAAAGCTTAAGTATCCCATAGAAGGCTCATCTGCACTCCCAGACAACCAACAAGCTAAGGACAATCATCAGTGAGCTAAACCAGAGCATTCATTACCCTTGGCCCCGGGCTAGATGCTGTCCTCAGCTCTGGGCCCACAACTTTGCTGCCAACCCATCGAGACTCAATGGTTCCTAGATGTCAACGAGTTAGGAAGCCCCTAGTCCTGGTCTCATTGAGGGCCATGAACCCCCAACACTTCATTTCCAAATTCTCTGTATGGTTCTCCAGTGGTGACTGTAGACCCAGAAGTCAGGAAACCCCAACTTTGCCCCACCAATCTCAAACTGCATCTTTCCACCCTCTGAGTAGTGTTTTGGTGCTCCCCTGTAGCCCAACACAAGATGGCAGCAGTACAGGGAGAGACAGTCAAGCATCCCCCATGGTGTTTGTTGCCTCCCCCAGGGGTGGGACATAACATAGACGCCCCAAGATACAAGTAAACAACCACCAACATTGACTTTATTGTAAAATGTTTGCTGTATCTATCTAAATCTCTTAGTTCCTGATTCTGTGTATTGATTACAAAAGCAGGAAATGACTTAAGAAAAATCAGAGTTGTATAGATCAGACTAATTAATAAATAAATACTACAATTATATTAAATTATAGTCGCTATCTTTGAAATTGTCAAGGGTCTGGGCATGCACAGATACAAATTCCTTTAATAACAAAAACTTGTTTAATTTTTTACTTTTCTATTTAATATTTAATCATGGTCTCATGTAGCCTAAAGAGATAATGAAGCTTCTTCTTCCACCTCCCTAGTAATAGAACCACAGGTATGTCCCACCTGTTTTACTTGGTGATAGAGATGGAACTCAGGAGTTACAGATACTAGGGAATCATTCTATTCATTGAGTGCACAACAGAATTCTTTAGTTTTATTCTATGAAAAATATCTCTATATTCTAATAATGATTCTTGTGCTTTAGATCCTGAGTTTTAAAGATGGACAAGAGCAGAAGCAGTTTCATTCTATCAGTAACATCTGCAGCATAAAATTTGTACATAGAACTAAGCTCCTACTGAACAAAAGAATCTTTTGAAGAGGTATGCATATGGAAAGGTATGTACCCTTTGGAACATCCAATTTCCAACTGTCACACCCCTACTCCTGTCCACCCAATCATCATCAGCCAAAGAACTACAGGACACTGAGGTCCTTAAAGCCAAGATCTCTGTTTTCTTGTATTCAAAATATATTGGAAAACAGGAATTGGAAGAAATGCGTTTACTTACACTTCATCAAACCCTACAGTGTGCATCTTAGAATTTATAAAAAGCTATAAAACAAAGATTAAAATACCATTAAATTTTAACAGTAAAACAAGGTAACTGTTCTGTATATGTATATATAAATGTGTGTGTGTATATACATATGGGTGTTTATAAAATTTTGTACTTGTACAAGTTTTGTACTTTGTACAAATGCAGTTTGAGATGGGTGGGGTAAAGTTGGGGTTTCCTGACTTCTGGGCCTATAGTCACCACTGGAGATCCGTACAGAGAAATAGGAAATGGCCTTCCTATTTGCCTATTTTCCCCAAAATGTTTCTAAGTTGCTATTCCAAATTCATGTATTTTCTATATACATAACCCACTGGGTTCAATTTGTCCTATCAGTATGAATTTAGAGTCACCAACTGGAGCATGTACAGCCTACCAATGTTTAACTTCCCAAAATGAATGATTCTCCTCCCTGTGCAAGCAGCCAACACATCTCATTTATAAATGCATTCTTCTGAGTTTCTTCTTCAATTTATGTTGAATTTTGCTGCCTTGTCCTTGTGCAGCTAACCTATGCTGTTGTGATTCAAGATGAAAAAGACTATCTATCCATAGGACAGTGTAATGTTTCTGCTTGGATGAAAGGGAATCTGGACTTGGAAACCAAGAACAAACAGCTGAGGGAATAGTATATCAGTGGAAAGGCACTTTTTCTTGCCTCTCGTTGAGAGGGTCAAATCAGAAGAAATTCAAGAACACGGGCTTCTTTCGGAGGGGATGGAAGTATAATCAGGGATAACTGATAGCTGCCTTTCTTCTCCTTCTGAGCAGTGCACTCACATATGTTCATATCTACTTTCAAACATGTATATAATATAATAGATAATATATGTTATATTATAGATAACATATGCATATACTTTAATATATATTTGAAAAGTAAAAACCAAATTTTAGAATATTGCATGGTTTATTTCATACAATCAAAGAAAAAGTTAAATGGCAATGCAGTTTTCATTTTAATTGCACTTGAGTTTTAGAGGAACTAAAAATGAAACAACTATAGAGCAATCTATGAGCTAAACACTTATTACTTGGATCCTTCATTGACTACCCAGATGAATGACCATTGATGTGCTCTGAAATGTTTCCTATACTCAGTTTCTTCATTGTTATTTAAATGCCATGGTTTCTTATCAGTTTCTTAAGGTGGATTTCAAATCAGCAAATTAAACATAAGATTTATTGAAGTTGGTATTTCAAGCAGAGAATCCTCATCCATCCATCTGTGTTGAAACCTAAAACAAATCTGAACATAGCTTCTAATAGCCATGCTTCTTCAAGGCAAGGTGTAGGAGAATATGTACAACCTGCTATTCAAGGATTGGAATGGAGTGTGGAAAATAACATTGAAGTTATAAAATAACATGTCCAGGTTCTTTGGTCCCAAAACAAAGAATTAGACCAGAGACACATGAAATTTGATAAAAACTAGAGACAATGTATAAAGAACAGAAAAGAATGTACAGAGAGCTGGAAATGGTTAGAACCTATAAAACTGTTCAGCCAGAGGAGTAGACGTCATTTACATCACATAAACATTAACATCTAGAGATTTATGAATCTTTCATTCAGCTTCTGTCCTTTACTTGTAGTTTAGATAAGGAGGAGACCCTGGGTCTCATTCCAATAGCAACTTTAGCATGTTAATCAGATGCTTCTGTTTTTCAATCCTACTTTTCTTAGTTTGGTTTAAGAATGTATGAGTTCCTGCCTCTGGCTTCCAGCTCCATGGGTTACTACATAGTCTAGGTAGTAATTGGTACTATGGTTGCAGTAATTGATTCTATTGTAGCAATAACTGGCATTATGACTTGAGGGATCAATAGTAAATCACTGAAATGGGAGCAAATAAATTTGTAAGCATTTAGTGTTTGAAATGAAATTTCAAAGTGTCTTAATGGCCCTTGCAGATAAAAGAGACAACTAATTCAAAGAGGATTCACCAGTTATTCTAAACAGAAAAGATAAAAGACAAACAGCAAGTTTAGCCAAAGGAACATAATTTAAGTATCAATTAAATATTATTATTTTGTCAAGAATTTAACTCAGTGGAAAGGGACACAGAAAAGCAACTGTAGATTTTTATGTAGTGAGGAAAATCTTGAACAATTAATAATCAAACAAAGAACTAAGGAGAAAATCAACACAAAATGATGAACCTGCAAGATGGATTATCAAGTAGAGGTTCTTGCCCTGAAAGCATGATTCCCCAAGATGGTGACAAGTAGACTAACATAGTCCACAGGGTCTGATCTGAACATTGAAGTTGATCGATTTTGGAACTCAAAGTGTTCTCTCTCTCTCTCCTCTCTCTCTCTCTCTCTCTCTCTCTCTGTGTGTGTGTGTGTGTGTGTGTGTTGTGTCTTCTTTAATTGCTCTCAATATAATGTGAATGCAAATGGATGAATATGTCTGTTGAATCTTTATGTATGTGACATGTATGTACATATGTACATATTTGTGTGATATCAATTTCAAAGTCTGTGTGCTAAGGGTAGAGGAGAACATTGCTTTCCCTGCTCAATTACTCTCAATTTTGTGTCCTTCAAGCAGCGTCTATTTCTAATCCTGAAACTAGACTAGTAGCCTGAAAGCCTCAATGATCTTCTTGGCTCACCCCCTCATAGAATTGGGAATATCTATGTGTATGCAGCCATTTCTAACTAATTTTCGGTGGTTACTATGAGTCTGAGCTCATGTCCTCATAGTTATTCATTAAAATCTCTTAGCTACTGAGCCCAATTTTCACACCATATAGAGCTTTTCACTGGCACCAGAGGTCCCTAATATTTTCAAGGTATCTCCAAATAGGTCCTTTTCATGACCCTTAAAGTTGCCATTGCAGGTGCACATTGCACTCAGCTATTTACACTGTGTTTTGCCTATCTTTTTGTAGCTCCTCATGTTTGTTCAGCCAGCACTTTACCAACTTATCTGTTTTCCAGCAAAGAATATTTTAATTTTACAATAAGGTTATGAATGTATGAAACACCATCTCCTTCCTGTAAGACCACATCCAGAAATCAGGCACATTGATGTTCCTCAAGGGAGTGTTCGAATATTCACAATGACTGTGCTGGGGTGAATAAATACTGTCATATCATATTTCAGGTTATATTTGTTTCCAAATCAGTTCATGGTGGGCTTATGTTTTACTGCCAAATAGTTAAGAGATTTTTCATGAATTTGGATAGAAAACAACAACAACCAAACTACAATCAATAAAACCCCACATAACTGAATTAGCAAGAACAAGGAGAGGAGTGGTTTAACCTAAGAATACAAAAGATTTCAACTACTGAAAACTACTTCTTGCATTTTTGTATATTCACCTGTTCATTTTAATCACAAATCAGTCCTATGTTTTCATTTCATCTATCTTTTTCATCATGTGAATGTAAAGGCTTTTTGATGCAGAATTGGGGACTACATTTCATCTCCACATTTCCTTATTGTCATTTGTGAGCGTTTGGTGACGTGATCCCTCAGCATCCTGTTCCAGGAACTTGCAATCATGATAGACACCCTGTCTGACAACATAAGTTGAAATAAAGTCTACCATAATATGCTTTTTAAATGATATTTTATTCCAACATCAATAAGTAACTAACATTTTAGGTATGATAAACAGATAGATGATAGGTGATAGATAGATAGATAGATAGATAGATAGATAGATAGATAGATAGATAGAGGCAACCAGGAATTTATGGATATCATGTTAAGATGTAGTCAACTGATACTCAGTTGTTTTTTTGAGAATGTTAATTTCATAACTAAAATTTTCCAACTATGTGTCAGAACAGCTTATTCTCCATGTTTGAAAATATCCTACTTATGTTTCTTTTCTATATCAGTTTATTAAAGTAATTACAATTGTGGTTTTGTTTAAATAGAGCAACTATGAAATTTTAATCTTATAGTCTATTTTTATGAATGAGCATGCATTTGTACATACTTGTGGAAAACATCTGGAACTTGCTAAGAATTGAAGTTACTTAAATTGTATATTTTCAGCCATGGTTTTCTTAGGATTTATTGGTGCTGTAACATTTTAAAGATATTTCATATTTTCAATAAAATGACTGACAATTCATAAATTTCTCAAAAGATGCTTAGCTTTAACATTTACATGGTTCCTCATATAGTGACTCATCCAAGTTAGAATGCACTTGTCTATCATAAAGAAATTACCCAAACTCCTGCCTATAGATCCCAATCGTAAAGCTGCACATAACACTCCAATGATTTTTTTATTTTTATATCACAGTTTCACCGATTTTATGTACTTTGAGACAAACACTCTTATAGTCCAGGATAGATACAAGTTCTTTATGAAGCCAAGGATGACTTTGTATTTGAGATTCTGCTATCTCCATTTTCTGAGTACAATCTAGCAGTTTGAAGAAAAATTTGAAGCAAGCATTATTGGCTGGGCCTGTTGGTACATGTCTTTAATCCCAGTACTCAGGAAAAAGAGGCAGCCAGATTTCTGTGAGTTTAAGTCCAGCCTGGTTTACATAAGAAGTTCTAGGCAATCACAGCTATACAGTGAAAACGTGTCTCAAAAAGAGAAAAAAGCATAATTCTAAAGTTTTAGAATTGTCTGTGCCTCAGTGGCTATATTTGTGAGGTCAGTGCAAAGCCCTGGGTTTTACCCATAATAATGCAGGGAAGAAATGAAATATAATGGAAATGCAAATAAGATATTGTGAGATTTGTCAGTGGGTAAAAGCACAAAGGCTGTCGCCTAAATTCAAATGCCAGAACCTAGAGTATAAAGAGAGAACTAACTCAGAAAATTTATCTTCTGACTTTTCATTCATACATGACATGTACTTCTACATACATGTACATATGTGCAGGCAAACAAAATAATTAGTAAATAAGTAAAGGTAACAAATACAAATAAGGCATTTATAAACACAGAAAATAATTTTTTTCTTATTAAAAACAGTTGGGAAATTTTAGAAATGAAAAATGACATTTTCAAAGGAACATTTGAGTACTGGGTAGCCACATTCTAGCATCTCACTACCAAATTCCCAGTTCTTGTGATCTGTATTGAAATTTGTATAATTCACGCATAACCCTGGAGATCTAATAAACATTTGTTTGTCCCTAGCCACACTGACTGATGTGATGCAAGCTCTAATGATTAGATTAAATATAAAAACATGTTTTTGAATTGAACCTATAATGCTCAGATTGCTTTGAGTATTTTTGGGATACAAACATTTTCAAATTACTTCAGATGATGAAATATCAAGCTTAAATATCCACTGTTCTATATTGGATGAATTTAAGTCAGTCCAAGAAGATTAAATTCAGGCCAAGTGCATACTATAGGTAACACATGCTTATGGAAACTGTTAACTTCCTTTTCATGGTTAAGTTAAATCTAAGGTTCTTAAATTTTCAAAATACAGGATTAGAAAGGTAATAATAAGTTAAGATGCTGTTATGTGTGATACTATTCCTTAGGAGATGTAAACAAAAATCTACATAACTACTTGCCTCACTTTGGATTCTACCAACAGAATGAAGTTCAAGTCTTTGAATCAAAGAATGTTGTTGAAGTTACTTAGAGGAATATAGGTGAGGGTTTACTTTCAGGAGCAGGAAAGAAATGGCAAAAGTAAGTGCAATTTTATTAGACATAATATTAAATCAATTAATTGGCTAAATGGTAAACAAATTCATAGATGTTAACATATTACAATTAATAATGTGGTTCAAAAGTGTGAAGAAATAATAGCAAACTTGAAAGCAAAAAATAGGGAAACTGTAAACACAAATATTAAAATACTGTGATTGATTACTTATTAGAAGTAAATAGATTTTTAAGTGAAAATTTGATGGAGTTGGGACAATTGATCAATGGTATATCATTATCCTAATGTATAAGAATCTGTATTCAAAGATTAGCACAAAAAATGCAACAATTAAAATTATAATGAAGAGAATTAATATTGACAGAAAAATTCAACAGAAAGCAGATATAATGACCACTACTATGTGCTACGTGATTTTCTCCATGTAAACAATGTAATATATCAATGGAGAAAGTGTTTGAGACACTATACAATTCACAGGTACTGTAGAAACTACTTAGATACTTGCCACAAATTAGACACTACTAACATAGCACAAAGTATCTTGTCCAATGCCAAAATATATGACTTATATAAATCACAAACAATAATCAAATGAATATGCTTACAGGTTTGTGCTACTTATTAAAAATCTGTTTTTCTCATGACAGCTGAGAAGATATTGATCTGAATATAAAGGAATATTTTTAGAAGCCTACTGAAGATTGGAACATATACAGAGACTCACAATTATACAAAGTGGAGGGAACTAGAGACCTTAAAACACTCAGTATTAAATGAGATTTCTCCATCAGATTCCTCATTCTGGGATCAGGGAACTTTGCAGAAGAGACAGAATAATTTTAAGAGCCACTGAGGATATAATATACGAAGGAAAGAAGGGTTTCGAGACATAACAGAGTTGATGCACATGTGAACTCACAGAGACTGTAGCAGCATGCTCACATGACCTGTCTAAGCCAGACTGGGTCTAGCACTGAGAGAAGGGAATATTAACTCCCATCCAACACCGAGAAGCTATCTCCAATTGATCTTCAATTGGTAACTGCCTACAGAGGAAAAATTACTTTTCTTCAGTGGAATATTAATGGGTATACAAATCATACTTAATTGCAGGACTCATGCTCAGCCAAAACAAAATAACTCAATATTATGTTTGGAGTTTTTTTGTGGGAGTGGGTTGATAGGGTTAAAGAATTCCTCATGTGCTTTGCCTGTTGATTGTTAATCATTTTCTCTACAGGTCTTTAGCTTACAAGTTATGGTTTCTAATTTTTTGTCTTTATAGAATTTAAACGTTTGTCAATATGTGTGTCTGTATGTCTGTCAGTGTTTCTTGTGCTTTTTCTTTGGCTGTTTTTTGTTTGTTTGTTTTGTTCTACTCTTATTTGTTTCTCCTCCTCCCCTCTCCCTCCCCCTTTTTTCCTCCTCCCCCTCCTCCTCCTCTTTCTCCTCTCCTCCTCCTCCTCCTCCTCTCATCATCATCATCATAATCATCATCAACACCATCACTCTTATTATTATTTTAGGTCCCTGTTTACTTTCTAATGAAAGAGCAAGAGGACAAGAAAGAATGTAGATTTGGATGCATGGGGTGGTGGGAAAAGTCATTGAGAAGTTGTGGAAAGGGAAACTGTAATCAGAATATATTGTATGAAAAATCTGTTTTCAATTAAAAGAACAGTTTTGTCTAATGTATATGAAGTAGTCAAATACAGCACAGAAGATATCACAATTTATATTTAGCATGCTAAATCTTATCACTAACCACAAGCTAATAAAATTTAAAATTAACATATGATAATTAAAATAAACCTACGTGGATAAAATTTAAAGATAATTTATAATATTTCTAATTCTAAAAAATTAAATATAGGTTAAAATTTTCACAAATTTATAAAACACAAAACAGTGCTGCCACTTATGCATAGCATTAAAGGTAAAATAAATAAAAAAGTATAAAGCATTTGATGACTTATAGTAGTTGAGTTTTACAATATCAGAATATATACTAAGAGGGAAAACAGAGACTTGATGAACTCCTAGCAAAAATGTAAGGAAATTATTAAATAAAAAGAGACATCACAAATCCTCAATTTAGAGAACAAAAAATATACCTACAATCCCTAGTAAGAGAGACTGCTAAATCCACATTTCTAAAGGACAATGACAACAATAATAGGAAAGATAAATGTAAGGAGGGAGAGAAAGACAGAGGGCTGGGGGGAGAGATGGATGGAGAGAGAGAGAGAGAGAGAGAGAGAGAGAGAGAGAGAGAGAGAGAGAGAAGAGAAGAGAGATTACCAACTCAAATGACATAAAAGAAAGATAGTAAGACAAACGTGAAAACTCAAGACACAGGGAAAAGAAAGAGATAAAATAAGAAAAATCATCCTATAGATAATATTTCAAATAATACATTATTTAACTATTTTTTATAAAGTCTGCAAACCAAGAAGCTTTTAAACACAAATCATCACATAAGATCAAGAAATATTAGCTGCCAAAATAGTGTTCAAATATTTGAACCTATGGGAATCATTTCTCATTCAAAGTGTCATGAAGGTTAAGAAAAATAAAGCTGATTCCAAAGATGAGCTTGAAAAAGCACACAGGAAATACAAAATACTTGAAAAGCTCAGAAAGAAAGATGGGAAGAAAGAAGAGGAACTCAGCCTCAGCATCATAACTCAGGCCAGGGTTATCATACTTTGCTTTCTGTTGCAACTAAAATAATGCCAACTAAAATAATGATGGGAAGAAGAGATTTGATTTTTATGTCACAATTAGGATCCATCATGGAGGGAAGTTAGGACAAAAATTTCAGAGGGAGGAGGGGCTGGAAGCATAGAGGGAATCTGTTTACTGGCTTACTCCTTACAGTTTGATAGGCCTGCTTATTTTCTTTTTTTTTTCATTCTTTTGAGGAAGCAATTAAAAAGTTAGATCCATGTTCAAAACGTTTAGCAATGAACATTAAACCTAGTTTAGTGATGAGTTCTTTGGCCTTTGCCTTTTCCAGTTTGGCTGTGTAAGCCAAAGTTTTGGGACTCAGGGTGTTATCTCCCAGTGGCCGGTGGTCCTCATTGATATCTATATTGTATTTGGTTCTGATATCTTCTACCAGCTTAGCAGAGCACCTTTGTCCTTCCACTTAAATTGTGTGAAGGGAACAGTGGTACCTGTCTATCTGTGGATCAGCTGTTCCAACTTGCCTTACTCTTGATGATGTAGTGCAGGATCTCCATCTTGAGGAAGAAGGGACAGGAAGATCATCAACTCGATGGGGTCCACATTATGGGTGATTACCACCAACTGTGCCTTGACCGTATTGACCAATGCTGGAAAGAAAATGGTCTCTTAGTAAGAACTCATCCTTTGCCATCAGACTTCTTCACATCATGAGCGAACAGCTTTTGCTTCATCTCTATCTTTCTCTCCAACCTGTGCAAGTTTATGAAGATACATAGTTGTTTGCTAGTCCAGTTTTTGGATGTACTGCTTAAAGGCAGGAAGTACTTGTAGGTATTATTAGAGGGTGGTCCTTTGCCTCTGCATCGTTATGAAGCTGAGATATTTGACTGAAAAAAATGAGATCCTTTTTGGGCTGGATGTCCTGTCCAAAGCTGAAGTAGTTATGCCATTTCTGAAACAGAATTTGCCAGTTTTATCCTCCATCTTCTATACTGCTCCAGATGCTGGAGCCACCTTCTCCATTCCTCCCTGCATTAATCCCCTATCCCATCCCTCTTCCTCCTTTTTTGCCTTTATACTGTTTAAATTACATGCAAGTATTAAGATCAGTTCTAGGTTGAGGAACTAGCAATACAGTAGATGCAAATAGTCAAGGACATAGGCCAAGGACCATGGACTACAGGCAGAAATCTGACATTAGACTGGAACAAAGAAGTAATTTCAGGCAGAAATCTAAATCCTAGGATAGAACAAAGAAGAAATTTCAGGCAGGAATCTAAATCTTAGGTTAGAACACATTGTAATTTTTAAAATGCCACAATTATTTTCTTTGATGTTCAAATACATTAAAATATTAGTCTGTTTATAATATTCAAATTCTCTTAAATATCGGTTCCTGAAAATTTGAAGTAAAATAAATGTTTTCTTGTTCCAAAGGTGAAGAACTAGAAAAACAACAACAACAACAACAACAAATTTTAATATTGAATGTAATCCTATGTCACAATGTCCAGGACTCACTCTTCATTTTCTGTGCTACAAAGAGCTTGTGTAACTCTATTTCTGTGACTTTGCCATTCACAACACATACTTTTTTTCATAGTTTTGTGGCAGATCCACTACACATCTGTCACTGTATTGATGGTTACTTGATAGATATGTTATATCTTGTATGCTAGAATCTCCATTGTGACTGGTTTCTACCATTACAGTGGTGGCTATTGCTTCTTTATACACTCCAACAACCCACAAGGTACCACATCTCAGCTTCTTCACAAAGATGGAAGCCAAATTTGGTAATTTCCAACAGTCATCTACATGGTATTAGTTTTGGCATCACAGAACTCAGGATTGAAGTAGCCTTGACCACTTCTACACTATAGATCCTGTATACTGATCCAGAGGGTGGGGTGACTTGGTAGAATTTTTTTTCCTCAATGACACTGATCTCTTATTAATCACAGGAAACAAGGAGAGATAAATGCTAATGTTCAGTTGTTTTTTCTTTTTATTCAGGCTGAGATTCTAGCTCATGGAATTGGGCCATGAACATTAAGGTAGGTCTTGTCTCCTCAATTAACATAATATAGATAATCCCTCACAGACCCACAAAGATGTTTGGTTCATTGATGATTCCATATCCTATCAATAAACTACATTGTTCATATCGCTAGGCTCTTCTTTGACTAGATCATCACTTAAAATAATTTGTATACAATATTTGCATATTGCAATATACATTTGGTCCTGGGGCTGGTTACCTGGGCTCAAGTACCATACACCTGTATGAGTTCATATTCCCAGGAGAATTTCTAGTGCTTGGCAATATCCTAGAATCCTTTTTGCCTACAAGATATTCCACCTCCTATTTCCTATCTATGCTATAAACTAAAGATTTATTATTCAACAATTAATGCAGATAAAAGTTATTTCTTTACAGTTTCTGCCTCTCAGTGTCTCTGTCTGTGTCTCTGTGTCTGTGTCTCTGTCTTTGTCTGTCTGTCTCTATCTCTATGTCTGTTTCTGTCTGTCTCTCTCTGTTTCTGTCTCTCTCCCTTTCTCTCTCTCTAATTCATACTTGTGGATTAAATGTAAGCTCTCTGCTATTGTTCCATTGATATGCCTGTGCTTGCTACAATTCTCCCTACCATAAGGGCCACAGACTTACATTCTGAAACTGCACAACTTCTTTTCAATCAAATTGTTTATTTTATCAATTGTTTTAGTCATGGTGTTTTGTCATGACAAAATAGAGAAGCAGTTTAGACATCCTAGGGATAGGGACCTGGAAAAAGGGCTCAGAGGTTAATAATTTTGGCTGGTCTGAACTTCTACAGGTCCAGATATCAATTTCAATCATCAACAAAGTTTCTGACAATAATCTATAATAGAATCTGATGCCCTCTTCTAGTTTGCAATCTTACATTTTTAAAAAGCAAACACATGCTTGAGCGATTGCACACACACACACACACACACACACACACACACACACACACACACACAAAGATAGATAAAAAATAAAAGCCTTAAAAACCCAAATAATAGAAAAGAAACAAAATTCTTTCTCTAAACTAGAAGTTGAAAATGCTTTTGATAAAAGGTCAGATAGTAAATATGTTAGACTCTGTAAGTCATGTGATCCTGTCATGCTCAGTTCTGTTATTTCATGTGTGGACCTTATATATACAAATAAACCACCTTTTCAGTCCAACTTTAGCTTGCATACTGAAATCTAAAAGTCAAAGAATTTTTTATGTTTTAGACAATTGTGTTTTCTTTTTGAATTTTTAAACGTAAGACTATAGAATTTATTTGATGCACCAGATAAACAAAACATGCACTTTAGGCAATACTGACCAATTCACTGTAGGTGACTGTTTCCTGAAATATCATGAGCCTATCCATTGTCAGTGAGTTTTCTTCTTTACTTAAGTCTCCTTGAGCTTTCCCTACATTAGTTTTCACTTATAGTTCTAACCCTCTCTTACATATCTTGGTATTAATAACTATGTCAGCCCAATTGTAACCAATCTCTTTCTCTTTCCCTGAATCCCGGTCCCTTATTGTTCAGAACTTTAGTACATCTTGGCTTCCCTAAATGCATGGAGAAACTTTGGCAACTCCTTTTCACATCCTATCACAGCAGCTTCCATCTGGATGAAGGTCTTTTTATAAATCACATATTTATTTTGATCTAACTGGGCAAGCTACTACTTTCACACATTAAAACAACTTTCCCTTTTACATCCCTAATTGCACACTTCAAAGAAGGAGCAATCCTCTGATTACTTCATGACTGGTTCATCTAAGCAAATCTTCTGATCTCAGAGGTTCATTTGTCATGCTGAAAGCAGATTGAACAGTGTGACCACTGTACTGACACTTTGATAGATCTTAGCAGCCAGAGTTCTTCCTGGAGGCTACATTTTATCTGAAGCATATGACTGAATTAATCCACAGCTTATACTACAGTTTTCCTTTGACACTTGAATCTAAATACAGCAAGACAGATTAAAAACAACTTTCCCCTGAGATTTGATACTCTCTGACAAGTGACTCCAGTCTGTATTTTCTGGAACCCAGGGAGATCTAGACTTCAGGAAAAGTTTTTTCCTTCTGATCATAGGCTATGATTTTTATTCTGGGCTCCTGTCCTGAACTGTGTCTTTCACAGAATAAACACTGCAGTATCTTTCTACTAAGCTGTGAGTATATTACTAATCTATTCATTTATCTACTCAACTCCCTAAGGCTTTATCTCATTAAGAAGGCAAAGTGAATATCTTAAATATAATAATATCTGTGAAAGTAAATCATTCCAAGATATAAGAAAGTGATAGACAAACTGCTTTTACATTGGTTCTGAGGGATCTGTACTCAGATTCTTATGATTGTGTATCAAGGACTTTTCAATTTGAGTTATCTTCCCAGCTCTTTTTTAAAAATACATAGTGAGTTAAAATATCCTTCACTGAAATCATAGAATCAACTATGTTGATTATTATCATCTAATATTATATTTATTTTGATAGTTTATAAATAAATAAAGCCTCCCAGTGCATTTTATTCACACACGGAGCTCTCACTTAACTCAAATAAGGAAATTAACACAAATGAAAGAGAAAGTGTCTGTAGACTGTTCTCCAAACATGTTGAAACCCACCTTTATCATAGACTCCTCCACAGTCTCTTCTCTCTGTGATAACAAGAAAAATAAAACATGCCTAATAAAGAATTGCTGCTACTTTACTAACTGCTTCAAATCTCATGTCCTCCGTGACCTCCAACCATGGCAAAGATACCCCATTCTCCATCCATGGCTGCAGTCATCCTGCTTTCAGAGCAATTTTGGCTTGTTCTCTGTCCTTCATCTGCCTTGCCTAAAGTAGAGGCTATTCCAGGGGAATAGTTTCCTAAACACAAAAGAAAGAATAAATAAACCTTTTAGGATGCAAAAATAAAATAATATGTTAGAGGTTTTGATTGTTCTATTTGTCACAGAGAATAGCAGATGCAACAATTAGAATTTAAAATCAATCACTACAAAATTGACAAATAATGTTCATATAACATATCATTTGTCTTTTTTTCACAAAGATACAAAAGCATCAGTATAAAAATAATGACAACTTGCCAGCTAAACGTATCCAATTACCCACAGATGAAGCCTGTCCCTTTTCATTTTGTAAATTAAGTTGGGATGGGGGTAAAATAGGAAATGAAAGGTGTGGTGTAGTGATGTACTAGAAAACATTATGATGTATAGATTGATGCAAAACAGCATTACCTTCTTTCTAGTGCACAGAACCACCCAATAGCCAATTTCTGAAGCCTCAAAACCTTTCAATTTTCTTCTTCCTAACAATCCCAAGTAATTTCTTCTTTCTTTACTTCTGCTGTGTCAGAAGATAACTAATCTAATAGGTGTCAAGGGATTATATTAATCTTATACTCTATGCAGAGGTAATTGAAAAGTAAATGTGAATAAAAACAGTACTGTACTACGTGAAAATGGATGTGAGAAAAAGCATTTTCTCTTAGGAGATTGACATGGAAAAAGACGAGTATGTCCTGGAGAAGACTTAGTGGCTCAAGTGTATCTGTACAGCATGAGGACCAGAGTTTAAATCCACAGAATCAATGTAAAAAGCCAGATATGGAAGCAATGTAGTGAGGATGAGGGGATGGAGACAGGCAGTCTCTAGAGCTGATTGATTGGCCTGACTAGCTAAATCCATAAGAGCCAGGTTCAGTGAGATGCTTATATGAAAATAAAAGGTGAACAGTGATGGAGGAATAATTGTAAATCAATTTCTGGCCTCCATTTGCACATTCCTGTGTACACATCTTCATAAACACTGTCATAAATGGCAAAAAAAAAAAAGCTGCACAAGCAAAAGAAGAAAGAATGTGCAATAGTAAAAACAGATGATCAATTTAGAGTATGCAAAGAACAGAGAGAAGGCCTGATCAAAGGCCTGATGATAACCTATCCTGAGAAAAAAAGGTGACAAATGCAATGGGCACTTTGGTCCAGGTGACTTCTCGAACCAAGTGGTTGAAGAGAACCTCCTTAGTGGATATAGCTCATCTTTGTTCATGATTTTACAAGAGTTGTGAAGCCCATGCATCAGTTTTAAATAGTGGAAACTGGCAGGTCTAGAAGAAACTTGATTTCACCAAATTCTGGCAGTTACATAAAATCCAGCGTTCCTCAGGAATTTATGAAGCTGTTTCCCCTCTAAGTAATTTTCCTTTTCACCAGCAGCAAAGACAAATCACTGTCTGTGGTGGCTATGAGTGTACCAAAGGTCATGCTAGCCTATAGGCTTCCTCAGTATCATGAGTAACTATTATACATTTCAGAGTATCTGCTGATGTTCTGACTTTTATCAGCCCACCCCCATATCTACTCTAAACTTACTCTAGCTCAGCAGTTTCTGTTCCTCCAGCTTCACACCCTCCTACTATTTTGCCTATGTTCTCTCTTTGTCTTCTCTTTCTTGCCTGACCTCTCTCTCTTTTTGTCTTCATCTCACTCCTCACCTCTCTATCTCTTCCCCTCCTTCTCTCTTCTAGTAGCCAAGTTCAGTCTGCTAACCTTGTTCAATGGACTTCGTTCTCTCTCTGCTTTGAATTAATCAAGGTGCCTTTTGCTGTTCTATCCCTCACATATGCAATCAAAATCTTCTCCCTTAACCAACCATGAAGTCGTCATATCATCAGTTTGTATAGAAACTTCCATTCCTTCCTTGGGATACAGCTCTTAGTTTTAGAAGAATCCACTGCTTTGTGTTACATAATGTAAAGCAATAACCATTTGTGAAAGGTCTCTGGTCTCAAAGGGGATATTGCCGGAGATCGTTCTTTTGTGTAAGTGACTTAATAGAATAGTTTTCAATATTATAAAATGACAGCATTTGCAGAGGCTCTGGGAAGAGAATTCTGGCATCAAAATGAATTATACATCATGATAAGATAGATCTCTGAGAAACAGGTTATAAGATAGAATGTGGGATTTTCCTGTTACCTGCTTGAAGTTTATATAACCTGTTGATTTGATGTTTGATGTTGATAGTAGAGCGATCCCTAAGTCTTAGATGCCAGATGAGGGATGAACGGATTTTCAGTTTTAAGAATATAGTAAATAATTTTGTTATTATGTGACTTAGAAGATGGGAGAAAGTGGGTAGGCAGGGCAAATTTGGCATTATATGAATAGAGACCCTGTCACAAGAAGCCTGGCCCTGTAAAATTCCTTGGGAATAGTAATTACAGTACCTTTTATTTTCCTGAAATTCAATAACCTTGGGAACTATCTTAGGTTCCATCAGAGAGGAAGACTCACAATCAGGACTGTCACAACAGTCACAGTAGATCTACTGCAGGTGTACAAGATCTGAATTTTTCCTTGCCCCAAACCTATTGATTTGTTTTTCCATTTCCATCAATCCATCCATTTTCTTTATTTCTCTCTTTCTTTCATTATTTCTTTCTTTACTTTCTTTTCTCTTCTTTCACTCTTATTTTCCTTTTACGTCTTTCCACTTCTCCCCCCCCCCATTATTCCTTCTCTTTCAGTAGGTATGTGTGTAGAGTCTTACTTAGGTATCCTGACTAGCCTGAATCTTTCTCTATAGAGCAAGTTGGCAAGAAACTCATATAGATTTTCTTTAGGGTATAATAGAACTATTGTGGGGCATTATGAAGTAAATCATGCCTCCAATGAGGATTCTCAGCTTTCAAATTTTACTGTGTCCTGAGTTAAGAGGGAGAATTATTTTTCTTCTTTGTGTTTAGATGGCAGAATGCCAAAACTGGTGCCCAGCCTCTTGGAAATCTTTGTGATCTACAGGTATCATCCCAAAGTTTGTGTTAGAAGAAATGCCTTCTGTTGAAAAACGATATGTGTCAGCTATGGGTATCATGAAGGGCTAATCAACTTGAGAATGGACAAAGTCCAGGAATTGAATCTTCATTTGCAAACAATTATGTTACAGCCAGTGCTTTAAAAACAATAAAATTCATTTTCTCAGAAATATTTTTTATATTGTGACAATAAGAATATCATAGAAGACAAAAATGTCTTCCACTTGGATGAAGCTGGAAACTGACACTTAAGCAGATATCCCACCATATATTACTGTAGAGTTTCCACTAATTGCAGGAAACATCTCACAGAGCTGTTTTAATCTTCTCTGGTAACATGTACAATGCAGACTCAATTTGAAACTTAACAAATTTCGCCCAACACACACTGGTGCTTTTTTCCAATTTATTTGAAAACATCTTCAACACAAACATAATCCCTGGGAGGGGGCTCTGGGATGTATAAGACTGAAGGCCAGATCATTAGCTTCATACAAGCAAGTGGTAGCATAGGTGAGTTCACTTCTCTGTTCTTTTGAATGTTTGTATGATATGTCTGTCTGCTTGTTTTCCTGTCTTCACTTCCCCACAGCAATGCACCAAGATATGGCATGATGAGAAAAATAAACACTTTCCTCCCATGTGTTACTTCTTTTCTAATTTTATTGTCACAACTATAGAAATAACACAAGAATCATGTCCCACAATGAGAAAATTGAGGCGATATGTATTCAAATTTTGGTCTGGGACCCTAGTGGATCATCTTGTTATGATCACACATCTGACTAGAAATAATCCAAAAGAGAGAGGGTTAATTTTACCTCACATTTTAATAAGAGATGCAGTCAAGCATGGCAGAAATAGCAGAGTCACAGAAACCTGAGGTGGCTATTAACATACTTTCTGTTGTCAGAAAGTGATACATTAACAAAAATGAGACCAGGTTATAAGACCTAAATGATCTATCTCTATCGACTGATTTCCTCCAGTAATGTACAACTATTGAAGGTTCAACCTTTCTAAAACAGGACCAGAAGATGGAGAGCAACTGTTCAGAAATATGAGCTCATGAAGGAAATTTTACAATCAAACTTTACCATTAGAAGCCTGCACAGTGGTTTCACAAATTTCCTAAGTAGGAAGAGTGTCATTTACTAGGTAAACCTCTTTTGTTGAATTTGTAGGGACAAATAGTGATGTTGGATGGATAGAGACAGGCTTCATCCTCCATCAGGACAAGGAAATCTGAGGGCACAGGTTATCTTTGTTTCTCTGACTTGATACCAAGTCAAGTATTACATTCTTTATATCACATTCTGACTTCTGTTTACACTGGGCTCAAACTCTATTTAAAACTGTGAATGTCCAAGTCCCTTTTTTCTGGAATTCTTCTCCTAGTCTATGTCTTGAAACTGAAGGAATTAACACTCTAGCTCTGAACAATTTGATACTGGCTCTTTACAGTCTGTCCATGTCATAGTCTCCTTCAATGATTTATGCTCAATTCCTAAATCTTTTTGTTTAACCTCTCTTTCCAGGTCTTTTGTGTGGCTACGTTTGCAAGTTCTCAAGCCAGGGAACAGAAATAAGAATAATACCACATGTCTTATACTTAAGTCTTAGGAGGCCATGTTTCTTTCTCTGATGCCATGAGAATTATCTGATATAAATAGTTGTGTGTAAAATAATTACATAAAGGGTCTCAGGAGATGACTCAATGGTTAAGTTGCTTATAGTTCAGTCAAGTGCATCTGAGTTAAAATCCAGTTACAGGCATAAAAGCTCAGCATGATGATATGTTCTTGAAGCATAGTGCAAAGCAAAGACAGGATAATTTCTGGAACCTTTCAGGCCAGCTAACTAGTTACATGGTTCGGGATACCAGTGGAGGTTGTCTTCTAACCTCTAGACTCATAACATAGCATACATATACACTCACACATAAGAATGCACACATATATGTACATCATACATGTGAACAGACAATAAAATAATTGTATGCAAAATTTGCCATGTTGTCAGTAATAAGTAAAATCATAGAACATATTTAAATACAATTGAAGAAGAATTAAATTGAATTGTTCCCACCCACATCTTCAAAGCGAGAGCTGAAACAGGGAAAAGGTTGAATCACATTGTCTATGACTTAAGCAACAGGCCATTGGGCTTATACAAAAGCAGAGAATGAGAGCCATTGGGTGTGAAAGACACAGAGCTGGCAAGTACGTCAGTGAGGCTGCTGAATGAATATCTGGAGGAGTTCACATTTGCAATCTGACAGGGCATAATTTTAAGGACATATAGAAATGGGAAATTACAGTCTTTATGATTATGGATTCTGAGACTCACTGAATCACAAGGGTTGGTACCCATTAGTATTGCTGTTCATTATACTGTTCTTTATCAAAAGTGATAATAGTCTTACATTTCCAAATTCAGGTAGAATGGGCCAGTTTATCTTTTCATGACAAGCAGTCCCCAAGAGTCAAGAAATTCTCCTGATGAAACATGCATTCCTCTCTCATACAAATATCTGCCCAGATTAGCTATGGGAAGTCATTTAGGTTAGTGGAGCTTACCTGTCTTCATAAGCTTTTGTGAAGTAAGATAAGGAATTATAGGGAAGCAAAGACTGGCTTTCAAGCTCCAATCTAGAAGTAACACAGTATGCTTCTAATAAAATGACATTTATCAATGTGAGGTCATCTGTCATTTCAAATGGGGAAGAAATTTCAATTCTCCCATACAAGCTGGAAGACACAGACCAGAAATCAGTGTGTACCAAGAGTCCAAAAAACACCACAACCTGCAAAAATTAACACTTTGGGAAAGAGACTTTTTATACTCAAATTGATGTGGTAGACATTCTGAAAGTGACTGAATCAAAAAAGTGGGTTTCTAAAGCAGCTCGGTACAGATGCTTAGGGATGTTTATATTAGTGGGATATTAGCAATAAATGGTCAAATTATAAATGGGCTTACCTTTTGCAACCCACCCTCATTTGAACAATGCCACATAGCTATATGTGCTCAACATACAAGCAACTGACAGTTCAAACTTAAGAATATATTAACACTGTTGTGTAACTTTCCCTGGGTAGATATGCGCAAATGTCTGCCTATTCACCCAGATAAAATATCAACTATTCTACCCGAGTCTGGCTTAATGAACCAGTGAGTTTATTAGTGTTCCTTACAGTAGCAAAAGTACAAAGGCATAGCATCACCAGAAAGCCCCCCCGTCAACTCATTGAAACTATATCTCTGAAGTTTGCTGCATAGTCTGTAGTTGGCTCCATCAAATAAACTCCAACTGTAGCATGGAATCCTGTGAATTCTTTAGCTCACAGAAATCTCTCTCAATTTCCCTCAGCTTCCAGAGTTTTCATTGGCAGTTTTCTTTGTTCCAGAGGGAATTCTTTAATAAGAAGGAACAGATACTCAATATACGTTCTAGTAACTATGTATTAAAGGATGTTAAAACAGGGCACTTGAGGAAAGCAGTTCTCCTTTATGATGACCCATGATGACCCATGAAGTGGCTAGACCAAGGAGAAGAACACAGTCTTTGACAGGTAAGCACTGATGTAAAATTGACAGATAATAGGAAGATAAGTAACATATGATGACAGAGTTATAGCAGATATAGAGGTGACTTATAAATAGATTGAAACATAATTGACAAATAATACATAAAATATAGAAGAAAGATAATAGGTATAGATAAATGACAGATAGATGATATGTACATATATTAATAGATACATAACAATCATGTAGATTTATAAATATATAGATATGGATGGATGAGAGATAGATAAATAATAAATAAATAAATAAAATGATAGATATATGAATAGATTTCAAACCAGTGGATGTGAGCTGAACCCCTTATATGCCCTCAACAGCATGCAAATTTATCTATCAAGAGCACATCACTCACTTGTCCCAAACAGAATGGCCACACAGAATGAGTTGGAAGACATATGAATAAGAAATGACATTTGTCTGAGCCCAATCATGGATAGTCATTAATATTGCTAACAGGCCATATGTTAAGATTGGCCCAATACCACCACCAGATGCATCCTCCCAGGCAAGCTGAAATACTTTCTAATGATGTCTATAAGCCAAAAACACTGCATCTACTTCTATTCAAATATCTTGCACACTTGGCTAGAAACAGACCATCAGGGCAAAAACTATGTCCTAGGGACACTTCATTTTATGAAAAATGAATGTAGTCAGGGGCTGAGTCCTGCAGTTAAATCTGGCCTAAAGATGGTATACTTTTTCTAATGAGAGGGGAAGAAGCTATTTGCTTGATAATCTAGACCAGCTCTTGAGTTAACAAAATTCAACAAGGTTTTGTATATGTCCATCTTATGCTTAGCTTTGCATGTATTTAATCTTGATTACTAACTAACTTGATGAGATTTAGAGTCGACATGAAAATAATCATCCAGGCAGAGTAGTTTTTTGACTGTGCTACGTGAGTGAGAAGTCCCACTGTAACTATGGGTGGTTTCATCCCATGGGCTAAGGACCCAGACTAAAGAAAAAGCACAAAGTCAGTGAATCAATAGTAATTACCTCTCTGCTTCCTGACTGTTGATTCAATGTGATAAGACATTTCACTATCCTGCAGCCACAATGTCTCCACCAATGATAGAGAGTACCCTTAGACTGATATCTAAAATAAAATAAAATAATAAAATAAAATAAAATAAAATAAAATAAAATAAAATAAAATAAAATAAAATAAAATAAAATAAAATAAGATTTCTTCTGTTTCAACATTAGTTTGTTGAGGATTTTGTCTTGCCAACTAGAAAAATAACTCATAAACCTTGCAATAAGGAAAAATGAGAAAGGAATGATTCATAACAATGGATAAACAAGGTTCATTTTGGCAAGAGTGTGCTAATTGAATCAAATAGCATAAAATCAGAAAGGACCTAAGACATCTTAAAATTCTACTAAGGAATTATAAGACACTGTTCCCTATAGCACCTGCAATATACACTAATTGTATTGTTCCTCAGATGAAGTTGCCAGTGCTGGAAGATTTTATGATTTTCCTCATGGTCCATAAGATGATAGATTCAAGATTGGAACCTCTAATTATAAAGACCATATTGGAAATTCTCCATCACACAATGAGGGCTAAGTTCTGAAAATAGGCTTAGGATATAACTAATAACTATCAATTTTCTTAGCCCTTACAGAAAATTGGTCATTTAGCCTTCATACCAACATGCAAGTTAGTTGCTAATATAATGCTTATTTTCAAATAAAGACATATGCATAAAGAATATAAGTAAGCAATTAGTCTAGACTTACCCAAGAAAACAGGAGGAGGAGTGAGAGTCTGAACTCTATAAAGGTCTTAGATTCTTGCCCACTACAATTCATTAAATAGTATGAGTTAGTATCAGGTCAAAAGCATTGACAAGCCTTTGTTTGAAGGTGTCATTGAGTTTTATTATCTGGCTTAAATGAGGAGGTCTCCATCTCAGCTATCTCTGCACTTTGTTTTCAATATCTACAAAAGAAAAGCTTCAAAGCTTAGGTGGGGTCAGAGTTCAGATAGATATTATAGAAATGAATGAGATGTGAAGAAACAGAGACAACAATAATGACAGAAAAAATAATAGATAGATGATAGATAGAGAGATAGATAAAATAGATAGATAGGTAAATTATAGGTAGATGATAGATAGGTAGATTATAGATAGATAGATGATATATAGCTGATATGTAGGTAGATAATAGTTAATAGATAGATGATAGACAGGTAGATGATATATAGATGATAGGTAAATGATAAATGATAGATAGATAGGTAGATAGATAGATAGATACATAGATAGATCGATAGAAAATGATAGATGGTAGAAAGATAGATGAAACATGGATGATCACTAGATTAGACAGACAGAGATGATAGAGATGATAAATACATACATAGAATATTAAAGATTTTTAATTATTGAGTTATATGCTTAAATGAGGAGTTCCATTCAGCTATCTCTGCATTTGTTTTAATATCTACAAAAGAAAAGCTTCAAAGTAGGTGGGGTCAGAGTCAGATAATATATAGAAATGAATGAATGTGAAGAAACAGAGACACAATAATGACAGAAAATAATAGATAATGATAGATAGATAGAGAGATAGATAAATAATAGATAGTATCTGTGTATAATATATACATATGCTGACATATATATCAATACATAGATATACACAATTGATATCAATACTTTTAAAACTTCTGCTCAAAGAAAAATGGGACCCAATTGTCTTCAGAAACACTAGAAGAGAGCATCAGATCCCATTATCTCTAATGGATAGTCTGTGAGCCACTGTGTAGTTGCTGGGAATTGAATTCTGGACCTTTTGGAAGAGTGTCAGTGCTCTTAACCACTGAGCCAGCTCTCCAGCCCCAACTCATGGACATATTTGTCAGAGCAGTTCCTGCATGGAGGTAGGGTTGAGGAGGTTCGATTTGAGTGGCCTGATGACATGTGGCATTGGGCAGAAAGCCACACACCAGGGCTTAGAAGCATATTTCCCAGATAATGAGTTTCTCTGAAGTTACTTGAAAACCAAAATTATGACATTCAAGCATCAAAAGAATCAAATTGTTCTGTAGATAAACTAACTGTAGCCCAACCAATGGAACAGTCTCTAAAATAATATCATAGCATTCACAGTCAATTATTCCACTTCCAATTTTACACCCCAGAGAAATGGTAGGCATTCATATAGCAACATTGCTTGGTAGAAAGACTACATCTGAGGTCATATGTCTCCTAACTTCATTGATAATCATACTGTGCATGTATGATCCAGAAATAGCAATGCTGTTAATATTAAGAAACTACAAATTTACAGATTCACTCTTGCAGTCTACTGTGGGAAAAGACCAGAGGGCTTGAGCTGGAAGCTGAAGAATGTGATGGACTTTAGTAGGTTTTCAGATGTGATCCCCAAGAGGCTAATTAATTGCTTTTTAAGTTTGACAAAGAGCATGGAGACAGATTTAATTAAATTAGGAATAAAGAAAAAAATTAAATATAAGATGAAACATTTATATATTTATAAATATATAAATATTTATAATATATAAATATTTGGTGGTTTTAGTCTGGATATCTGAGTAATAATCATGATCCTTTTCTACTGTGCTCTCCCCATTTCCTCAACAGAGGAGAAAAGAGAAATGAAGAAAATAACACGTCACAGAGTTTTTCAGTGATTGATGCAAAAAAAAAATGAGTAATATCAACTGTTTCCTCAAGTAATGAGATAAGGATTTTTCTTTTGCTTCTCAGGACTGTGGTGTATGTCTAATTTTTTTTTTTTATTAAGATTTTCATGGCAGAATCCGAATATTCACTTTAACAGTGAGAGGTGACTAGATGCACTTGCTTGAAGGGGATTGAAAATGAATACCGGTATTTAACACTTTTATGATATGTTTGGCCATGAGATGAGGGTAACCATGGCTTTGTGACAGCTTAAGGCAATTGGTTCCACTGAAAGGAAATCAGACATTAAAATGAAAAAAGGAGAAAAGTGGAGGATGCTTTCCCAGTAATTGGAATCCATGTAACAATAACACAGTGTTACTGAATGCTTGATGCTTCTTATGAAAAGATCTCCTTCTTTATTCCTTGAAAATAAAGCTTACTTTCTGTGCAGCATCAAGATTGTACCCAAGAGGAAATAAAGGAATTAAAAATTTTCTCACCTGAGTACATTTGCATTTGAATCAAGCATGTCCTAAATTCTGTGCAAATTCTGGCTTCAGATTCTCTTCCTATAATCTCCTCATAAAAAGTCACAAGATTTTAGAGTTGAGAGGTATGTTTTAGGGGTAACTTTGAATCCAATTTTAGTTTCATCAGTCACAAAACAAAATCATGATAAAGTAGAATAGTGGTTGACAAGATGGCTCGACACCGAAAGATGCTTGCCCCCAAGTCTTAAATTCAAGCTCCAGAAACTACATGGTAGATGGAAAGACGGATTATTGTAAATTTTCCTTGAAACATCATTAATGTGCTATATGTATGCAATTGCATGCAAATGTACACATGCATCCACAAATGTTTGCAATAGCATGTAAATATATATATGCATATATATGCACAAAATAATAAATTAACAAACTAATACATAAATATTTTTTCAAAGAATAAAGTTATTTTCCAATCACATGAAATCTAGAACATGGAATTGAGATAAGGGAAAAGTATCATTGTCCACATAAAAAAATAAATATCAAATAGAAGTGTAAGCAATTTTCTTTTCAACAATAAGTCAAGTGTATGGTCATTTTTGTGTATTCTAATATAATACATAAAGGCAAATAAAATTGTCTTATCTTATGAAAAGGAAAAAGCAATCATGAAAATAAATATGTATTTGTAACATCCAGAATAATGGATAAAACAAGGTATGAATTGTCGAGATTGCGAGATTAAGCTGGAGTTACAAGGATTCCTTGTTACTATCATCTTAATCCTACAAAACCATTATACATGATGTTGGCAGCATAGAAATACCAATCATGAATTAACACTGCTGGTCCTTTAAATCATATGAATATATTATGAATATATATATTAAATTCATGTGGAAATCTTATGAACCTTCACATTAATTTGTAGTTTTTCTTTTTTTTAATTTTTTATTGGATATTTTATTTATTTACAAGACAGATGTCATCCCTTTTCCCCATTTCCCCTCCCTAGAAACCCCTATCACATTCCCCCTCCTCCTTTAAAGAGCTTATCAGGATGATCAAAGTATCTGAGCCTACTTCCCTGTCCTAGCCCAAAGTCATTTTCATGTCTGAAGCCTAAGCTTCCTGTCCGAATCCTGTCTGAAATTACTTCTTTGTTGTAGCCTAATATTTAGATTCCTGCCTGAGAATACTTCTTTGTTCTAGCCTAAGATTTAGATTCCTACCTAAAATTACTTCTTTTTCTAGCCTAATGTCCAATTACTGCCTGAAACCTGCTTCTTTGCCTTTGGCAAAAGTCATATTCTTGCCATGCAGCCCACTTCCTTGTCTTTGACCCATGTCATATTCTTGCCAAGAAGCCCCAAAGGCTCTTTGCCTCTCTCCCTTTTTTATTTCATCAACAAGACTGAGCCTGTCTTAGGTCATTCAAACAAGAATGCCTTCCTTACCCATCATGGAATATGCATTATCAAAAGCCATGCACTTTTGTCTTAGGTTGGTAACGCACTGTTCAGAATCTTACCTATCCTTACCTTGTCAGCCTGTTAATTTAATAACTCTGTCTTGAGGTCCATTTTCAGGTTCAAGCCATATACTTGACTGCCAACATGTTGATGTTGTTAAAGAAAAGTTTTAATGCAATTGGCTTAAATAAAAGTATTCCCAGAACAAAAAAAGGCTAGCATGATCAAGCTATATATGCCATTCCTGAACCTTGACCAAAATAGAAATACTGACCTCAGGCCATAAGTAATTTTATCTGCAGTTTCTACCGAATCACACTCAGCAGAGTAGCATTTTTGAAATTCATAAGCTCGGTATGTATAATTAATACTTCCAGAGAAGTGTAGAATTTTGCCACATACACTGCAAGGGTCATTAAACTTCTTCCTAATTATAATGACTACCACAGTAAATTTTAGAACAACATAAATCGAATGGTATATTGCATGACACTCAAGATGGCTTTTTATCCTTAAATTCTGAACCTCCTTCCAATAATTTGAATAGGACAAAGAACATCTATCTGTTCTTCTAAATGACTATCTAAATCTTCTTGTATATTCAACACATTAGTAATATGTTTTGCTATATGATTAACAAATGTAGCTGTCTTAACTTCTTGTGTTCCTCTTTCTCCACATCCTCACCAGCTTCTGTTGTTATCTGAGTTTTTAATCTTAGCCATTCTGACTGGTATGAGGTAGAATCTCAGGGTTGTTTTGATTTGCATTTCCCTGATGACTAAAGATGTTGAACATTTCTTTAGGTACTTCATTGTCATTCAATATTCCTAAGTTGAAAATTGTTTGTTCAGCTCAGTAACCCATTTTTAATAGGGTTATTTGATTGTCTGGAGTCTAGTTTCTTGAGATCTTTGACAATTTTGGATATTTGCCCTCTATCAGATGTATGATTGGTATTGATCTTTTCCCAGTTTGTTGGTGGCCTTTTTGTGTTACTGACAATTTTCCTTGCCTTACAGAAGCTTTGCAATTTTATGAGGTCCCATTTGTCAATTCTTGATCTTAGAGCATAAGCCATTGTTCTCCTATTCAGGGAATTTTCCCCTGTGCCCATGTGTTCAAGGCTGTTCCCCACTTTCTCTTCTATTAGTTTCAGTGTGTCCAGTTTTATATGGAGGTCCTTGACTCACTTGGACTTGAGTTTTGTACAAAGAGATAAGAGTGGATCAATTTGCATTTTCCTATATTCTGACCTCCAGTTCAACCACCACTACCTGTTGAAAATGTTTTCTTTTTTCCACTGAATTTTTTTAGCTCCTATGTCAAAGATCAAGTGACTATAGTTACATGGGTTCATTTCTGGGTCTTTGATTCTATTCCATTGATCTTCTTGCCTATCTCTGCAGCAACTGTTCTCTAGTACAGCTTGACATCAGGGATGGTGAATCCTCCAGATGTTCTTTTATTGTTGAAAATTGTTTTCTGCTATCCTGTTTTTTTTTTTTTTTTTTTTTTTTTTTTTTTTTTTTTTGGTTATTCCAAATGAATTTGAGAATTGTTCTTTCTATCTCTGTGAAGAATTAAGTTGGAATTTTGATGGGAATTGCATTAAATTTGTAGTTTGCTCTTGGCAAGATGGCCGTTATTACTATATTAATCCTGCCAATCCATGAGCATGGGAGATCTTTCCATCTTCTGAAATCTTATTCAATTTCTTTCTTCAGAGACTTGAAGTTTTTGTCACACAGATCTGTCATTTGCTTAGTTAGATTCACATCGAAATATATTTTATTATTTGTGACTTTTGTGAAGACTGTCATTTTTCTAATTTCTTTCTCAGTCTGCTTATCATTTAAGTAAAGTAAGGCTACTGACTTGTTTGAGTTAATTTTATATCCAGTCACTTTGATGAAGTTGTTTATCAAGGTTAGGAGTTGTCTGGTGAAAGTTTGGGGGTCACTTAAGTATACTATCATATCATCTGCAAATAGTGATATTTTGATTTCTTCCTTTCCAATTTTTATCCCTGTCATCTCCTTTTGTTGTCTAATTGCTCTGGCTAGGAATTCTAGTACTATATTGAATAGATAAAGAGAGAGTGGGCAGGTTTGTCTAGTCCCTGATTTTAGTGGGATTGTTTCAAGTTTCTCTCAATTTAGTTTGATGTTGGCTATTGGTTTGCTGTATATTGCTTTTACTATGTTTAGGTATGGGCCTTGAATTCCTGTTGTTTTCAAGATTTTTACCATGACGATGTGTTGAATTTTGTCAAATGCTTTCTCAGCATCTAATGAGATGATCATGTGGATTGTTTCTTTGAGTTTGTTTTATAGTGGATTATGTTGATGGATTTCCATATATTGAACCATTCCTTCATACCTGAAATAAAGCCTACTTGATCATGGTGGATGATTGTTTTGATGTGTTCTTGGATTTGGCTTGTGAGAATTTTATTGAGTATTTTTGCATCGATATTCATAAGCGAGATTGGTTTGAAATTCTCTTTCTTTGTTGGGTCTTTGTGTGGTTTAGGTATGAGCTTAATTGTGGCTTCATAAAATGAATTGGATATTTTTAAAAAGAAATTAAGTAACTTGCCTGTGAATATGTAGTCCAGTTATAATTGTTCCTATTCTTATATGGCTAGAAAGCAGACAATCTGTGACATAGCTGTATATTAATACACAACCTGTGAGAAAAGACTTTGATAAATAGAGTTTAAATATTCTAGGGAAGCAGAGTTAATTTGAGGAAGGGCTAAGTTTAGCCTGTAAAGTGAGTCCTGCTCAAGCATAAGAACCTCTGTTTATGCTCTAATAATGGTATTTAAAAATCCAAACCAACAAACTAAAACAAAACAAAAAAAACCTTCCCAAAACCAGAGAGTACTTAGAACATTGCATGGACTTGTAATCTCAGGACAGCAGACAAGTTTGTTCTTAGAAATACCAGTCAGTGTAGACTAATTATTGATCTCTATGTTCAATGAGAGATCTTTTGAAAATAAATAAATAAACAAACAATGGTGAATAATTGAAAGAGACACCATGTCATTAATTTCTGGACTTCATATGCATTCACATTCACATGAACACTGACCCCACACATATATGCACACAAATGAACAAGAATCTGTTATGTATTGATGTTCTTTTTCGTTATAATTTTTACTTAAAATATAAAATACAGTCTAAAACTAGTTGTTCTAAAGGTTCATGGGAAAAAAAAACCCTACACTTAGAAATTTTTTCAAATATAACTGTTGTCCAAATGAAAATCAATGATTATGCCCCAGCTTTATCTTTAGATTTATGGATTGGTCTCCTCTTTGTTGCATGTAGCACCATACAGTACGTAAGTAGGAAGACCACTATGATGGTTTCAATAGATTCATGTATTTGAAGGCTTGGCTCATAGAGAATGGCACTATTAAGAAATGTTGCTTTGTTAGAATTGGTGCAGCCTAGTTGGAGGAAGTAAGGTGGCAATGTTTGAGGTCCCATATGTTCAAGATCCACCAAGTGTGGAATTTCAATCTCTTCCAGGCAACCAGATGTAGAATTCTTTCCTCTTCCAGCACCACGCCTTCTTGCATGCTGCCATATTTCCCTCTGTGATAATTAACTAAACCTCTAAAATTGTATGCCAGCCACAACTAAATGTTTTCCTTTTTATAAGATGCTTTAGGCATGTTTTTTACTTTACAACAGTAAAACCTTAACTGAAACAGAAATTGGTACCAGGTTCTACAGTATTGTTTTGATAGACCTGACTATATTTTTGATTGGAGGAATGTAAATTTGGGGACTTTGGATTAGAATACCAGTAGAGTGGTTTAAATGGGGCCTAGTGGGACATGGAAGAGAGGAGTTCTGAGGTTGATTTAAACTCTTGAGGCCTAGATCAAGAGGTTTCAGAGAGGAATTTTAGTATATTGCTTAGAAATCATTCATGTGATATTTGGTAAAGAATGTGAATGACTTTTGCCCTTGTCCAGAGCCTGTCTGATGCTAAGATGAAGAAGGAAACTGTGGATGCAAAAGCAGACACTATAATTTCAAAAAAGGACACAATGATAATGCTAAAAGCCACACAGAAGTAATAAAAACACTGTAATGACATAGTAGGTCTCTGTGACTACTCAATGGAGTACATTTATGATACAAGAAACCACAGTTATTTATAATTTGGAAATTTTATGTCTTATTTTGCCTTCCCTGCCTTATTTGTATCATTGCTTTAATAGTGGATCACATTGGTGGCAAACTAGGAGACAGTTTTTTTGTTTGTTTGTTTTTGTTTTTTTTAAAGATCCTAATGGTGACACAGTAGAACATAGTCAAGGTAAAATAGGCACTCAGATGACTTAATAGGGCCTGGTTGTGGCATAATGCTACTGGGTGATGGCACAAGAGTACAAATTCATAGTAGTATGGGCCACAGTGAAGCTAGATAGAAACTGTTATAGCAGAAGAGGTCTATATGATGTCAAAATAGACCACAACAATGACACAATAATACAGTCAATAATAAATGAGAGTATTGTGATGATTTAATATGGAACAGTGATCATACATACGCCACATTGATGCCAAAATTGGGTATTGTGATGAGTCAATGGGGGCATTGTGATGACTTAGTATGAAAGAATGATATCACAATAGAATGTAGAGATAACAAAATTGTGCATAGTGAAAGGACATTATGGTACAATGATGTACAACAAGATATTTTGGTGACTTAAGATGGCATAGTAATAACACAATAAGGTACAGTTTGGCAACAGATGCCAAAGTAATATCAAATGAGGGCAAAGTAACTATACTATATTCAAACTGAACAATACAATAGGACATTGATGATGACTTTGAGTACAGTGATGACATAAGAGTGAACTGTGGTGACCCTTTGGGGCACAGTGATGGTACAATAGGCACTGTGGTGTCTTAATAGAACACTGTGATGGGACAATAGGAAAAATTATGGCATAATGGTGAACTTCATGATAACAAAGGATACTATAGTAATTAAATAGGGCAAAATGATGCCCTTATAGCGCATGGTGACAATGCAGTAAAGCACTGTGATGCCATGTTGTGTCAGTGCTTGCAGATTAAGGCAGTTCATGAGATCAATACAATGATGGCACAGTAGAATTTAGTGATGAGACAATAGGGCATAGTGATGACAGGAGATCAGTAGAGAGAACCATAGAACACTATAATGACACAAAAGGTACTCTAATGTCTCAATAGGATGTAGTAACTGTTACCAAGTGATTGTATAATAGGGTACTATGAGAATACAATTAGCCTCAATGATGGCAGAGTCTGAAACTGTGAAGACTGAATAAGAAAGGAAAAGCAAACAAGACTACTATATGGCACAACTGTGCAAACTTATAGCATAATAAGGAAAGTGACAGCATTAATGCTCAGTGATAGCCAAATTGGGCAAAAGATGACACAATAGGTCATAGTGATGACACAGTAGCCATTGACATGGCACAATATAACACACTGATGGCCCAATATTCCAAAATTCTGGTGCAATATTAAACATGATGACAGCAATGGACACTAGCACTGTAATGACAAAATAAAACACAATGGTGGCACAATAGGAGAAAGTGATGGCAGATCAAGATATAGTGAAAGTGCAAGGCACAATTAGTGATACAAACAGAAGCACTGGGATGATATAAGAGCATGATGATTTTATGAAAATGTGAAATGGTGGCACATGACATTGCATATAAGGTAGTGAGTTGGCCCAATGAAACATAATAATGCCACAGAAGGAAAGAATAATGGCATAATAAAGGACTTTGATGACTCATTAGGGTACTGAGATAGTACAAAAGAGCACAGTGATTACACAATAGGTCACAGTGACAACATAGTTGAAATCTATGATAATTGTTCAGTCAAATAGGCCACAGGGGTAACACAATAGGTCACAGCTTTTTCACAATAGGGCAAACTTTTCTCAAAAGGCCATAAAAAGGAAGTGTAATGACTCAATAGGGCATAGTTATAGTACAAGGAGCACAGTGACTGGCACAATATGTCACAGTTATGACACAAAAAGTCATTGACATGACAAAAGAGCTTAATAATGGTATAAAAGTATAAAGTGTTGTCACAAGAAGATAATGTGATGGTATAATAAGATACTGATGGCACAATATGGAAACATGATACACTACTTGTCACAATGAATACTCACAGGATAGTGTGATATTATAATAGACCACAGTTATGATAAAATGACATTGTGATAACACAATGTCCACTGTGAAGAGAGAATTACCACTTGTGATGTCACAATCGTGATGGAACAATAAAACACATTGATGGCACATATAGCATTGCCATGGCATAATACATCTCTGTGATGACTAACAGAAGGCCATCTTGTCAAAAATTTGTACATTGATGGTATAATAGATAACACTGATGGTTGAAGCTGGCATTACTGTGGGACATGTTGCAATGTTGATGCCACAATAAGGCCTTCCACAGCACAATATGCCAAAATTATCAAGAATGATGACATAATAATATATTGTGATGACAAGATAGAGTATTGTAATAATAGGGAATGGTGTTGACACAGTGGACAAATGCAATGAAATACTAACATACTGCCATGACCCAATAGTACACAGTGAAGGCACAAGCAAAACCCTTTTGGTAGAAGACATAATTATAGTTGAACACTAGGATGCTGTGATGGTTATATTGAACATCATAATGACACAATAGCACATAGGGTCACAAGAAAGAGCTATTACTCAAAGTGCTCAGTGATGGCACAATATGGTACTATGTTGGCCAAATGGACATTTTGGTGTCAAAATAGAGAAATTCAATGATTCAATAGGGAATAGAGAAGGCATCATAGGGTACAGTGATTACACAATAACTAGAGAAGTAGCACAATAGGACACTGATGATACATTAGGACACAGGAATAAATCAGTATGTTCAAGAAATGACTAGGTTTCTAACAGGAGGCCGTTCCCTCCATAGATTGGTGGCCATCAGTCATGTAACAGCAACACCCCAAGCCCCTCCACAGATAGAAGACATGACCTGTAGTCACATACTCTCAAGACAGATCTCCATTTTAATGAGGTAACTAAAGTCCTGAAGGGCTTAGCCAATTAAGCTTTCCTTTCCAGACACTTATCCCTGTAAAGCTATTTAACCTCAGGCCCACCATGAGAAACTGGGGTACAATTTTTACTCATTCACTCTCCATCAGACATCAAAAGCATTAAAACCATGGACTGCCTCTTTTCATCAGGATCCCCCATGGGGAGTAATGGAACAACCTTTTGCCTAAAGAGTCATTTTTTATCTCTTGCACATAGCCTCTCAGCACTCTCAGTCATGGCCTCCAGCAAGGTAAGCTACATGCCAACAAGCCAAGGACTCTCCCCCTTGGGACCCAGCCAACTCTTCTGCAGCTTCCAGCTGCACCTGGGTGGCCAAGAGCCTGAGAATCAGATAGCCTCAGCCTCTCTGCATTCCTGGAGACCCATAAGGCAGCTCTAGCTGTCCTCAGGATGTTAGACTGCACTCCCCCACCCCTGGAGCGACGTCCAGTGGTTTCCCATAGCCTGACACCCACCCAGATCACCAGTTGGGTAAGTGAAGTCAAAACTCCTGTGTCCCACCTCCCTGAACAGCCTGAGTCCTGTGGTGGAGTGGATGTTGGACCCTACTTAACCCTACAGGTGCCAGCAGTTAAAATAAGGGCACAGATTGACAAAGAATGGAATCTTATGACTTGGATGGGAATGTGTGAGAGGACCCTGTTTTAGCAGAGAAATTTGAATCCTCAGATTCTCAACGATTTGCCTCACCTGAAGTAGTACCCTTAGCACCACCCCTTGAAATAATGCCTTTTTGACATGAGGAAATTAATCCCTTAATACGTCACCTAAAAGTTTTGCTGTTCTCCAGTTCTTCCCTAGAGGGACTTATGGCCTTTTACAAGGGTACCTATATACTTGGGAAAAGGAAATAATCAGAGTTTCCCAGGTCTATTGGATGCTATTTATGAATTGACCCTGATCCCAAGAGATCCCAAGAAACATTTTGGCCCTCCTGTTAAAGAAGGAGCTTATGTAGAATAGGTGATTAATTGGAGTTTTGACTACTCCCAGTAGGTCCAGAAGGTCCATGAACATATCCTGTGGTCAGTTCCCCAGTTCCAGAATGTATAATTTAGAAAGATATACTTAGAAGTTGGCAGAAGTCTCACACTGGTTCCCTGACCTGTGGAGTGAGGGCTATTATGACTGGAAAGGCTAAACGGAAGCCTTTGGAGTTGCCTCTGCCAAAGAAATTAGTGGATGAAAATCAGTATCATATTCCTGGAGGAATTGCAAAACTTACTGCCACCATCAAGGACTTGACAGATGCAAGGGTGGTATTTCCCACCACATCTCCCTTTGACTCTTCTATCTGGCCAGTGCAGAAGACAGATGGATCATGGAGAATGACAGTTGACTCTGGAAAACTAATTCAGGTAGTAACTCCAATTGCAGCTGCTATACCAGATGTAGTTTCATTTCTTGAGAAAAGTATCACATTTTCTGGTTCTTGGTAGGTAGCTATTGATCTAGCAAATGCCTTCTTCTCAGTACCTGTCAATAAGGATCACCAGAAGATATTTGCTTTAAGATGGCAAGGCCATCAGTATACTTTTACAGTTTTGCCTCAATGATATATTATCTTTTCTGCCTTGTGTCATATGTTAGTTAGAAGAGATCTTGATGGTTTGTCTCTTCCACGAAATGTCACATTGATAACGTTATGCTGATTAGACCAAGTGAGCATGAAGTAGCAACCACATTGGACTCATTGGAAATGTGTGTCATAGAATGGGAAATAAATACAATTTAAATTCAAGGACCATCTACCTCAGTGTACTATGATAATTCATTAGGGCACAACAATGCCACAAAAGGACACAGGATGGCATAATTTAAAATTGTGATGGATCCAAAAGATAATGGACAGCCACAAAATGGAATTTGATGACTCATTTAAGGTACAATGAATTCACAAGATTGCAAAGTGTCAGCCCAACATGTCACATGGATGTGACTGTAATGACAAAACAGGACATGGTAATGATCAAATAGAATACAGGGATCACACAATATTAAAGAATCTTGGCACAGTAGAGCACCATGAGATCACAGTAGAGCACAGTGTGATCACAATAGGCAGTAGTGATGACACTCTGGAATGTGTGATTGTTTTCTTTTCTCCACAGTATCCTTCTAAAAGGCCAGAGATCTCATCTTTCCTCAGGAGAACCTGGCAGTCTATCCACCCAAGGGGTTCTGGGTGTGCAAACTGGCTCTAATCTGGAAATTGTTTCATGGGCCAATATTCCTTTAGTTATAATCCATTGTAATCTTTGTTTCATTTGATTGACAATATTCCTGTTTATAGAGATCAAATAAAAATGCAATAGGTTTCCTGTATATTTTATATGTGGAAACACCATGATTGATTAGCCAATATGAAAGACCCTTAAGAATCATTCAGCTATAAATTCACTTAACCTGCTCTAATGATTACACATTAGGACATTATGAACACTGCTTTGTCTGTTCTGTCCACTACAATAACTACAATCATCTTGCCTTGGCAAATCAATGCTGCCACCTAGTCCCTGTTAGTGTGTGGTTCAGTTAAAATTCATATATATAATTCATCCAATTGATAGCAACATCTCCACCACTAAGGTCTGAAACAAGGAAAAGGATAAGAAAGCTCTTTAAATTTGCTAGTAGCTTTTTCACTCTCTCTCTCCTTCCTTCCTTCTTTCTTTCTTTCTTTTTTCTTTCTTTCTTTCTTTTTTTCTCCCTTCTTCCTTCCTTCCTTCCTTCCTTCCTTCCTTCCTTCCTTCCTTCTTTCTTTCTTTCTTTCCTTTCTATCTTTCTTTTTATTTAATTGGATATTTTCTTTATTGTTTTCTCCTTTCCAGGTCTCCCCTCTGGAACCCCATCCCATTACCCATCCCCCTGACTCTATGAAGATACTGCCCCATCAACCCATCAACTTCTGCCTCGTGCACTGGCATTTCCCTACACTGGGACATCAAACTCCCTTAGGCCCAAGGGCTGCTCCTTCCACAGATGTCCAACAAGGCCATCATCTACCACATATGCTTCCAGAGCCATGAGTTCCTCATATGTATTCTTTGGTTGTTGATTCAGTCACCAGAAGCTCTGGGGGTCAGGCCAATTGACACTGTTGCTTCCCCCAGGGGCTGCAAACCCCTCAGCTCCTTCAGTCCCTTCTCCAGCTCTTCCACTGAGAACTCCACACTTAGTCCAATGGTTAGTTGTGAGCATCCACCTATGTATTTGTCAGGCTCTGGCAGAAACTCTCAGGATACAGCTATATCAGGTTCCTGTCAGGACTCACTTCCCAGCATCCATAATAGCATCTTGGTTTGGTGACTGCATATCAGATGGATCCTCAGGTGGAGCATTCCCTGGATGGACTTTCTTTCAGACTCTGCTCCACACTTTGTCTCCATGTTTGTTCTGGTCACTATTTTGTTGCCCTTTATAAGAAGCACTGAAGCATCCACATTTTGGTCTTCCTTCTTCTTGGACTTCATATAGTCTGTGAGTTGAATCTTAGGTATTCCAAACTTTTGGGCTAATATCCACTTATCAGTTCCTTCCACAATCATGCCACACCTTTAAAAACCATTCCCCCATAGATTCCCCAGACATCTTGAATGAAGTAGCAAACTGATTAAAATCTTTAATATTTTTCTTTAAACTTAACCTTTAATCTCATGGACCACACCTATTTCCTCTCTAGAAGCCTGCTTATAGGTCTATAGATATCTATTGGTGGGTGCTGAGGGATATAAAAATTATCTTTCCTAGCATCATATTCAGAGGAAAGTAACAGCTAGTTTAGCCTACAATGAGAGATTAATTTCCTCAGTCAAAGATAGTAAAGGCAATATTTCAGGGGTTGAGGTACAGTATATCTTTTGTGGAGGGTGGGACAACTACATGTTCAGGTAAATAAACCCTTGAGAATCTGTAGGTTCAAAGTTCTCATCTTCGTTAAGATTGTCCCACACATCCCAATCCTAAATTACAGGATCTCATTTTTTATCAATTAAATTTCATACTTTAGATTCTCCCATCCTCTGTTCTGGCTCATTTTGTGACAATTTGCCAGAATTTAGTCATTGGAGAGGAGGGAACCTCAGCTCAGAAAACACTATCATAATATTGAGCTGGGGATATGGCTCTAAGGCATTTTTAAGGACCCATTTCATTTTTAGCATTACATCTCTAGGCAGGTGATCCTGGATTTTATGAGAAAGAAAGATAAGTATGAGAAAGTTAATAAGCACCGCCCCTTCAGGTTTCTTGCAGTAGCCCCTCCCTCCAGGGACCTGCTATATTTGAATTCTTTGTTCCAATTTTTTTCAACGATAGTGTACATTGTGGAAATATTCTCTGCATTGTCTCTAAAATAATTTTACTCATTAGCATCTATGTTTTAATTCCACAAACACTGAGCTTCCAGTTCTTTGGAATTTCAGGACCCTCATCTTCGTAGTTCCTTCAGGCTTTCCTCAAAGGGGAAGTGTTTAGCCTTAAGTCTGTTTACGTATTGGTAAAGAGGTAACTATTGCTAGGCCCTGAGAGACACACTGACTTTCCTGAAACCTCATTCAGGAAAGTCACTACAGAGTTTTTATTATTATTGCTCTTTAGTATTGCTTAAGGTCAGGGATGGTGATTCCTCCAGAAGTTCATTTATTGTTAAGAATTGTTTTCACTATACTAAGTGTTTTGGTATTCCAGATGAATTTGATAATTGCTCTTTCCATGTCATTGAAGAATTGTGTTGACATTTTAATGGAGATTGCATTGAATCTATAGATTGCTTTTCGTAGGATAGCCATTTTTACTATGTTAATTCTACCAATCCATGAACATGGGAGATACCTCCATTTTCTGAGGTCTTCTTCAATTTCTTTCTTTAGAGACTTTGAGTTCTTGTCATAAAAATCTATCATTTGTTTGGTTAGAGTTACCACAAAATATTTTGTATTATGTGTGACAATTGTGAAGGGTGTTGTTTCTCTAATTTCTTTCTTAGCCCAATAATCATTTGTAGAAAGGAAGGTTAATGATTTATTTAAGCTTATGTCCAGTCACTTTATTGAAGTTGTTTATCAGCTGTAGAAGTTCTCTGGCAGGGGATATATCTACATTGTAATCTATCATTGAGAAAATTACCATTTTTGTCATTGTTTATGTATACTATCATATCATCTGCAAATAGTGGTACCTTGACTTCTTATTTGCCAAATTGTATACCCTTTATCTTCATTGTTGTCTTATTACTCTAGCTAGAACTTCGAGTACTATATTAAATAGATGAAGAGAAAGTAGGCATCCTTGTCGTTTCCCTGATTTTAGTGGGATGTTTCAATTATCTCTGCATTTAATTTATATTTGCGGTTGGTTTGATGTATATTGCTTTTATTATGTATAGATATGGGGTTGGAATTACTGATCTCTCCAATACTTTTAACATGATGGGATGTTGTATTTTGTCAAAAGCCTTTTCAGCATCTAAAGAGATGATCATGTGACTGTTTTCTATGAATTTGTATACACTGTGGATTACATTAACGGAATTTCATATAAAGAACCAACCTTGCTTACCTGGGATGAAGCCTACATTATCGTGGTGAGTGTTCATTTTGATGCATTCTTGGATTCAATTTGCAAGACTTATATTGAGTATTTTTGCATCCATATTCATAAAGGAAGTTGGTTTGAAGTTGTCTTGTTTTGTTGGGTCCTTGTTTGGTTTAGGTATCAGAGTAATTGTAGCTTCATATAATGAGTTACATAGTGTTCTTTATGTTTCTTTTTTATGAGATAGGGAAATCATTAATGTTTTAGTAAAGAATGAAGGGTTATTTTCCTCAGTCAGACAAAATAGACAACATTTCAGAGAGTTGGAGATGGAGTACATCTTCTATAATGGTAGAGAGATTAGTAATCTACTGGCAGTATGAACCCTTGAGAACCTGAGGTGGGAGCTTTGTGTCTCAGAATAGGGTCCTTCCACACATCTCCATACATATTTTCAGGATTCTTCTGTTGCTGTTTTTTTTTTTTTTTTTTTTTCAATTAATGCCCTTTAACTTCTAAAATTTTCCAAGGCTGAGTCTTGCATTTTTGCTATAATTTGGTGAGTCTAATGATGAGAGTTTTAGTATGATTTTCTGCACTATGAGTTCTGTGGCTGCTGGAGAGAAGATTATTTTCCATTGTATACTTAGAAACACTTATACCATATAAATCTGGAGCTGGGCAATTTTACTACTGTGTTAATTTTAGTTCTTCACTTTATTCTGAGATGCTATAAATTGATTTACAATATCACATATCTTTTTTATATTCTTTGTCAATTTATCCAAAGATGCTAAGAGTAACCAACCAGCATCATCCTTTTTCCAATTTTTCCACATGTGATCATAGATAGAATGATAAATCCATTGCTTATCTCAATAGATGAATCAGGACAATCAAATAAAATTGATTCCTTAAATTTGTAAAATAGTTCACATCACAAGTTTTCCTTACTTCCAGAGCATCTAGGAGAGGCTTCTGTAACTAAAGATGAAGCTTCAGTATATGTAGATATTCCTAAATTGGAAAGCATATTCAAGATATTTAAAATTTATCATTCTGCTTCTGTTGTTCTAGAACTTCTTCAGGCCCCAAACCTATATTTGTCAAGATTCTACAAGGGAACAGAACAGAGGACATTATAACTACATATATGTATAGTATGTATACTTGTATGTATACAGCTATTTATGTACAATATACAATTATGTGTAATAGAATAAATATAATATATATAAAATTATTACATATAATGGAATATAGGATATAGAGGAATATATATATATATATATATATATATATATATATATATATGGTATACATAGAAAATGTATAGAATATGTTTATAGAAAGAATGTATAGATAATATATAGAGAGCAAATATGCATATTAATATATGTATATGTATACATATATATGTGTGTTTGATACATATACACACACATACATATGTACACACAGACACACATATACACACTGTGTTGGTAAAATAGGATATAGTAGTGAGTCATTAGGGCACATGATGGTACAATAAGACATAATGATGACCAAATAAGCAATAGAGATTACATGAAAGACCATAGGAATAAATATCAGGTCATATGTTATGATGACAAAGTAGTGCACTGTGGGGAGTCTATAGCATGGGATAATAGCACAATCGGCCATACAGATGGATAAGTAGGGAACTGTGATGATTCAACAGTGCACAATGATGATATAATCATATATTGATAGAACAAAAAGAAATTGTGATGAGGCAATAGTTCACAGTGATGACTAAAAAGTAACAGGGATGACACAATAGAATACAGTAATGACATATCTCTCTTCTCTGATGATTCTGTGGACACCATGATGGCACAATTGTTAAGTATTATGAAGAAATAGGTGTCACTGAGAACATGATAAGTTAAAGTAATGACCCACTAAGTTCAGGATAGGCAAAAGTGAATAGTGTGATGAGATGATTAGGTATTCTGAGTTCTACATAAGGCATAGTGATTGCATGATAGACACAAGTGGACCGTGTGATGATATGATTGGGCATTGTGATTACTACATAAAGCATAATGATTGCACACTAGACAACTCTGACAGCATAACAGCGTATTATGATGACAGATTAAGATAATGAGATAGTACAAGAGGCCAATACTCAATAATGAAGAACAATTGTCAATAGGTCCATATTTGTGTCACATCAATGAACTTAATAACACAATAAGTCACTGTGATGATACAAAAATATTTTGAATTATTCACCAGAGACAGTCACTCAGAAATAGGTTCAAGCCTTAGAAAGTCTTTATTAGACAGTCAGTGATGACAGTGAGTGTCCACTACCCAAATTCAGTCATGAACATTTCTTATGGTAAGCTTTTAGGTACCACAACCACACCGTAGATTTACACAGCTTAACAGGAATAGTTAGCCAGTAGGAGAAGTACAGAAGCCAAAATACAAGGTTAGTACATTTAGGTTAGTATATTAGGGGCATTCTTAGAAATATAAACCTTGATACATTAGGTCTTTGTTCTCATTTTAGAAGATGTTACTACCTATGCCATGGTTTTTAAGACCTGAATGGTATTTCAGCTTTGGCAGAGGTTGTACTAATATCTGTGGGCCTTTTACAATAGTTCACTGTTACAACTCAATAGAAATCAGTGATGCCGCAATAGGATACAATGATAGCACAATATGACAGAGTAATGACAGTCTATGGCACTTTAATGAATATGATGCTGTGATGGCACAATAGGGCATGATGATGGAAGCCTAAGCCAGAATGATGATATTGTAATAGACATAAATAACGTGATAGTGCACTTTAATGACTCAATAGGATAGAGTGATGGCAAAACAGGATAGTAAGATGGCATGACACTATGTGGCACTGTGATGATACACTATAACACAGTGACAGTACATTAGGAGACATTGTGGTAAAAAAAAAATAAAGAAAAATGTGATGTCATATGAGGACACTGTGATAGAAAAATAGAAAACTGTGGTAACCCAATAGGATACAGTGATAGCACAATAGGATACAATGATGCCACAATAGGACACTGTGATGATAGAATGCACTCTGATGATGACTCAAAGGACAAAGTGATTGCACAATAATTAGATGTGATGACACAATGGAGAACTACAATGAAATAATAAAATACAGTGAAGAAAAGCAACAAAGAATACTAGTGAAAAAGTTTGCCATTGTGATGGTACAAGAGGTTATTGTGATAATATGATGAAGTGCACTGCTTGTAAAGTTGTTCATTGTGTGATATAAGCAGACATAGAAATGGTTAATTGGAAACAATGGTGGCCCAATGGAAAATTATAGTGACATCATAGTGCAAAATAGTGCTTCCAGAGGGCACTGTAATTATACAAAATTGATCTGTAATGACACACTAGTATACAATGAGGACACAATTTGACATTGTGATCACACAATAAATCATAGGGATGGCACAATTATATAAAATATGATAGTGTGTTCACATGACATGACACTCTGAGAGCTCTATTGTCCATGGTGATGGAATAATAAAGAACTTTATTGGCACAATTTTGTACTGTAATATCACAGCAAGGAATGTGGTAGTCATGGTGATGATAGAGTGGGACATTACGATGATACAGTAGTACATGGTGATGACACAATAGAACATGGTGATGGCACTATGTGGTATAATGACAGTACAATCAGGGACTGGTACCACAGTAGGACAGAGTGATAGCACAGGACAACATGTGAAGGACAAAAGTGGATGTTGTCATAGCATAACTCCACACTAAACATCACAATGGGGCATTGAAGTAACCTAGTATTTCACTGAATTGACATATTCAGACAGACTGACAGGCCACTGTGCACTGAAATGGTAAAATAAGGCATTTGGATGGCATAATGGATTAAGGTAACCATAGAATATGGCATTGTGAAAGTCTAATTTGAACTGTGTTGGCAGAGGAAGGAAGAAAAATGACATGTCACTATGCTTGCACGATAAGATTGATGGCAGAGTAGTTCACTTTTATGTCAGAGTATTGCAGTGTGGTGAAAATAGAGCACTCCAATGGCACAAATTGACATTTTTATGGAATAATAGGACACTGATGGAAAAATCTTCACACTATGATGGTACAATAGAGCACTGTGATGTCACAGCAGGACACTGTATTTGCAAACTAGGGCACAATGAATGTAAAATAGGACAATGGTAAAATTGGCAAAACAGAAAACTAGGATGACACAAGGACAAAGTGATAGCACAAAAGGACATCATGATGGTTCAATAAGTGATCATAAAGGAACAATGCATCATTGATACGTTATGACAATGTCCTATTGTGCTATCACTGTGTCCTATTTTCAAGTATTGTGACAATTGTGTCAGTTATTGTCCAACTGCACCATCATCATGTTCTTTTTAACCATTTCATACCATTGTGCATACTGTGTCGTAATGCACAATGAATGTGTTTTGTATGTACCTTCTCTGCAATTTATTACACCATTACTGTGCCATATTATGTAATCACTGAATCCTATTGTTCTGTACAGTAGACTTCATTAAAGAATTATGTCTTAATGAGTCATCATAGTGGCAATTGTGTCTTCACACTATCATATTGTGAAATTCCTCAAACAAAGTGTGGGCTTTTTTTCTTATTATGTCATCCTTGTGCCCAAATGTTTCAAAGTATTCAAAGATGGTATCACAGTTACCTATTACACAATCACTCTAGTCTATTTTCGCATTCTTGTAACTAACAATGTCATTCCAGTGACAAAATTGTTTCATTGTAGTATTCTATAGTGAAATTCAAGGCTTCTATTGTACCTTGTTGTATTGTGCCATTACTGTATTTTATTGAGGTAATACTAATCATACTATTGTCATAACAGTGACTTACTGTGGAATCACATATCATATTGTGCTATTATAATGTCTTCTTCTGCCATTACTATGTACTACTGTGTAATTACAGTGTTCTATTGTGCCATCCCTATGTTCTATAGAGTTATCACAGTGCACTATTATGCCTTCATCAGGCCCATTTGTGCCATCACAGTACCTTGCTATTTGTCTTCTCTGTTCTACTGTGTAAATACAGTGTTTTATTTTGCCATGTTGTCACTGTCATAGGGCATGATGATGGAAAAATAGGCCAAAGTATGACACACTGGGGTTCTGTGATGAGACAATAAAACATTCAGTTTTCAAAATTACAAACTGTGATGACATAATTGGTTATCATCATGGTACATTTGGACACCATGATCCACTATAGAACATACTGATGACACAAGACACTAATGTCATGACACAATATTTCACTGTGATGATTAAATAGGTCACAGTCTTGTCTAGAAAAGCAATGATGATACAGTAGAAGAGTGTGGTGACACACTAGATAACACTGATGGCACAAGTTACAATTTTTCATTGGATGTTAGGGCACTATAATGGTTCAGTAGAGCACAATGATAATACAATATAATACTATGATAGGATAATATGGCACAGTGATGACAAAATATGCCAAAGTGATGATATAAGAGGATACTTGGATGATAGCATAAAACATTGTGATGACACAGTTTTGCACAAATAATAGAACACCAGGCTAATGCAAAGGCTCAAATGATACTATAATTACACTATAGGACACAGGGAAGGAATAAAGAAAAAAATTTGGCATAGGAGGAAATTGTGATCATATAATAGAATGTGGTTATTGTCCAATAGAATGATATGTTGGAAAAATAATACATTGTAATGGCAAAAAGGGAATTTTTATACCCAATGAATGATGGTGATGGTATTATAGGACACAGTAATGGCAGAATAAGATAAGTATATGACATTATTAGACACAATAATAGCATATTAAGATACAATGATGGCAAGAATTGGTAAAGCAATCACAATATAAATAACAGTTTTGCACAATACAGCACAATAGCAGAACAATTTGCCACAGTGATGACACAAAAGAATACTGTGATGACACAATAGGACACTATAATAACATGTCAGGCCACTGTGACAGTATAATAATGACCTACTATATGTCAGTAGATTAGATTCATTTCTCATGTCATCACAGTGTGCTTAGTAAGACAATGAAATGACATGATATGGAATTATAATGACTCAATAGGACATAATGATGGCAAAATAAACTAAAGTGATGGCACAGTAAGGTACTATGAGGATACAATAGGACCACTTATTGTGATGTCACAATAGTTCATTGTGTTAATTCTTTTGGGGCACAGTGATTGCACATTTTTTGGGAAATATAGCAGAAAATGACATTTTTAGAAGATGTTTAGAAACATTAGTATTATTGGGCACCATTATAATATAATAGACCACATTGAAGATAAAATTATAAAAATATGATGGTATAAGAGGGCATTGTGGTGGCACAGTATATCAGAGAGATGACTCAGTAGGGCACCATATGACTAAAAGAGGTAATAAAATATAGTGAAGATTCATAGGTCACAGTGATAGCACAATAGGGTAAAATTATTGTACAACGGATGACCATGTGACTTAATAAGGCACAGTGATGGCATACTAAACCACTTTGATGTCACATAAAGACAAGGTAATTGTGCAAAAAGCTAACTTGTTGACTTAATAGGACACAGAATGGCTTAATGAGATATAACAATAGCACAATAGGTCAAAATCATGTACCATATAAAACCTGATAACAACATAGGACTCTGTGATGACTTCATAATTCACAGTGAAGGCATATTATAGTTGTGATTGGCTATTTGGGAACTGTGATGATTCAATAGGAAATAGTAATTGCAAAATAACAGAGTTATTCCACAATAGGACACTGATGGTTTAATAGGAAGCAATTGTACACTATGAAACAATGATAGCACAATAGAACAATGTGGTGGCACAATGTAACACTGTGATAGGACTACAGAAAACTTTGGTGGCACCATAGAGAATATTAGTGACTTAAGAGGACACAGTTTTGGTACAATAGTGATTTCACAATAGAACACATTAATAGCACAGTAGGACACTGAGATAATTCATTAAGGTAAAATAATGGCACAATAGGGCACTGTGATGGCAATAAGCTCACTAGTAATGGACAAGACAAAACACCAATGAAATAATAGGGCACAGTGATGACAAATTGGACACTGTGATGGCACTATGAGGCATGGTGATGGCAAAATACTGTACACTGATGACTCACTTATGGCATACATTTTCACAAAACAAAATGTTGGCATAATGGACAACTAGGGAGGAATAATATGATGCTGTAATAACAAAATAGGTCCTTATGATATCTTAGTTGTGAACAGTGATCACTTAAAACTAATGGGTCTTTACACAATAGAGTAAAATGAAAGCACAACAGACCACAGTAATGATAGAGTAAGAAACTGTTAGCATGATAGAACACTGTGATGAAAAAGTAAGGCAAAGTAATGGCACAATCAGGTACATGATGACACTGTGGCAACACAATAGGACATTCTATGATAGGCCTCTGTGGTGACTCAATTGGGCATTAGAGTACATGATGGCACAATTGTAATTCCTGGTAGTAAAGTGAGGTATAATTATGGTACAAATCTCCACTGGTAATGAGCAATAAATACTGTAATGTTAATTGGGCTGTGTGGTGATTCAGTAGTGTGGAGTACTGGTACAATAGTGAACTGTAATGACAAAATAGGACAAACTAATGTCACAATAGGACACACAGATGAAGCAAGTAGAATTTTTATGGCCCGGTAAGTCACAATGTTTACTTTACAGGTCATAGTAATTGAACAAAAGGCACTATGATGTCAAAATGGTGACAATGTGATGGGACAAGGCCAATACAATGATTTAATAATGGACAGTCATCACTAATTGGCTTGTTACGATATTGTAGTGAAATTAATTACACATAAAGGCACTATGATGACATTAATGGGTTTTGAAATTGATCAGTAGAAAAATGTAATGCCAAAATAGGTCACATTTGATTGTACAATATGGTACAGTGTGATGTAATTTGGCACTATGATGGCATAATAGGACACTGTGGTATCATAATAGGACATTCTGTTGGCACAATAGGTGATGTTGATATAACAATGGAACATTATATTGTGACAGCAGGTTACTGTGTTGTCAAATAGACCACTGTGAGAGTATAAAGGGGCATGCTGTGGCACAACAGGGCACAAGGATAGCACAGTAGGGTATAATCTTGTCACAACGAAGACTAGAAGAACTCAAGTGGGCACTGTGCTAGCACAACAGGGACAATAAGGGCAAAAGGGACCTCTGATGGCACAATAGGGTACTGTGATGCTGAAATGAGTCAGTGACTATGATGACAAAATATGACACTGTGTTGGTCTTGTAGGGCAGCATAATGACATAGTATGGCACTATAAATGCAAAAGACAGTAATGTGTTGGACAGTAGGATACAGTAAGATCTCAAAAGGGCTCAATGCTGACACAGTAGTGCATTAATTATCCTGATGAAAATAGAGCAATGTGATGGCAAAATGGGTCATTTTGACAGCACGATAGGATACTATGAAAGAGAATTACCATAGTATAATGGCATGATCAGGATGTTGTGATGGAACTATAGATGGCATAATAGGGAACTCATGGAACAACATAGACCAGTGAGGGCACAATAGGCTATTGTAGTAGCATAATAAAAGAATGTGTTGGTACAATAGGGTATTTGATGCCATGAAAGTATATAGTTATGTCACAAAAGGTCAGAGTAAAAGCTAATAGTACATATTAATAGCACAATAGAGTACAATAATGGCCTATACAACACAATGACAGCGCAATAGAACACAGTGAAGGCACAATAAGCCAAAGTAATAGCATATTAGGACACTGTGATGACACACTATGGCCTGTGAAATTCAGTGTCCATAGTAGTGGCGTAATACTGGACTATGATAACACAACTGGAGATAGTGATGACACATTAAGGTATTGTGATGACACAATAGTGCCCAGTGAAGACTCAATAAGATATACTGGTGACATAATCAGACATACGGATGACATAATAGGACATAATAATGCCACAATAGGACAAAGTGATGTGACAATATGGCATAGTGGTTGTATAATAATGTACACTGATACATAACATGTCACTGTGACAACACAACAGGATGCAATTGGCAAAATAGAGTACAGTTACACCATAGTGTAGTACAATGATTCACAAAGTCCTTGGTGATATTACAAGGACACAGTTGTGAAAAAATCTATAGTCATATAATAGGGCACTGAGATGACACAGTGGGATACATAATCGTACATTTGATGACAACATATAATATGATGACACTATAAGGTAGGATAATCATACAATATCGTAATGTGATAGTGCTAGAGGCAACTTGACATAGTAAGCCTATGTTATAGGTCAAAGGATTCTGTAGTATAACAATATAACAATGGAATTGTGATGATAAATTGGCGTAGTCATCATACAATTAAGCACTGATATGTCAAAAACAGGGGTATGATTTCACAATATGGCATTGCAATGATAATTAAAATATTATGATGAATGAATAGTTGTGAAAAAGCACATACTGCATTGGCAAAAGAGCAATACTAAGATTTCACAATAGGACTCTGAAAAAAACATGATAATGCAGTGTAATACATTTTCATTAATGATACACATTAATATAGCACAAAAATACATTGTGATGGCATAACAGTGCACTCTGTTGACAAAAGAGAACACAGTGATTGCATAAGTGGGCACTGTGATGGCATAGGAGTACAAAATTATGGCACAATGAATAGTCATGAACAAATGGGGCACTGACACAGTACAGCATGGCATTTAGATGGTATATTAGGGCACAGAGACATTACAAAGGGGCTATGTGTTTTATAATAAGGGCAATTAATACTTAAGAGAATATTGAAATACAACATAAGGCACTGTAATAGTGGAATGAGACACTTAAATGACATAGTAGGTCAATGAGAATGCTCAAGAAGACATTGGGATGGTTCAGTTGGACAGTGTGATGGACAAACAAGGTGCTTTTATAGAATGCTGGTGACAAAATATAAAACTGTGATGGTAGAACTGGAAGTTGAGATGAAACAAGAGAATACTATGTTGGATAATTTAGGCAAATGATGCCTCAAAAGGGAATCATGATGTCAAAGTATGTCATGGTAATGGCACAGAAGAATATTGTGATGGATGAGTGAGATACTGTGATAACACAATGGATCACATTGATGACACAAAAGGCATTAATCACATTATAAAGCCCTGTAATCACACTATGGCACAATCATTTCAGAGTAGTGCAATCTGATGATACAGTAGAACGTTGTGATGTTATAATAGTGTATAGTGATGACATAAAGGACACTAAATGACAATAGAAAAGTAAGTCGGCAGAAGAGGAGATAATAATGGAACACTTGGGTACTGTGGTGACACAATAGGGTATTGTGATGGCAAAATAGGATACAGATAGTACAATAGAGTACTGACAGCCTAATTGGCAGTGAGTTTGCACACTGAAAGAATAAGAAGGCATTTTAAGACAGGTTAATGGTACAATGATATAATAGATCATGAGGCTTATACTCATTGTATTGGTAGGATCAGGAACCAACATAACACATGCCAATTTTGTGCTACAATATTGTTCTACTATGACAAAGCTGGGCATTTTTGTTGCAGAAAGAGACAGTGAGATGATAAAAGAAAGAACTGCAATGACAGACATTGACACTTTGATGAAAAATAGAATACTACAAAGGCAAAACACAGCATTATTATGGTACAATAGAGTACTGGGATGTAACAATAGGACACTGTGGTATATTATGACTCTAATCTGTTAAAACACAATAGAAAACTTGGATGGAACAATACAACAAAGTGAGGGCACAAAAAAAAAAAAAAAACCAATAGTTCAATGAGTGATCATATTGGTATAATATGGAATTTAGATGACAAATGGACACCTTCATTGCATAGTAGGAAACACAACTGACACAAAATGGCATTGTGCTAACAACATAAAGCACAATACGACACTGGTATTGAACAAAAGCACACAGTATGGGCACAAAAATGACACTGTGATTTCACACTAATACACTGAAATATCAGAACTTAGCAAAGTGCCAGAAGGCCAGCCTCAGCTTGAGAGAAGTTCCTGACAAATGGGTGAATGGGAGTGGTAGAACAACTTAAAGTCAATAATGGGTGCAAGCTGTGAGGTCTGTCATCTGCTTGAGATAGGTCTGTGCTCAAGATAGTTCTCTCTGCTTGAGACAGACCAAAGTCAGTCTTCTATTTACTATTGCATAGCTACTTTCTCAGTTATTGCATATCAATTTAATCATTTACTCCAGGTTATTTTTGTATTATTCCACAAGTCAGCAATTTGTGACCTTAGCTTATTGACTCTTAGAAAAAACTAAAATAGAGGGAATATTTTAGACAAAACAAACAGACACCAAGTACATTTTTTGACATAGCAAGTTCTATGCAGTTTACTGGAGATACATCACTTTCAGTTGCCAAGTCTAGACTTTGAGGCTATTTTTCTGTGATAAAGTTAGTTTTAAGTACCAAATCTTTTATAATTTTTGCTTTTGCAGTTTTGTCAACTCTTGTTTGTACCTATGCCAGCATCCCTGAAGCTCATTTTATAATTCTTCATAAAATATCTGGATCAAATTTAGTTGTTGATGGCTTCCATTGAGAAGACTACCATTTTACTACTAGTATTATACAACCATCTACCAGAAACTAATTTTTATTAACTACTCCTGTCTCTTTTGTTATCCAGGTTTTTTTCTCCTATTGAACAAATCATGTCTTCCTCCTTAATCTTTTAGCTATCTCCATAGTGCAGTTTTATTTTTTCTTTCAGAATATGAGTACCCCCATACAATTCATACTGCTTGTTTGTATTTTGTATAGTTGAGAAATCTTGTAAAGAACAGTCAGTATCCTGATTTGCATATTTTTTAACTCATATTTTCAGAGTTATTTCTCACAGCCTTCAGGCTATCCTGAATGTCACAGCATTGACATTTTGTTCAGCAATACTAGACACTTTCTCGATTCTTGAAATTGTGCTGTTTCTAATTATCTTGAAATCATTAATCTTGACAGAGGCAACATTCCCTGAAAGAGGATCATGAAGTAAAAATGTATATTATTATGCAAACAAGCCTTCTCCACCCAGAATCTATCAACATTTGAGGAGACTGATGTCATTCTGCCTCTGCTCCAGGGAGAGAGAACCATGTCACACTGTCTTTTCCATGGCCCTGATGGATCTGGTACAAAATGATTAAAAAGTATGCTTTAATGACAAAAATAGTCATCTTTATTGGCACTAGAGTACACTGTGATGACACTGTTGGACACTATAATGATATTATAGAGCTCTTTAACAGTATTACCAGGTACTGTAGTAGCAACATTAACAAGATGTTGAAAACAGGGGCACAGTGATAGTACAATATGACAAGATTATACCTTAGTTTGAAATAGTGCTGGCAAAATAAGGTTCTGGGATGGCACAAAAAGGAACTGTTATGACAAAGATAGTACTGAGGTAGTACCTCAGGATGTGGATGGCTAAACAAGACAATATATTTGCACAAGTGGGCACTGTGAGGGCAACTTAAGTCACCATAGTCAATGAATATGACATTGTTATGACAGGATATTCACTGATATGTAACAAGAAGGTATTTTGATGGCAGAGTTATGTTCCACAACTGTACAGTAGAACAATAATATGATACAACTGGAAACTGTGATATCAAAATAGGAACCTGAAATAGTGCAAGAGCACATAGGATTTGAACAACAGGGCATATTGTTGGCTTAACAAGGAACTAAGATATCACAAGAGGACAAAGTAATGGAACAATAGGGTATTATGGCACAATATGGCACTGGAAATAGAAATATAGAACACAGATGGCACAATAGGGCCTTGTAATAACACTAAAGGACACTGATGGTAAAAACAGACACTGTAATGTACAACATATCATTCTGCTAGTGAAATAGATCATTGTGATGACACTGTAGAATACAATGGTGTCAATACTGAGTAATGTAGTGTCAGAGAAATATTGTGATAGAAAATGTGAAGACTAGTGTCTTGACACAGTATGGTAGTGTGATCACAAAATATTGTGCTATTTTGACTCAGTAAGGCACTTTATTGGCACCATAGGACACTCTAATTCCTAATTTGGCTTTCTAGTGTTCTATTAAAAGTCTGGGTAACATTATATGGCATTGTGACAGCTCTATGATAATGTGTGATTGAGCAGGTAGCATGATGATGGCACAACACAGCACTGTGAAAGATATGGATCCTTAGTGATGGTAATGATGTTTATGATGGCTTGAGGGAGATTTGTAGAAGCACCATGAAACAATTTTAGGTAAAATAAAGCATTGTGGTGTTCTAACCAGTCTGACCTAATTGTTCAGTCTTATGTAATATTGAAACCCTGCCTCATGAACATGACAGAAACACACATACAACACACACACACACACCACACACACACACAAGAGAGAGAGAGAGATAGAGATAGAGAGAGAGAGAGAGGAGAGAAGGGAGGGAATGAGGGGGGGGGGAGAGACTGACTTATACACTAGCTTCATTTTACTTTTATTTATGAGTAAGTTTCTGTCTTTGTGCATGTATGCCCACCAAAGTAAATGAGATTGTGAAGGTCAAAAGCAGGGTATAAGATGGGACCTCATAAAATTGCAAAGTTTCTGTAAGGTAAAGGACACTGTCAATAGGACAAAACGGCAACCAACAGATTGGGAAAAGATCTTTACCAATCCCACATCCGATAGAGGACTAATATCCAATATATACAAAGAACTCAAGAAATTAGACTCTAAGCAACCAAATAACCCTATTAAAAAATGGAGTAAGGAGCTAAACAAAGAATTCTCAACTGAGGAAACGCGAATGGCCGAGAAGCACCTAAAGAAATGTTCAGCATCCTTGGTCATCAGGGAAATGCAAATCAAAACAACCCTGAGATTCCACTTCACACCAGTCAGAATGGCTAAAATAAAAAACTCAGGTGATAGCAGATGCTGGTGAGGATGTGGAGAAAGAGGAACACTCCTCCATTGTTGGTGGGATTGCAAGATGGTGCAACCACTATGGAAATCAGTCTGGCGGTTCCTCAGAAAATTGGACATATCACTACCTGAGGACCCAGCTATACTACTCCTGGGTATATATCCAGAAGATGCTCTAACACATAACAAGGACATATGCTCCACTATGTTCATAGCAGCTTTATTTATAATAGCCAGAAACTGGAAAGAACCCAGATGCCCTTCAACAGAGGAATGATACAAAAAATGTGGTACATTTATACAATGGAATATTACTCAGCTATTAAAAACAATGAATTTGATAAATTCTTATATAAATGGATGGAACTAGAAAATATCATCCTGAGTGAAGTAACCCAATCACAAAGAACATACATGGTATTCACTCACTGATTATTGGATTTTAGCCCAGAAGCCTGAAATACCCAAGATTCAACTCACAGACCACATAAAGCTCATGAAGAATGATGACCAAATAGGGGAGCCTTCAGTCCTTCTTAGAAGGAGTAACAAAATACTCAAGGGTGCAAATATGGAGACATAGTGCAGGACAGAAACTGAAGGAGGGACTGTCTACAGACCATTCCACCTGGATATCCATCCTATGTGCAGTCACCAAAGGTAGAGGTTGATGTGAATGTCAGGATGTACATGGTGACAGGAGCCTGATATAGCTGTCTCCTTAGAAGTCTGAAAGAGTCCGACATACTCAGAGGCAGAAGCCCACAGCTAACCATTAAACTGATCACGGGGTTCCCAATGGAGAAGATAGAGTGAAGGCTGAAGGAGTTGAGAGGATTCGCAACACCATGAGGAAAGCAGCAATCCCAACCAACCAGAGCCCCCAGGGTCTAAACCACCAGCCTGGGAGCACTTAGGGAGGGACCCATGGCTCCAGCTATATATGCAAGGGAGCTATATATAAGGGGAGAAGAGATCCTTGGTCCCATGAAGGCTGGACCTCATGAGAGGGGATACTCGAGGTTGGGAAGGTGAGATATGGGGGAGGGTGGGTGGGGGTACACCAACGTGGAGGCAGGAGGAGGGGGGAAGGGATAGTGAGTTCCTGGGAGGGAGGGGGTAAATGGGGTAAGGAGAGAACATCTGAAATGTAAAAAACATTTCCAATAAAAAAAAAAAAGATTCTCTGGAGTCCTCTGGAAGAACAATTAGTGTTCTTAATAACTGATCTATTTCTTTATCCCCATACATTTATTTAAATTTCTCTTAATACAAAACTTACAATAGCAATCCATTGTGTGTACATCTTTGATAATTCAGCTGCTTTCTGACTCACTCTGTCTCTGCTCTCTTTACTAATGGGCTGAATATTGTGCCCCACTCACAAAGGTGCTACACTCTCATGTCTGAGTCCTTTAAAAGCATTCTCCCATATAGATCTGAAAATGAGAATGAAAAACTGAATTATGTAGGCATGCCTAAATTAAACTTTAAAGTACCAGTAAGGACTTCTCTATGTAATAAGAAAACAAAGGTAACAACACTACTCAGACACAGGTTTGTCTGAGAATATTTGTGAGGACTTGCATTTGAAAAGATAAGACAATGACTTCTCTCACAGGCTAGGATTTTGATCATAGCTTAGTGAGAGTTTTTTTCCAGTGGCACAGAGGTTTTGTTCATGGTTAAACTACCAGGCATATGAATGGTACTGGTGATGTCATTATATATTGATTTTTAAAAATTACAACTATGAGTTTATTGAAATCAGCCAGAGCAAAGGGAGCTTTGCATGTTATAATGGGAGCAGAAACACACAATGGGAACACAACATGAGTTCACAAAAAGGGACTAGGAAGAGGTTGGCACTATTGTGCTGTTGATTGCAAACCAAGGAGAGGAAGTCAAAAATGAAATCTGAGAGAGATTTCCAGTAGGAAAATGATCTGATTCCAGCTTCTGATTCAGATACAGGTCTCCACATGGACCAGAAAGACACAGAAAGACCAAGGAAGTCACTCTCTGCACCTTCTAATCCAACTGAGCAGAAACAAAATTTCACACTTCAGAGGTAAGGTTTCGAATCCAATGATAGTATGGCTAAATTTGGAAAGCAATTTCTTCCCAAATTGTTTTTCTAAAGATCCAGGACAAATAATTTCTTGACCCCAGCATCAAGAAATATCTAGCAAAAGAATCAGTCTAGCTAATATAGATTTCTGACCTACAGATCACAGAGGTAAAATGTACTATTGTAAAAGCTGTCTATCATTGAGGTACAAAAGTGTTTTTCTTCCTTTAAATATGCCCAATACACTAAATAGGAAAAGAAATGATATTCCTATTTTTTTCCAATTCCATTGCACTACCTGGCTTACCGCTTCATACACTCAAATGATTATATATATATATATATATATATTGTAATGTGGTGTATTTGGTCTTTGAAACTCTCTGTGATCTGGCCTACCACTCTTTATTTTTTATTTATTTTTTTATTATTTTGCTTGTCATTAGTCACTCACTGGCATATTTTGAGAACATTAATCAATACTTGGTGTCTTTATTTATGTTTCTGTTGTTACAACTAAAAAACATTATGTAAAAACTTGGGGTGGAAAATATTGGCTTGGCTTATACTTCCACAGCACTGCTTATCATAAAAGGGAGTCAGATCTGGAACTCAAAGAGAGAAGGATCTTGAAAGCAAGAGCTAATTCAAAGGCCATGAGGTAATATATATGCTGATTATTGACTTACTGATTGTACTTTTTTTTTCAGAACCCAGAACTACTTGCCAAAAATAGTACCACTAACAATGGACTGGGTCCTAACTCATCAATCACTAATTCAGATGATACATTGCCTCTTTACCTTATGAGGACATCTTCCATTTTAGATTCCATTGTTTCAGATGACTTTATTTTGTGTAACATTGACACAAAACTAGCCAGGATAATCACATCATACTAGCCAGGACATTGAAAAATATTTGTTGTATACAAGTTACTTGTGTCCAATGCCCTTAACATAATTGATGAATATCATGGAGCTATGTGTGGTAATCTTGGAACAAAAAGAAGAAAAGAAGGATGAGGAAGAACAGGAAGAAAAAGAGTGATGGTGGATTCTGAGAAAATAAAGTGCTGTGGATCTAGTTTAGGAGGTAAGAATACTTGCTCTGAAAGTATCTAAATTTCAATTTTGTTTCCAGCAAGTAAGGAAGGGGTAAGAAGAAACATGAAGATTATTTGAATTTGCTGGATGCTATCATAGCTGAAAAAATGGAAGCTCTAGATTAAAGGAGAGGCCCTAACTCAAAAGGCAAAAAGCATAGAGTGAGAAAGGGTGAAAGCTATCACTCTTTTTTTGACCTCTTCACAGGACCAAACCTACACATTGCACCATACACATCAAAACACACTTCCAATTTTCAAGTCATGGCTACTTTGAAGAATATTCTAAATACTCTATGCTAGATTAGGCCCTTGTCTTATGATGTTGTTTCTGTGGTAGTCAAAATACTATTAACATGACCATCATCCCAAGAGAACAATGAAGACACACACATACAAACACACCACACACACACACACACACACACACACACACATGTCCTTATTACATGTTGGAGCATCTTTTGGGTATATGCCCAGGAGGGGTTTCACTGGATCCACAGGTGGTTGTCCAATTTTCTGAGGATCCATCAGACTGATTTCCAGAGTGGTTGTACAAGCTTACAACCCCACCAACAAGGGAAGAGTGTTCCTCTTTCTCCATATCCTCACCAGTATCTGCTGTTATCTGAGTTTTTAATCTTAGCCATTCTGACTGGTGTGA